>JAGKQA010000083.1:0-157595 GCA_022609195.1 Plenodomus libanotidis
AGTAATATTTATCTCAACGATTTTAATATTAGTAAAATATCTTTTTATATTAAATATTTATTTTATAATAATTCTATTAAGCTTTAATTAAACTTTAATTAATAATATCTTAAAATATTATAATTATTAAAGTATAATATAGTTGTAAATATTACAATGTTCTGGGATTATAGTAGATTTGGGCGAACTTAGGCCAAGGGGGGCAAAATGGGGTGGTCCGTGCTAGACTATTACGCTAAGAAGGGTAACAGTCGCCGCTTACAGCATGTCGCAAGGCTACCATTGTCTGATCCTCAGGCATCCCTGCTCATGGGTGGCGTCTTAAGTAAACGCAACGATGTGCTTTCAATTGTCCCATTATTCCTGTCTCTGACATATTGCAAGACGTCTCATACGCTCGGAATCACCGTCGGAGCTTCCATCACAGCATTACTGCATCTCGACCACACGTTGGTCGGCTAACGCTTGTTCACTATGGGACTCAAGGTACCTTACACTATGCATAATTTCGGTGCGCGATCACTAACCTTTGGAAAGTTCCTCGGCGCGAAGGCCGCTGCGGCATTGGACAAAGAGCTCATGAGCAGCGGAGCTTTTTCGATTGACCAGCTTATGGAGCTGGCTGGTCTCTCAGTTTCTCAAGCAGGTGCGCTATTTCCTTGTTGGAAATTCCGGCCTTTTGTTAGGCTGACTAGCTGAAGTCTATCGCGTCCAATCTCCCACTAAAGGACGTCGAGTACTGGTGGCCTGTGGACCAGGAAACAACGGTATGTTATAGCCTTCTAAGACACTCTTCTTTACCTTTTTGAAACCGACAGACCGTTTGTTCAGGCGGCGATGGGCTCGTGGCTGCACGTCACTTGTTCCAGTATGGTTATCACCCAACAATCTACTACCCAAAGAGGAGTAAGAACGAACTTTATGAGGTGAGTGGCGACGATTATCTGTTTGTGAACTTTTCGGCGGTTGTTACCTGTCCGTTGCATCCGCCAATCCATTATTTATCATCCATCCCATTCGAAGAGAAAGCAGAACTGCAGCCGTGGAAGGTTTCTCTTGTACATGATGCCGCTCCTCCACTTCCCATGTCACGAAGATGCTCTTCGTGTGTCGGGCGCTCTCTTATCCATCCTCGATTTCCACCCGAGCTATGGCAACCTTGCTGATCTGAATGATAGCGACTAGCCAAGCAGCTCGAGGACCTCGATGTGCCATTCACAGATGACTTCCCCACAGCCATCAATTCCACTGATCACGTTGTTGATGCTATCTTTGGTAGGCCCTTTTCGTCTCGCAGCCATGTATGTTGCTGAATAAATTGCAGGTTTCAGCTTTTCCGGTGAGGTTCGCGAGCCCTTCCCAGCTGTCATCCAGGCCTTGGAGGAGACCAAGCTCCCAGTAACATCGGTTGATGCTCCTTCCTCCTGGAATATCGAGGACGGCCCACCGAAATCAGGGCTTGGAAGCACTTTCCAGCCAGTTGCACTGATCAGCCTCACTGCGCCCAAGCCCCTCGTCAAGTTCTTCAAAGGTCGTCATTTCGTTGGAGGACGGTATGTACTGCTTCCGCCTCTCCCTGGTGCTCAAGTGTCGCTTAAATTGAACCAGATTTGTGTCCCCTGCCATTGCCAAGAAGTATGACTTCGATGTGCCCGAGTATCAAGGCCTTGACCAAGTCGTGGAACTTGGTGCGGATGGGCAGAAGTTGTAAGCCTCCGTCTGCCTTGTCGGTCGAGAATTTTCGCGTTTTCCAGGCACATCAAGGCGTTGAGTAATTTCCTCGGCGTCAGCTGACTACACAACCCCCTGAGCGGCTGTACGGACAAATTGGACTAGGACAGCGTCCTTCGAGCATTACATCCCTGATCGTGGTAGTTCTTGCGGCGCAAGCACTTGTCTTCTGGTCTACCTTCGGACAGAGCTTGACCAAGACCAAGTAGTCTTTCCCGCATGCTGGGCATTCGCAAGTATGTTTCTGACACATCTGGCTATTATGGTGGGCGACACTGGCTCGTGGTCGCTTCACTTCGCATTTTCAGTGCTGCGGAATGTTATTGAAATTTGTGATCTTCCAGGAGTATGCTTGTGGACCGCTTGAGCCTTCTGTCTGTCAGTACGGTATATTCGCCGAGATTCCTCCTTGTTCGGTACAAACGATGTTTATGCCAAGATACTGACAGTATTATGTGGCCTTTATGGCGAATGCGGTGGCCCACTTGGCCGTGGAGAGGGAGATGAAGTCGCGTCACTTCAAAATTTGCTTCTGATAAGACTTCGTGATCCAGCAGGAATCAGGTGAGAAGAGTCGCACGCTCGCCACACTGCTGCCAGACACTCTGGCCACGGCTGTGCCAATGTACACAGTGCAGCAATGTGGCTTGTTGGGAAGGAGGTGTGTCACTGCCTGCTGCATGATGTGGTGGGAGAGTCGATCATCAACAAGAGAACATCAAAACAGCCACAGACACACGCAGCACACAACAAGCTCTGACAAGCCGAAGACTTCGATTGCAGGCCCAGGACACCAAGTCTGTCAGGCCGAGTCAGTATTGAAGAACAAGGAAAATACATTGTGTCTACTCCAACCTTTGTACTGGCCTTCCGCGGAACCTGCCGGAGCAAATGCTCCCCACCACAATCACGTTGTGACAAGCTCCGTCCCACAGCCGCTCAACGCATCTGGCCAGCACCAATTACCGTAGAAACTGCAGCAGCACGAACTGTCGCCTTGGACCCTCATGTGGTCTAAGTGCCGATTCACCGGTATGTTCGAATGCGTACGGATCGCCCCTCTTTGAGCCGTCTCTCATGATCCACGCAAAGCCTATCGGAAAAGCTTCGACTACTTTTTTCCACGATCCAGAGATTACATGGGCATCCTGTCGTGGATCGAAGCTAGTTTTGGCTGAATCTATAGATCGCACCCCCGTCGACTCGAGATTTTCAAACTCGTTACGACTCTGTCGTTCGACCCGCGGGCTTGGGTCGCGGGCGCCAAGCTAGTAAGCATCCCCGACCTCAGATCCGAGTCAGGGTCTGCTTTCTGGGAATTTCCCAAGCACGCCATAGCAAATTCGGTCCCTAAATTGCCATGTTGGCCCTGCTTCTCCATCCTACCCGTAGATGCGGATGCTGCATAGCATACGGGATACCTGGATACCTGCTGTTCGTAGTGAGGCACGAACAGAAATGGCTAAACCCTAGCGCAGCTCCCATCACCTACAGACTACGGCACACTCCTCCGTGGGAACCGACGCGCTCTCTTCGTCACCACACATCGACCCCTGGTCCGGTTGGGCTTCGTGCCATCAGACTGTCTTCGGGCAGCCTGGCAGGCGCCACCTTCTGGCCCTTGGGCCTGTGACCCGCCTCGAAGGCTTGGTGCCTGACGCATTCACCCGGATGGTATTCGAATCGAGTCGGAGTCATTGCTCCTCCTGACGTGCATGTGGGTCGGCGGGCTCAACGTTCTAGAAAGGCTGTGAAGACCCAGCCTCGTGCACATGCCGGAAGGGTGCCTGAGTGTGTGGATCTGCCGAGGAGCAGACATCGAGGAGCAGGCTATCGACGCCTTCCTGCGCGCACCACCATCGGACCACAAGTCGCACCATGTTGTAATCAGAGACGGCAGCGTGGTTTGTGATGGCGGACGCTAATATCTTTGGCGCTCTGTTGAACAACAGTCAATTACCGTTAATATGCCCAGAGCGATTTTTCTTCTGATGGCCATGATCTAGACCTAACCGCTAATGCAACGTCGACGAAAGATCGACTGGAGATTATCATTACAAATGGACTGGCGCCCACCGCGGAGCATCAGCTACGCCTTCTACCACGCCATGGACTTAGGCCTGCCAAGAAGATTGTTTTTTTTTAATACTGAAAAGAATTCCGCAGCACGACTGCAACATGTACGCCCTACTTGATGCAGCAGATATATCTGATCACCAGTGTTGCCTGTCTGCCAACAGAGCCTCCTACTTTCCGTGTATGTAAGACGGCGATCTCGGACCCGCGTAACCACCAATTCTGCATCGGAGCCGCTGCCCTGCATAGATCCAGCCCGTAGAAACGGAGACTTTTACCTAGTCCCTGTAGCGGATCATGGAGTTTCAGCATGCCAGGAGGTCGTTCAGGAAGTGCTGCGAGCCTGGTCGACCGCGATACATGGTAAGAGTGAAGGCGAATGACATTTCGCCGGTTGGGTTCGCACAGTGTCGATGCGCTTGTCGCCAGATACTCTCGAGCGCGGAGATCTTGCTGTCTCGATACTGCGCGTCCCATTTGCTGATATCTCTTGGAAGGTCGCTATGCTTTTAGAACGACGAGCATCAAGTAATGGTACCGAACTCGAAGTTAGCCGCGGCGGCGTGTTGTTCGTCATCAACGGCTCAGATGGTGGTGTGTTCCGAAGCTGCTGTGACAGGTCTTCATACAGTACTCGTACGTCCAGCTCAATGACATTGGACGAAATTCGGCATCGTCGACAGATATCCATCGCGGCGCCCAGCTGGGGACATCAGGGTCCTCCAGTCTGCCTCGGCTATGTGCGAGACCCGCAACAGCACGCGGCCTGCCTCACGAGGGTTGCCAACCAAGGCTCTGGCGGCCCGAGTGTGGACCTCGCTTAATGGTTCCTCATAGTCTAGCTCGATCATGGGCTCTCCGTCGCCAGAGCGGGCCAATGGGCTACGAGGGAGGCATAGCTGATGTCTCGCTGATCAGTGCAATTCAGAGACCTTGCGCAGGACAGCAAAGTCATACATCGTTGCTTGTCCGGTGGTTAGAAGTCTGCAACGAGCCGCCCAATTACTGACCTGTTTCTCCAGGTTGGTTTGTTGCGATAGATCGACATGACGGACACGTCGTCGAAAGGACGGCCAATCCTGGAGGCCATCTGTCGTGAAAGGTGCATGGGCCGAGTAAGCAAACCAGCTCGTGAGATCCAGAACCTACCACAGCACGGTCCAAATCCTACCCCGATATTACCCAGCACTGACGAGCTAAGCCCAAATCTCGCACCAGCCTTCAAGGTTTCAGATGGTCAGCACCGAATACGTACAAAAGATGATCGGAAGCAGGGGTTATCGGAGTCTAGATCTCTCGCGTTCACTCACCAGAGCCACTCGAACCACGATAGCTTTAGGAACCGTTCGGAATGACGGCAGTCCCCGAGATCTCAAGAGCAAAGCTCCGAAGGTTCCAGTTTACAGTCAGGGTTGTCGTAAAACCAGCCCTCCTGCCATATCTTGGCAATGTGCCGATCAGCCCGCTGAGATGAGGACGAACCAAACCTGGACAGCATGCTTGTCAGTGGGTCCGAGCTAATACAGGACTATTTTCCTTCAGATTAATATCCGCCTATCATTTGCACCTGCTCGCTCTTCTTCGTGGAATTTTGATGGTTGATAGACATGGCGTTAGCCCAGATGACCGCGCGAGGGTTTCTGTGTAGTCTAAACCATCTGAGGCCCTGTGCAAGGCCGGTACGAGTCGACAACTTCTAGCCGTCGCAGATAATTTTGTCGTCCTTGCCCTAGACGTCGTACCTTGCTTCGTACTGGCATTCTGCTTCATGAATGAACAGGTTCTTCAAGGGGCAGCGAATTGCGTCGTCGTTGGAGCCGGTTGCGAGTACTAGGATCCGGATGAATCCCTTTGGAAGGAAGGGTTGGGTGGCGGTGTGTGGGCTGAGCTTCCATATTTATGAGATTTCAAAGTTCTAAGACGTGCTTTATAGCAGTGAATCGAAAATGGTGCTAATGTGCAGAGGTGAGCCTGTCTAGTCTATGGGCTGAATTGGCTTTTTTGCCAATCGACTACAGTAGAGCCATGACACGGACACGACTAGCTCTGCCGCAGCTCTGTGAAGCTAAAGTAAACTTGTATAGGAGGGTGTGATCTACTATACTAGCGTCCTGCCAGGTTGATAAGACCTTGAAAACTAAATGCACCGCTTTGGCAGCTCAAGAAACTGTAGGTCTTTCCGCCGAAGGTCTTCATCAGAGCGTATGCATGAGTTTCAGTCCCTTTCTGACAATTTGTCTGGTACCTCGGATTTTTCCGAGGTACCAAACAGTACTATCCCAAGGCCATGGGACAAGTAACACACGGAGGCGTCGAAAATGTGCTGTGCCTGTAACCTGGATTGCAAATTGCACAGAGAGCCATCACGGACGGGACTTTCACCAGGGCCGGGAAAAGCTCTAGGCATTGGGTAAACGATTTTCAACTGCCATGTTCCAAACTCCGCCTCATACTACCTACCAATCTAATTATTCAGTGTGTTGTGCAATTTTGTGCTCACTTACCTAGATATGCTCGGGACTCTATAATTCAGAAAAGAAATCGCCGGTCATGAGCTTTGACGAATAAGACCCCACTCCTGTCCAGGAAACTAGGTGCGTTCTCTGCTCCTTGAAGTTGATGGGATGCTGTTCCTACATTTGAGAAAGCCAAGTACATGGTTCAAGCTTCTGAGTCACCTACTGTGGTCAGGCCTGGCGAATTTTATGCATATGTGAGCGTTTAACCCTATTTGGCTGCTGAACATTATCTTAGAGAAAATACGCATGCTTGAAGTGAGTGCCGCCTGAAGTTGGATGGATTTTGGGAAGTGCATAAAGTAGTCGAAGTCAGCCTTGAAATCACAACATCACAGACCGTCGTGAACCCTCTCCATGCCTTGTCCGATAGTAGTCACCTGATGCTCACCTTCTTCTATACTCCGAGCAACATCTGCGATCGAGGCTGGAGTTGAGCCAGCAGGAGCAGACATCTGCACCAAACCCTCAATACCAATCCTGATGACCTGGGAGCCAAGCTCTGATTGAACCACGCCAAGACCCTCACTCTCACACACCTCAACCCACCTCAATACAAGCAACCATGTGCAAGTGCCTCTTTGTTGAGTACATCTGCTCCTGCAGCCCACCAGATTGTCCCCACCACAACCCTCGACACGAACAATACCACACGAAACGCTTCCTCTTCCAGATCGACCACTTTAAATGGCAGCAATGCGCGCGATACCTGGCTTCTGCAGTCATCGCTGCTGGCTCCTGCGACAGCAACAACCCCGCGGTCGACCAAGGTTCCACAGCCAGAAAGACCAGACAGTCCCTCAAGCGCCTCTTCTCGACGAACAAGACCGACCAAAGCAGCAACTCGATCAGAAAAAGCTCAGTCAACTACAAATCCATCGACAAGGACGGTGATGCCTTCTCGTTCTGGAGCGATTGATCGACCATGGAGAGTGAGTCGTTAGTGGAGGTCGTGAGCACGCGCAAGCAGTCTGTACAGTTTCCGGTCAAGGAAAGCATGGATCCTCATCATGGTGGCGAGATGCCTGAGTGTGAGAGCATCTCTTATGAGGCTTGGTGCATGGAACGGCGAAGCTGTCGTTGGTGCGATGAGTTATTGGGTTGGACGGACCAGCATCGTTTGAGACGCAACTTGGAAGCACCACTCTACAAGGGGAGAAAATGATTGGTAATTTCGCAGTATCAGGGCTTTGGCAAGGAGAGGTCTCAGCTGGTGACATCGATGAACCACAAGCTCCTGTGGTTCAGGACAACAGAACTAAGCTCAGAACGTATTATGCGAACTCAGAACTCTCCTCTACTAATCAGCTCCATCTTCCCAGTACAGATATCAGCGGGAAGAATGGTCTTGCGCTCTCGGAATCATTGTCTGTAGCATGGGCTTAGGAATCGGTCTTCGTTGTGCGACCGTTGCCATGCAGCGATCTGCCGTGCAGTATTGCAATGGTAGTTGTTGCATCTCGTCGCTTACGGGCAATATTCCATGGTCGACTCGGCTTATAGAAGTCAGTCCTTGGGTAACTGTTTTGTATATGAAATAATACCTCTCAAGATGTACGCATCAGGGTGACTCTGAGCAAGCTGAAAAATGTGCCTTTGACGGATTGCCACTGACTACTTTCGGTACTAGATTTCAGCAGAGTATCAGAATGTTGGAATAGCAGCCTGGGATTTGGAAGCAAACAACGGACTGTCCTTGTTCTCGTACTCCAAACCTGAGACTTACCACAACTCCACGACCAATCTTGAGCTTGAAAGAAGTACCTGCCAACACCAAAACCGCAGATCAATCCCGCAGCTCTTTTCTCTTCGATATTCCCTCTTCCGACCAAACGAAGTTTCATAAACATGTCGTCCAAAGAGAATGTCGACCATACGCTTGGAGTTGGCGATGTTGTTCCAGGTCTCCCTCTTGCTGACCTCACCAACCTGCGTATCGACGATCCCAGGGCGGGTGACGGGAAGTCTGAGCAACCCAAGGAGGGCCAAAACGATGAGCAAGAGCCAGAAAGTACATGTGTGGACGTCCATGGCCCAGCTCACGAAGATGGCGAGGCCTTCTTCCTCGAGCACAAAGCTGTATCTCAGTACTTCCTCGACAACGTTCCAGTCGCGCTCGAGCTGCAAGAGCTGCGTCAGAAGGTAAGTTATATGCCCTTTTCTTGCCACTACGTCTCCAATCTCCAATCAGCAAGCTCCTTCTACGACGTATGGCGACTGACAATCACCACTTGCAGGGGTGGAACAGTACCGAAGGCGACGAATACTTCAAGAAGCAGAAGTTCCACACCGACAACGCCGATCGCGATACAAGCCGCAAGTTCATGAACATGATGCTTGCCGTTGCGGACAAGATGCAGGCCACCACTGGCATCTTTACTCTGAGCAGTCGGCGCCCTACAGTCTTAGCCTTTGGCTTCGCTCCAGGAGGCTTCGTAGCGAAGATTTTGGAGGTCAACCCCACCGCCGAGGTCACTGGCATCACTCTCGGCAACAAGTTCTGCGGCATTCCCGTCTTGGTCAAAGACAAGCGCTTCACCTTTCACCCCGCCGACATCACGCTCATGGCTGCTGATATGGGCGTGCGGGCAGACGAGATCCCGTCCGAACACCCAGACGCGACCAACTTCCTGCCCAAGCTTATACGTCCGCGGGCCACGTTCGATCTCGTCACCGCAGAGGGCGGCGTGCTGCGGCCACACCAAGCGTTGCTTGGCTCCCACAGGGAAAAGCGCGAAGCCCACCGCCTGAAGGCCTCGCAGCTGGCGCTGGCGCTGTCGCGCGTCAAGCAAGGTGGAAAGATGATCGTGCTGTTGCACAAACCCGAGACGTGGAACTCCCTTAGCCTCTTCTACTCGTTCAGCAAGATCGCCAAGATCCAGTTGTTCAAGCCCACACAGCAGCACCAGTACAAATCAAGCTTTTATATGCTTGCTACCGACATTCAAAGCCAGAGTGACGGCGCTCGCAAGCTTGTGAAGCAGTGGACCAAGGAATGGAAGGTTGCTACTTTTGGGACCGACGAGGAGTATCAAGAGGTCGTTCGCGACCACGCCTTGAATGTTGAAGAGGTTCTAAGGGAGTATGGGCAGGAGTGGATCGACCTGAGCATGCAGGTGTGGATAGCTCAGCGAGATGGATTGAGGGAGAAGCCGTTCACCCAGGATTAGGCGGTCGGAATAAGGCCGGTATCGGTGCAATGGGGTGCTCTTGGTCGAAAGGACCTGCTCATAGGTGAACGAGTATGCTACATGTGGGTACGCACCGGCGAGTATCCGCTCACAGCAGAGTAACGTTATCCATGACTGAGAGTCACAAAGATGCATGCCACCACCCCGGCTTCCACAGCTAGGCATCTCACGTCAGCATGCCACCGCTAAATGTTTCCAGATGAACAGGATACAATGCCAGTCGATGTCTTCTTCAGCTCCGTATGCGAAATTAGAGGCCAAGAGCGAAGCGACCCTCTGATGCTCTAATCAGTATGTAGTGCAACTTCCGCATCTGCTCTGTTGTTGCAAATATCCTCACAGAATCTCTTGAGAAAATGTCCTTCTGGCCTTGAGATTGAAGAGGAGGGTAGGCATACTCAAACCCCGGGGATTCTCAGTGTTTCAGTGATCACGTCTTTCTTCTGCAGATCAGCGGGCACATTCAGAAAAACCCGAAGACGCACTTTAGAGCGACAATCTATCCGCCATCATGTTTGACCAAATGAAACCATCGCTCAATTTTCCCATAGCCAGCATGTCCATTCACGTCATCGGGCGGGCGATGGGCCAGCGCGTGGATGTCCAGCACATTCATCTCCTCCACAGCCAGCACCGCCACGCATTGTCACTCATCATGGTGACAAGGACCAGAATAAGCATGAATATTTCCCCTGGATGGTCATCTCTTGCATGCGCTAGTGATCCCTCCGCGCAGTGACGTGTATAACAGCCCCCGAATGGCCACAGCCACGGCCAGTTTCAGCAGTTCCACGCCCCGCGTCACTCAGAACTCCAAGCTCATCATCACTTCCTTTACTATTTCGCACTCACCTGAGACTTCATAGGCTCTTGTACCTTGTCTTGTGGCAATGGAAACAGCAGCGCGAGGGACCGAGGCCTTGGAAAGAATTCGACAAGAACAGAGCTGTGGCCTCCGCGTACCTCAACCACAGGAGTTTCCCGGAACTGCGCAACAACGATCTTCTATCTCGGCACAATTATGGCCGGCCGCTGGTGGAAGCTCGTGTCGTCAGTCATAAGCTACAAGGACGGCATGCACCTGCTCGGCAACATGTCCGCCTTCCATGCCTAAATGAACGCCGCGCGCATACTTGGCCTCAACGCCGTCGACATTGCTGTCGTCAGTGTTGCATCTACTGTGAGCTGCAGCTGCTTGCAGTTGGAGGACTGGCAGCGGAAGAAGAGTTTGGGTCAGGCGTTGGGCGCATCTGAAGTTGTGTCCGGGTTGGCCATTTATGTCACGGTCATTGCGCATTTGATGAGGTTCTATCACAACATAATCCCAATATCGATCCCTCTGTTCGTGCTGACATCCGGATGTTTGGCCTGAGACGTGTACAACGCCGACAAGATCGACTTCAGCGTCCGGTATGCTGGTCATGTTGGTGGCACCGCTTGATGGGTGGCACTCGATATCGCTAGAACAGCTGTGATTCTAGAAAGCTATATCAAGAACCAGGAAGCGGTTTTGGAATACCTCGTGGCAGCTAGGGAGATCAGCCTGGACTCTCCAGGCGGGTCGGATGAATATAGATCTGCCAGGACCGCACGGACATCAGACGCAAGTAGACCTTGATCGCGAGGATCTATGAGCATGTTCCGACGATCTGGAGATCTGGCGATCCTAGCACGTTCATCTCAACTTTCTCATAGACGTGTTCGTGTCGATTTGAATAGCGCATTGAGCGCCGCCTCAATCATTACCCCTAACGGACACTTAGCTGAAGCGAGTGACAGAATCGGGCTTGCGACTTCGTAGCTGGCTTGGCGCCGCCCACATTTCTGAATATCGTCTGAAGAAGGGTTTCATCAATCTTCGGGGATTTCTCAACACACAAAGATCCTGGCTACCTCCTGTCAGAGATGCTTCATTCTGCCAAATCCGACCCCCTAGCTCCGCCAAAGCTGGTCAAGAACGTGCCATGATGTACGCGAGGCCTGGTGGCCGTCAACGAGAAGACTACCCCCTACATTGCATATAAGCCAGGCTTACGAACTTCAAAGTTCAGTCCGTAGTCAATGTAGACGCTTGATATCTTCAAACAGTTTCCAAGTTCCTTTCACTTTCGTTATATCCGGACGACCTGGCGTTGTCTCTTCCTTTCTCTTATAATCATATTCGTCGCTCACTCTTACTTGCGGCCAACCGACAGTTCCCATCCACAGTCATCATGGTTCGCATCCTCAGCATCGCGGCCCTTCTCGCCTGTAAGCAGCCGCCTGTGTCATCACCTACCAACGACAGTCCCAGCTAACCCCTCGCCCTAGTCACATTCACAACTGCTCTTGGAGCACCAAGCGCAGGATTCCCACGAATCAGCATACGGCAAAACAGCGGCAACGTCACGACCGTCAACGCCGGCGCCGCGGCCGTCGGCAAAGGCACGGGCGGCCAATTCACCGTGGGCGGATGTATCAACGACGCGGACTGTGGCTCGGGCTGCTGCGCCGGCGGTGCTATCAGCGGCAGCACAGGTCGGGCTGGCGTGGGTGTGTGCTCGGGCGAGGGCTCGGGTGTGGAGTTTCAGAAGGGCAAGACGGGCTGCGGGTTTGAGGATCCGAATGCGGACGTAACGCTGGCGGAAGCGGCGGCGCAGGTTAAGAAGCAAGGATTTTGAGAGGTTGCGTGGGAAGTTAGAGGTTGAGGGCGGTCATCCTCCCGAAGTGTCTCACAAAGGACACCCACTCGTGGTGTGAGCAAGCGCGGCCCCATCATCGAGCACAATGTGGTTGTTGCATGTCAGCATGTGCCCAAAAGAAGCACCAGTCCAACTTCAACCTCACCTGTTCCGATTTCTACAAGACGGTTTTATGAAGCAGAAAGCACGTCCCCTTGAGGACGGTCCTCCTCAGAACAGAATGCCACCGTGGTCGCATCAATCTGACGACACTTCAGCTCACCTACGAGAGCAGTACTTGAAATATATGCAGAACGGAATGTCGAGTCAAAAGCCCGCTTGTCCTCCTCCACATGATGCCATGTTTGTCGAACCATAGCCTCTTTTGCAGCCAATGACGAATATACGATATGACATATCCGCATGAACTATCTGGCAGAGATAGCGGAGCCATACAAATTTTGGTCGATGGCGAGGTGGGAGGTAGTGCTCAGCAGGCCTCACCAATCAAGCCGCAAGAAATCCCAAGGCGTCGCAGGGATACCGATTCCAGTGCAGATCAGGTGGTGCAACCTGCCGGCTTCTCGTCCGTGAAAGACGTCGAACAAGAAGCTAGAGTAGAAGGATCGGTGGGAACAAGAGTCAAGATGTGGTACGGACGAGGGAGCGGAAGCATGCGGACGCAAAAGAGGGCTGCTGGTCGAAGCCCAATGCTGGTCAAGGCATGAGGAAACCAATTGGCTTCGGATACTGCACGATTTGATGTACCTGAGGCAGAAGGATAAGTATGAGGGTGGCGAGAGCGATAATTGCACAGTCACAGAATCCTTGATACTCTCGGAACACCGCAGAGGGACACTTTCAACAAGTTGACCCATGATGAATAATTTGTGAGGGTCGTCCTTGAGCCGTGATTGTGGCATGTATTGAAGTGCTAACTCCGGGATAACATCGTCAGCTGCTCTTTCGTCACATTGCCCTAGCCTACTTTTGTTTGCTTCAATGTTCTGAGACTAGAAGTCTTCTCAAGTCTACATGACACAAGCGACAGCGGCAACAGCGACAACACCCAGCACAACCTCAGCCATAGCCATTCCTGTGCACTTTGGGTCGGCATTTTCGGTCTAATCACCATTTCGAGCAGCGTTCGTGTTTGTAGCCTCTGGACTGTTGGCAGTGGCTCTTGCTCTGATGTCCGAGCATGCCTCGTCGGTGTTTTCCTGCCATTTGGAGATCACAGTCTGTAGCGATCTGGACACGTCATTGATGTCCCAGGAGCTGGTAATGACATCGTCATAAGAGAATCGGTGGATTCGGGGAAGTTGAAGTTGGCTGTGCTGGTAGTCGTTTGAGCGGAGGTGAGGCCCAGGCTAGCGAGCCCTGCGGTAATAACAAGCCAGAAGGACTGCATGATTTCTGGAACGTGAGAATGGACACCTAGAAATGTGGAGGAAGGTTTCTTGACTACTGGAGAAGCTACTGGTTGTGGAGAATCTTTCCATGTTTTCGCCAAAGGAGTTGCACAATGCTGTTCAAATACTTCAAGATTGGATGCTGGAAGACGATGCCAGACATCAGCCGCACCGTTGGTGGCGGCACTGCTGAATGCTTCCGGCCGCCTCATGGGGATCACAGCACCCAGGTACCATGCTTTGCAAGCCTGTAGAAGGGTTTAGGAGAGCGAGCCAAGAAAAACAGACTGGTAACAAACTGGGTAAATTTCCACTTTACGTCGCCTAAGTCTCATCTCATCAACTGGCAGTCTGGTCAGCCCTGGTCTTCATTCTGAAATTGGGACAGGATCTCGTGCGCCGCAGTGCCGCAGTCAAGCGTCCGGCTTATTAGTGTTGACGCTGTGTCACGAGTGTATACAATATCCAATTTACTTCGAATTGAAGGTCTGTCTGAGCCACCCGTTGGAAGCCTGAACCAGGTCGTTGCACCTAGTACCACATCTAGCACGGTTCTTACAGGCCGTTGGTTTGAGCCCCACATTAGAATCTGACCACGACCCGCGAGCTCAATATAGGTATTCAGCCCCAGCGGACCAAGGATTCTGAAGATCACAGAATGTATTTGTTAGGAAATAATGGAAGCTCTCCATGCTTCATTTCTGACTAGGTATGAAATGATTGCGCATTACCTATTCGCACAAGCAAAAGCAAAATCCTCATCGCCGCATCTTGTGACAGCACCATGCTTGACCATTGTGCTAACACAACAAAAGAGGAATATTGTTATGCCAGTAATACAACCACGTTAAGCGCTATGTACAAAGGTAAATATCGTAACAGTACTCCTCCTTTTAAGATTTATTGTTCCGATGGATCATTAAGGCTAATCGTCTAAAGGTATACTGGTATATAAAGTGGCCCCTAAAAGCTATTTGTAGGTAAGCTTTTGAAGTTGCGTGTTAAGGCCTTTCCGGAATGCTGAAGACGATAAGACTTGTAGATGATTAAAATGTGAAATTTTCTGTGCAATCAAAATTCGTTGTTCCCAGCCTGAACTAGCAACCTCTAAGACATGACAAACTGTGACAATATCACGCTTGACTATTGTGCTAATGTACCAAAAGAGGACTGTTGTGTCAGCAACAAATCCACGTCAAGCGCTCTATACAAAGGTAAGTACCGTAACACGTCTCTCCTAACACCTTCCGACTGGCAACTGCGTCTCAGCAAAGTCAACGGCGAAGAAACTGGTAGGATCGTATTGCGCTGGCAACAAAGCTACTTTGGAAGCCTGACTATCGTCAGCATGCTGCGCTCATCACTCTCCGAATCTCGCCCGTCGATATCAGATTCCGGCGTCAGAGCAGCCATTAGCACAAGAACCGCCATTATTTGTTCAAACGTTCCTGTCGCCCAAGCCTATCCCAATCGCTGTGCTGATGGTATTGTATCCGCTCAATCGGGAAGAAATGCTTGGGAGTGGCAAAGTCACACTTCGCAGCCGTGGACGCCCGGCACCCTACAGACCACATCACGTTTTGTAGAACTGCGACCGATGGCCAAGCCTGTTGTTCCAGAGAACGGCACGGTCAACATGCTCTGAGAGAGGTAGACCAGTCGACTGCGTGTCGGCATCGATGGCTGAGGGGATGTAGAGCCCGTGGATGTGCTGGGAAATGAGTCCGAAGCTGTCGGCTGCTGCCTTGGTACCTGCGGCACGGGCGTGGCGGCTTGACTCTTGAGAGAAAAGCCCGGAAATCTTCTGGTACATCACTGTAAGCCGTGTCTGGTCTTGGATATGCCTCAGAAAAGAACGATAAGGGAATAGATAAGTTTCATTGGCTTTGGAGATGCGAGAGGCGTACTCCAGAGCTTCTTGGATTATTTCTGTGCTAATGTGTACCCGCTCCTGCAGTAGCACTATCGGTCTTGTCGCTTACTGGTGTCATGGCCTCACCAAAGTAAAGAGATATGCAACAGGTGCGACTCACAAATGACGGCGTCGAATTATGCAGATGCTAAGTAGAACTAACCAACAGTCAAGTGAAACCTGCCCAAGTGCTTTCCGAGCAACCCTTTCGAATACTATTGGAAATGACATCAAAGCATCTAAGTATTCGTTGGAACACCGTATGAGATCATCCAGTTGTATTTGAATCCTCAAAGGTATATCATCATGTAATCCATAGCCTCTACAATTATGCCCAACTTGCCTGAGAAAGTGTCTATTATTTAATGCTCACCGTTCAAGGCTGTCTATGGTCCATATAATAACGAAGTTGGCGAGTCGTGAGGGTTTTGCAAGTAGTACTGAAAGCGAGCCGGAAGTGAATGTGCCAGTGGCATTGCGTCTATTCAGCATGTTGTTGTTGTTGTTGTTGTTGTTGTTGTTGTTGTTGTTGTTGTTGTTGTTGTTGTTGCTACTGCTATGTTTACGCCTAGTCTTAGCCACGACGCGCAGACTGTTCATCAAGTACATGGCCTTATCACTCATTTCTTTCACATTCTGTTTCCTCTGCTTGAATACCTGTCTTAGTTGTGGCCATATCTCTTCTTGAGTGAAGGGAACATCCTGTTTGAACTGGTCTTCTGGACTCGTATTCGTGTTCCTGTTGCATTTGATACCCTGTCCAAAGGCTGAGTTGATACTCCTCATCATCGCCGAATCGTATCATTGGGCCTCATGGTCGAAAGCGCCATGTTGCTGGTCACATGACTGATAAATCGAAAGTATTGCCAGTTTCAGGCAAGAGCCGCAGGTTGGACAAGCACTCGGTTGAACTTGTAGTTGAGAAGGACCCATCGTTCGATCGCTGGCTTCAGCCCTGTTTGGACATGAACCTTCTTGGCTAGAGCAACAGGAACTGGCTTCGGTCCGAAATGTCTATCTAGTATGTCAAGTTCGGGTCCTGCAACACTATCGGCAGAAGATGAGGGATATGGTGGTGGAGGTGTTGCTCTGCTTTTTTGTTGTTGACCACAAGTTGGGCAGCGGCGATCACAATGAGGCGCACTCTGAGTCGAACCAATTTTATTGACTTGTTCTTCCAACGAGACTCAAGTTGGAGTTAGTTACCTAGGGTAGATGTAGGAATATTGTCCATTTGCAGTACTTTACGTACTAAGTAGCTGGAAAGAGATTTCTGCATGAATTCCGCGGCGGGGGTTGATCTGAGTGATCTGGTTATGAATCATGGGCGCGCTACACCATATTAGCCTGCAACTGTCACGATGTCGAGATGGTGTCGTGATGGGGTTATGATCGCAAGGCTGGGAGGGATGTAGTCAATGCCGGCTGGTCACCAGCTGGTCGTCGGCTGCAAGCGTGCTGATTCAAGATGACAGTGGACTTTGTCATGGCTTTCTTGAGACAGTGGATTCGGCACCTGGAACAGCGTGGGACTAGCCTACTAGTGGTAGGTCTCCGTCAGTCAGCATCTGCTAAGCATGACAGAACGAGAAAACCCGCCGCCCGTCTACGGTCTCCTGGGCGGCCGGCGGGCCGCGGTATTGCAAAATAGTGCGGGTTCGAATTTATTATCAAAGCATCACCAACTTACCTCAAATGCGAAGCGTTCTTTTGCTTTCCAGACTGTGATTTTACCCACGATTTTGCGTCGATGAACCCCTATATGAACCTCATCATCTTCCGTCTCTCCATTGCTGCACTTTCACTTGCTCTCATCCTGCATAATTATCCAGCCATCAGAACATTCCTTGCAGACTCCCAGCTGTCCATTCCTCTCACAAATCCAGTCGCAACCTCGAATAACAGTAAAAAGCCCATGATCAACGGTCTGAAATCAGCCATGTCCAAAACACTCCACCACGCAAAGATTTCGCCGCACCGGTCAGCCACCCGCGGCCACAGCGACCATGGCTGGCTCAACACCTACCATTCGTTCAGCTTCGCAGACTGTACGTCCACTTGCTTCATGCTGTCTCCGCAGCTATCACGCACCGCATACTAATGTTACCCAGGGTACGACCCGCGCTTCACACAGTTCGGTGCCCTCCGGGTGCTGAATGAGGACCGGGTCCACGCCGGTAGTGGCTTCCCCACGCACCCTCACCGCGACTTTGAGATATTCTCGTACATCATCTCCGGTGAACTCACCCACCGGGACTCGATGCTGCGCAAAGGAGCCGAGGGCGGCCAGTCAGACAAGTTCTTTCGTATGCACCGCGGCGACGTGCAGTTCACCACCGGCGGGACGGGTATCGCCCACTCCGAGCAGAACGAGCACAAGTCCGACACGGTGCACTTCCTGCAGATCTGGGCCGTCCCCTGGAAGCGTGGCCTCACGCCTCGTTACCACACCAAAACGTTTCCCGATGAGGAGAAGCGCAAGGGCTTTGTAAAGATCCTTAGCCCACTCAAGGCAGGTGACGAAGCGACCAAGCAGGAGGAAGAGGCGGCGACTCCTGCTATCGAAGGGACGATACCTGTCCATGCAGACTTGGTTATGGCAGCAGGCATTATTGCACCGGAGCAGTCTTTTGAGTGGAAAGTTGGCGCGAACGCCAAGTTCGGACCGGACTCGACGCAGGACACGAAGCGGAAAGTGTTTGTGCATCTGCCTATGACAAAAAGCGGCAAGGCGAAGATAAGAGTGGATGATCGGGACGATGCGGTGCTGGAGGAGGGCGACGGTGCTTTCATTGATAAGGTGAATGCTGGTGACACCTTGGTCATAGAGAGTGTGGGCAGTGCCGAAGCAGAGGTTGTGTTGTTGGATAGTGCAAGCCAGGGATGATTGTGCGCGGGGTTGAGTGGTTTGTCGACCATAGCATAGCAATCAATACCAACTGAACGTGCTCATTTGCTCGATCTGTTTCTTTTTTGGTTTCGAATGACTGTTTGGAAATTACCGTACAAGTGGCACTTGAGCACTTGGAACAACCCCAAGTGACAACTAATAAGTTAACAAATAATTATTTTTAGGATGAGTACTTTGACTTGAGGGTTTGCTTCCAGACTAAGCTGCGGCAGATTGCTCGCTGCCAGAATTTCATTTGATAATGGTACTAGGGCATCTATACATTGCACCACCGGCCACTGTTGTGTCTACAGGTGATACATTGGTATTTGCATTTCAAGCCGTATAACATGGCTCCTAGACTTAAGGATGAGGAGACTGGGTGGTGGTACGGTACGGACGGTGCTTCTTGTCCGAGCTTCTAGGTTGCCAAGAACTTGCTCTGCGCCTCCAGCAGGCCCACATCTAGCGATGGAGGGTGGCTGTTGAATTTTCCGTACTGGAAGGCGCTCGCCGGAATACGTTCAAGTTTATTGCATAGTAAATTGACTGCAGGTCCTTAAGCATCTCATCCTCTCTTCAGAATCCGAGACGCGACATTTGGTAATTTGCTGGGTCACAAATCCATCTCTGATGAGATGAATTATGATGTGTGTAAGGTCCGTCAGCGAAATGCAAGCATTTAAGACTGATTATCTGTTGTGAAGGAGCAATAATAATGCATAGCGAGATCCATGTAAGACTTGTCGAGGATTAGGGGAGTCCAGGAAAATGAACTTCTTTTGGAATATAAAGTACATCAGCCCCCTGTTGATTATGAGGCTGATGATCTGTTCAACTGTGCGAGACTGTGTCTTGAGAATCTGACATGAAAAGGACACAGTCTCTTCGGACTTCATTCCGAATAGGGAGCGAAGCACGAGCTTTTCCGGTTGAAAGTCTTGGATGATTTGGTGGTCTTTCGAATAAGCTGGAGGCCATTTGTAGAAAACTTTCACGAACATGGCCACACCTGTGTAAGTGACTCTGTCGATTTCAGAAGGACTGCTCGAGCTGAATACCGCCTCATGGAACTCAAGTCTCAAGCAAACAGGTTCGCACAATACATTTCTTGTGTCATTGAGAAAGTCTACCCAGACTTCCACAACCTCAGCCTCGAGCAGGCATCCAGGAAGTCCGCGAATATTCTGAGAGCCAAGGTTGTATGAAACCAATCTGTCTCGCCTTGTCTTGGTGGCAATTTCAACCGGCTTAGAGTCTGGAGTGATTTCAACCTGTTTAGAGTCTGGAGCCTCATCGGAAGGAACGGAAGCAGGCTGCGCTGCCGCGCTCGGCGATGCCAGAGTTGGATCCGAGGTGTCAGGCTGTGTAGTGTTGACGGCCTGCCACTCTGAAGACATTGTATAGATCGGCCTTGGTCTCAATCTCCTGGAATGAAGGTGTCCGCAAGTCGCTTCCTGATGGGTGTAAGTGGATGCGAGGCTCCCTTCTGATGTGATGCTACTTTTTATGATACTTGTGGGCTCAGCTCTGGATTTTAATGAGTATGATGATGGGACTGTACTAAAGGAAGCTCCAGGGCTGTTTTGATCAGGTCGGTTTTGCAGAAGATTCCGAGGTCTGCAGTGGTTTTCCCGATTCCTATTGCTCGCGCCTTGCGGTAACCCTAGGACTTTGCCTTACATATTGGTGGAAGGCTCGATGGCAGCTCCAACACCGTGGACGTCCACAGGTGCCAAAGCTTGGAATTGTGGGACACCGAACTTTGAGGCGACGCGCATCTGTAACACCAGCCCTGGAGATTGCTTGACCCTTGGGACTTCGCCCCTGAATTGCCTAATGGAACCCGAGTATTTGTTTTGCGCATACCTAGGCAATGCGACGTCCTACCGCTAATTTCACAGAGCTACTACTTTAAACGAGCGCACCAAGCCTACACATTACTCTTATTCGTATTCGGCACTAACGAATCTTTTTTTTTTTTTTTTTTTTTTTTTTTTTTGGCTCACTGCTCAGCTGCAAATTCCCCTGCAGGTGATGCTCCGGTCCGCTAGCCCGTCAAGACCATTCTAAGATTGTGGGACTCTGGATGAGGACTTCAGGAGCATAGGGACTGTGTGGACATGCCGGGGCTATCGTCCTAAGCTTGCACGGACATCTATGTGCGAGTCTGATGTGCGAGTCTGATGTGCGAGTGCCTGAAGGATGATGATAGTTAAGAAGCCAGACGCGCACTGAAGTCTGGACGGACGGCAGCTTACTCAGGTAGGGCCTTCAGCAACGCTTCCCATTTCCACCCTACCTAGGTACTCTTCGCATCACCTCGCCTCGCCATGGCCATTTTCATGCCGAAGGTGTCAATCTCCTACGCCAGCAGTGTGGTTCTCGGGTTACTCTTGCTGGCCATCATCTCGAACGTCATCCGGCAGCAACTGCGTCGCCCACAGTCCGAGCCGCCAGTAGTCTTTCACTGGCTGCCCTTTGTTTGCAATGCAGTCTCCTATGGCATGGACCCATACCGTTTCTTCTCTCAGTGCCGCGAGACACATGGAGACATCTTTACCTTTCTTCTCTTCGGAAGGAAAACGACCGTTTACTTGGGCGTCAGGGGCAACGACTTCATTCTGAATGGCAGACTGCAGGACCTCGACGCCGAGTGGATATACAGCCCGCTCTCCACACCTGCATTCGGAAGCGACGTCGTTTATGACTGCCCAAACTCAAAATTCATGGAGCAGAAGAAGCTTGTCAAGTTCGGTCTTAGCCAGCAAACCCTCGAATCGTACGTCCCTCTGATTGAGGAGGAGGAGGAGGTCATGGATTCCATTCACTCTGCGCCCGCCTTTCAAGGGATCCATGGTATCGTCGATACTTCCTCTGCCGTGGCCGAAACCACCATCTTCACCGCCGGCCGCTGCCTTCAGGGTGTAGAGGTGTAGGAAGAGCTGACGAGTGAGTTCGCTGAGCTCTATCACGATTTAGACCGGGGATTCCGTCCCATTAACTTCCTGATGCCCTGGGCGCCGCTTCCCCAGAACCTACATCGCGACCTTGCCCACAGCCGCATGGGACATAACTATATGGAGCTCATCAGAGATCGTCGCACTGCTGAATCCTTTGCGGAGAATGAGAAAGAACCTGACATGATTCGCAACCTCATGGGCTGCGTCTACAAGGACGGCCAGCCCGTATCCGATCATTGGATTGCTTGCATGATGATCACCATTTTGATGGCTGGGAAGCACTCGTCTTTTTCCTCCAGCGCGTGGATCATGCCGCGCCTTGCCTCGCGCCCTGGTATTGCCGAAGAGCTGTACCAGGAGGTGTCAATCCTTGGCTCGGACTCGATGCGACCGCTTCAGCATTCCGACCTTGGCAAACTACCGCTACTCGCAAATGTGGTGAAGGAGATCTTGCTCCTGCACTCTTTTATTCACTCCATCATGCGCAAGGTCAAGTAGCCGATGTACGTGCCCAATAGCGACTACATCGTGACCCCGGAAAAGGCGCTCTTGGCTTCGCCCATCATGACCCACCTCAGCGAAGACCACTTCCCCAATCGTCTGGTTTGTGATCCACACTGATGAGACAACGTGAGCGAGGCCGAGGACGACGACTTTGTTGACTATGGATACGGGGTCACTTCTAAGGGCACCAAGAGCCCGTACTTACCGTTCGGCGCGGGCAGGCACCGCTGTATCGGCGAGAAGTTCGTCTACCTCAATCTGGCCACCGTTATCAGCACCTTGATCCGACATTCCAAGTTTTCCACCTTGTACGGCAAGGCAACGGTGCCACCCACAGACTACACCTCGTTGTTCTCTCGACCATCTCAGCCTGCCGTATTGCGACGGGAGCGACGTGAGCAAGCCCTCCCCAAGGTGTCGTAGATATGCAATTACGTTGAGGGCGCAGAGTATTAAGAAGAAACTGTCGAGGAATTGCTGGTCGATTGCCTAAATACAAACAAATTTGCATTTTGTGGGCTCCGAATTCTCTTTGGCTCTCATCTAAGTTGCGGGAGAAAAGTATTGACGTTGGCACGCAAATTCGACTGCCAATGTTATCTTGAATGAGAAAACAAATAGATGTTACCGCAATCTTCAGAAGAATGGCAACCGATTGCACAATTCTGCTTCAACCTTGTGGAGGGAATGACCCTTACACGTAGCAGTAGTTATCCTTGAGACTGTGAGTGTCCGGTATCCAACTACCATTCGCGCTCATAATTTATTACCATTGAACAGGTATAAGCAAAGGTGTTTGTGAAATGGACAGCAACTTTGGTGGTGCAGCAGAAGGATTGCCAGGGTAGCACAATTCTTCCCTTGGGAATATCATTGATCCATGGTTGCATGTTCGTCTCATCTTCAAGTCTCATCCAGGCATCTTTTGCCAGACAACAATGGCCCTACCTGCGCCATGTGCCTCCTCAAGTAATGAGTCTCATCAGCAGAATCTGAGTGATAGGGTATCGTCGCTCACCTTCTCCTCCAGACCAAACGGCACCGCTCAGGATGAAATAACTGCATAAGCAGTAGTACCATGCCAGTGTCTTCCACAATAAAATCCAGCACTCGTTTCCGAGCAGCCACAAGCGACTCCCCGAGGGTTGTAAACAGGTCCAACCGCCAGTGCCCGAACAGCGCCGCCAGCATGGCCACGGTCTCGATCTGAGCGAACTTCTTTCCCGGACAGTCACGCACGCCATCGAACCAAGCCAGGAACATGCCGCGAACAGGCGCGATGAACTCCTCGCCATCCACATTGTCGCCGGCAGCGCCCGAGAATATATCGAAGGGTGTAGCGTTAAAGCAGCGATAAGCAGTAGGCTTGCCGCAGCAGCGTTCAAAAAGTAGGGACATAGCACACGCAGAACCAAAGGAGAGCTTCAAAGAGCAGGACTCAATAACTGCCAATAAAACCTATGGATGGATAAATCCTGGAATAGTGAAGGCAAAGCCCGTCGAGATCACAAGGTGGAAGAGTCTCTGAGCATTCTCTTGGTGCTTGTGAAGATAAAGTCCACGGTAAGAGTTGAACGACGGAGACCGCAGCCTACTTTCCTTTGCGTCCATCAAAAATCAATCCATAAAGTTGGATGAGGACTACCTGAAAAGGTTAGCTCAAAGCTAATGGCTGATGTCTGCTGTGAGTAGCACCGAACTACCAAAGATCCTGCACAATCCTACAGAAGCAATCCTCCTTTTCGCAGGTCCGGCTCGTCTGGTCTGGTCAGCGTTTGTGGCACCTCAACATATAGTCTTTTCTGCCAGCCCAGCCGCCGTGCGGCGTCAAAATACCACCGCGAACACCGCCACGACCTCCCCGTACCCACCAAAAGGCGCCAGGATCCCCCAAAAGACGAAAAGAACCACTGAATACCACAGCAAAAGTGCGCAAGCCCGGAATCGAACCGGGGGCCCATCGAGACAATTTTGAAGCTATCGTGAAGACGACTTCAGTTGGCAACGATGGATTTTACCACTAAACCACTTGCGCTTTGTCATTGTTGTGACAGTGCGTGGAAATTTTCATTATATTGCAGCTTGATCCTGGGAGTGGATCCGCCTCGGTCGTGTGGTCCAAATATTACCAAGTACAGTACTGTATCCACATGTGGGGAGGTCGTTGTTTGGGTTAGGGTCTCTGGGCCTCGCTTACTAAGCAGTTGAGAGCGCGAGGATATACTTAGTACTTACTCAGCAGTCAAGATTCTATTTCCTGCCACTGCCTCTCTTTCTGCTGATTTGTTCTCGTTGGCGACGATGTTTCCGCAGTGCCATAGAGGATTGTTTGGCTATTCTAGATCGTGCCAGGTCGACACCCGGCCACGTGCGCGTCATAGCTGCCAACTCTATCGCCTTTATACCATCTCGTCGGAAATAGTCCGTCTGGTCTCTTCGAGTCTCATCTACCGAGGATCTTCGACACGGCGATTTAGCTCGGTCTCGTGCCCCCGGCATAAACCCCTTTTGGACTCCTGCCGACACACAGACAAACGTGATCAAGTTTCCCCAGCGTGCGAAATGAGCTCGCTTCTGCGTCCTGCAAGCCACGGGAACCGTCCAGAGCTCTGGACTTGCTCGTGACGACTTCAGGTCTGTGGGCAATCACGAACTACGTGATCTCTCTTGGCTGCACATCCTCCACGTTCCTTACCAGGCTCGATCAACTTGGCACATTGTAGCCGCCAGATCGACTCGATCACTGCAAGCCATCGCCTGTGATTGTCCTTGGCCAGCAAACTCCCAAGCCATTGCACAGCGGTGTGATCGACGCCCAGCTTGAAACTTGACGCAGATATCTGTGCCTCTACCCTTGTTCGACTGGCAACGACGTGTGTTTCCTGTGGGACCCACTGACGACGCTACAAAGCCGTGACAGCCGGGCGGCCCGTCAGCCATGAAAACACTCGGTGGCCGGGTGGCTCTTCATTCATTATTCGTGGGCCCCGGATAACAACGTTTCAGACACCCGGTCATGTCACAGCTTTGTGCCAAGATCGCCAATCGGCCAGGGCACCGCGGCCCGCAACCTTCCAGGGCCTTGAATGTCCGGACGACATTGATGACACCCCAGGGCTGAACATGCTAGTTTGGTTGGTGGTTTGGTGAGCTCTCAGCCTCTCGCTAGCCTCGCCACCTCTTTGAGATGTCGAGGAAAGCTTGTGCCTCGTGGACCAGACATATTAGCCTTGAGATCCAGGATTTGCCTGCTTGCAAAGTGCCATCGTCCCAGGCTCCCCAGGGGCATCCTGAGTTTGAGGAAACTGCCATACAGCCGTGTGTGGGATCGTGGTGTAAGAAAAGTCTCCATATTTTTATAGAAGCGATTATCTCTGCCGGCTGCGCATGCCCAAACAAAACCATTTAGTCTTGACTAGCGAGGAACATGATCGACGTCCACGCTGTTTGTGGGCACTTACCGAGAATGGCTCCTCGCGAGGGGTGGTGTTCTTGGTAGGGAGGAAGTGGATGTCGCTCCGACAGCTCTTTACCGACCCATCTTCTGTCTTCTGCGTCTTGTTTTTCGCTGACACCTATCTGCACTCACTTGTTGTTTCCCGCGAGGCTGAATCCATATCCCGTTCCTAGCGTCGACCGCATATTGTATTCGTCTGGTTTCGAGTCTTTGCGAACCTGTTCGCGGCATCACCAGCATTACGAGCCCTAATTCCTGTACATGATCCCACTTGTTTCGAGGACCCCACAAGATTCCATTGAGCACATTCTCTCAAGACAACAACTGGCTCACCTAGATCCGAACATCCCACTCGACGTCGCCTGGTGCCATCCCCAAACACTCCGTGACGCCACGGCTCACGATGGCTCCACCAGCACTAAACCTCAGCAATGCCACGTTCAGGAACTTGAGCGGCTTTTCTTCTTCTGCGTCCCCTTTAAGGAGGTCATTCTCCCTGTCATGTCGTTCACCAAGGACGCCGTTGGACGGGAGTTCGCCGGCGGCACACGCAAGACATGGCTCTTCCCTCTTGGAGCTTCCACATTCTCATTCGAGTCCGAAACCAAGACCGTCACCGTCAAGATTGAGCGAGAAGGAGGTCTACCACTACGATGACGACGAGGACACAGCCTTTGAGGACTCGCCCACAGACTCGACATGGTTCCTCCCCCACTCCCCAGGCCTCCCGCCGCCACCACGCCTCGCCCCAGGTGAAGACGGCAAGCTCGGCGTCCTCTCGGCCATCAGCATCATCGTCGGCAAAACAATGGGCGTCGGCGCCTACTCCGTGCCCGCCGCCATCTTCTCCGGCGTCGGCTCCGTCGGCATGACGCTCGCGCTCTGGCTCGTCGGCAGCCTCATCTCCTTCTGCGGCCTCGCCGTCTACATGGACCTCGGCACCGCGCTCCCGCGCTCCGGCGGCGAGCGCGTCTACCTCGAGCGCATCCTGCGCAAGCCCTACATGCTCGCCACCTGCATGTTCATGTCCTACGTCGTGCTCCTCGGCTTCTCGACGCCCAACGCCATCGTCCTCGGCGAGCACGCCCTCTACGCCACCGGCCAAGCCGGCAACACCTGGCTCGTCCGCCTCATCGCCGTCCTCGCCGTGTCCGCGCTGTGCTACACGCACGCGCGTCACCCGCGCGCCGGCCTAACCCTCATCAACGTGCTCGGCGTGGCAAAAGTCCTCATCCTCGTCGTCGTCGTCGTCTCGGGCGTCGCGGGCGGGCTGATGGGCGTCGGCGCCGAGCGCGAGGCGCTGCTCGAGGGCCGGCGGCTCGACCTCGCCATGGCGGGCGACGTGCCCAGCTCGACGGCGCAGCGCAACTTCCGCGCCATCTGGGAGGGCTCGTCGAGCCAGCCGTATGACTACGCGACCGCGCTGCTCAAGGTGCTGTACTGCTTCCGGGGTTATAGCACGGCGAACCAGGTGCTGTCGGATGTGCGCGATCCGGTGCGCACGCTCAAGATTGCGGCGCCGGTTGCGCTGACGCTGGTGAGCGTTGCGTATTTTGCGATCAATGTCGCGTTTTTCTTGGTGGTTGATAAGGATGAGTTTCGCAGCGCCGGGGTGGTGGTCGCGGGCGTCTTCTTCCGCAAGGTCTTTGGTGATGGGCTGGGCGCGCATATCCTGCCGCTGTTCGTGGTGATATCCGCCGCGGGGAACATTGCCGCCACTGCGTTCGCACAAGCGCGAGTGAACGAGGAACTTGCGAAGGAGGGGATCCTACCCAACTTCTGGCTGACCAAACCCACGCCTCCGCCCGTCTCGAAAGCCACCACCACTGGCCGCACCCGCTCCCCAAGCCCCAGCAAAACCCGCCTCCTCCCCACCACCCCCTCCCGCGGCCTCCTGCTCCACTGGACCGTGTCCGTCGCGGCCATCATAATCCCACCCCCGGGCAAACTCTACAACTTCCTCGTCGACATCGGCGCGTACCCCGTCTCGCTCATCTCCGTCGCCGTCTCACTCGGCCTACTCTACCTGCACACAACCCCCGCGGAGCGCTGGGCGAGCCCGTACCGCGCGCCGCGCGCCGCGATCGTCGTCTTCGCCGCAAGCAACTGCCTGCTGCTGGTGCTGCCGTGGATTCCGCCGCGGAGCGGCCGTGCGGGGGATGGTGATGGCGGCCGATTTCCGAGCTGGGCGTATCCGGCGACGAGTTTGGGGGTGCTGGGCTTGGGCGCGGTGTGGTGGCTGTTTTGGCTAAGGGGGGCGGTGGGGGATTGTAATGTGAGGAGTAATACTGCGTGCTGTGGAGGTGGGGTCGACGGAGAGGTTGATGATGATGCCCAGAGCACGGCGGGCTCGGAGGACACGCTCCTTGCTGCGGAGGAGGTGCGGCGGAAGTCGGTGGAGGCGGAGGGACCCCCGAAGACAGGCATGGCTGCCGTTGATGTTGGGGCGTGTGGGTGCCGCGCGTGTCCGCAGGTGCGACGGCGGGCGCTGTGTGGGTGCTCTAATTGCCCCGCGAGGAGGACGTAGAGGCATTGGTTGAGGATACCCAAACATTAGCAGAGTTTCTTTTGCGGAAGACGATGAGATAACGACCCACCTTCCTTCCAAGCTAGACGCTTAGATGCCTCACCAACAGGCTATTTAATATACCCTCACTTTATACTTGATTGCAAAGGGAACAACATTTGACGAGCAGGGGCTCGTAATACTTCCGAGTCTGGAGTCTGCTTCTTCTAGCAAGCCATCTGTGGCCAAGCCATCCGTGGCCAATCCACGCAGTGTGGATTCTGATGTTGTTGTACTATTCGATCCAACGATTTGAACTGGTGGAGGAGCAGTGTTGACGCGGATGTCGGTCACCCTGTTGGATTCGACAAGCGCAGTCTGGCACCTCACTCCACGTCTCTTAATGCTCCGAGTTGTAGATCCTGGTGATACGCAATACAAGAGTACGCCGCTGTCACACTCCTCCTGAAGTCGTTCAAGAGCGTAAGCAAACGGCGCCAACCTAGGTTAACAACGGGCGTACCCTCATTCGCGCAGATTGAAAACGCAGCCAAGATTCGGCAAAACCTGGGGAACGTCGATGTCTTTGTTGATGTACTGCGACTTGATGTTGGCGATGAAGCCACCCATATCGTGATAAGACACGCCCACGACCAGCATGGCGGTAGCTGTCATCTAAGGATATTGCCTGCGGCGGCTTCGACGCGCCAGAAGAGTCATGGCGAAACCGGGTAGTTTGATACCAAGGGAAGAAGGAGGCTCAGTGTCGAATAGTTGGTGATAGTTCGTGGTGGTTTCCTGCGAGAGTCGTTGATTCTTCGCCGTTGCGGTAGGTTCTTGCTCGGCAGGTGCTCGGAGGCAGAATACGGAGCGGGCACATTCAAGAGACCTTGCAATGGCGTATGTGTAGTGGTATGTATTAATCTAGGTGCATGTAAAACTCATCCCATCAAGTATAACCATCGACCGGCCCTCGCACAAAAGCCACACTTTTTTCTACATTCTATGTCCGCTTTTTCCCCATATTCCCAAAATCGCACTCGTCAATATGCATGCCGCTCGTCGTCATTATTATATCGTCGTATTATGCGTGAGATTCGTAGGAGTCGTTCATCGCCGGTCGTCTAGTCTCGAACGCCAAAAAGAAAACATATGTCTATCAAAACGCCAATGCCATGCAACCACAAAGATCTTTTCAAAGACGACTCGCCATGCCTTTTCCGTCGTCCATAAAGCTCAGTATCCCCGCCCGGGAAAGACATATCGTGGACTCATCCTCTCGCTCCGCCTCGCCTCCCGCCTCGCATCGCGCTGCATCAACGGCGACGCAGCCGCCGCCGGACTCATCGGCGGCACCATTCCGTACTCGCCCTCATCCACTCCAATTGACGCTCTCCTTCCCTCGCCTGGACTGCGCCCAACCATCAACCCCACCCCAGCCGGATCCCGCAACGACGCTCTTGTGCTGCCGCCCAAACCATCTCCTGCGAACTGCTTCACCCTCCTTATTCCAAACCTATCATCTTCCTCGTCGTCGCCACTACCAACATTCCCCATCATCAATGCCCACCGCGTCCCATCGCTGCGCTTCATCACGCCCAACTGGCCGACCAGACTGGTCTTGTTGCGCACATCGCCAAACGCCTCGTCACGCACACACGCCTCACCCGCGACGAAGCTAATGATCTCCGCCAGGCACGTCACGCCGTGCGGCAGCCTCAGCCTTGCGTTGCCGACGAACAGCGTGATCAGCGCGAGGAAGTAGCCCACGCACAGCGCGAGAGTGAGCGCGAAGAGCGCTGTATGCGGGTACACGCGCGGAGTGCCGGATGCTGGCGTGAGCGCGAAGAACATGCCGCCGCCGAGTATCGGGAGGAACACGAATAGCGTCGAGAGGAGTGAGATGGAGGCGACGCGCCACGCGCGGTTGCGCAGCGCGTGCCAGACCGTCTGCAGCGGGTAGCACGCTGCGTAGTCGGCAAGGATCGACCCTTCGGGTGGCGCGCCGCCCTGTGGCGGGATTGAGAGCTCGCCCCAGGGCGCGAGAACGCGCAGCGTGAGATCGAGCTGTTGGAAGGAGACGAAGAGCACAAGGCCAAGAAGGGCGGGCAGGAAGGAATAGAGGAAGTCGGCGGGCGAGAATGCGCCAGACACGGAGGTCGGCGCGGCGGAGACGAGCGGGAGGAAGCCGTTGGTGGGGATGCGTGTTGCGGGAATGAAGGACACGAGGAAGAGCACGAGGAGGAGGAGGAAGGCGAGAATGATGGCAAGGATGAGTGGCAGGTCTCTGAAGCAGAACGGTATGTGGCGGTAGCGCACGCGCGGCTGCAGCGCGGAGCCATCCTGCTCGACGTCGCCCCAGGGGTCGTGCTCGGGCACTGGAGTTTCGGTCTGGCGGTATTGTGCATGCGCACGCTGCTGCTTGTCGTGGCTGAGCCGCTGACCCTTCTCGTCAACGTATTCAAACTCGCCGCCAGACGGGTCGCCGAATTCTTCCTGGTAGCCGAGCCCGTACCACAGCTTGTCCGGGCGGTCGCGGTCCGCCCAGCCCCAGTAGGCGAGGCGGTCGGTGCGGCGGCGGTAAAGCACGCGCTTCAGCTGGTCGCGGCCGCCGAGAATCTCAGTGCCTGCGTAGTCGGCGAGCGTGTTGCTGTTGGAAACGATGGCCGCGATGTCGGCGATGGAGCGGGGATCCCACAGCAGGCCAGTCTTGCTCTTCAGCCAGTAGGCCATCTCGATGGCGAGCGCCGCCACGAGCAAGAGGTAGAATGCGACGAGTGTCCATGCTACGCCTTGCACTGTCGCCCACCGCCATTCTCCATCCACGTAGATGACCGAGTATAGACAGCTCAGTAGTGGCAACGTAAAGTTCATCAGCCATGTGACCAAGTTCGGCACCCACATGTCCCACGTGCCCACTATCTGAGGCCGCAGAAAGGACGTAGGGTACAACTCGTCGAAAATGGCGTCCTGTCTCGCAGTTTTGCTCGACGCCGCGAGTTTTGCGAAAGGACGAATCCGCAGCATGGTGGTCGCCACGCACTGCGCCCACAACAGTATCACGGCGCCCAATATGGACGGCAACACCCGAAATACAAAGTACTGGCCGCTGTAGATGGTGCCAACATATGTCCAGAGCCCCATGTTGCGCTGAGAGTAGATTGCGCTGAATACCAAGGCAGCAAGCATCAATATGCACAAGATCGTCAACGCCATCAGGGCGCCTCTTCGTAGTATCTTTGGTTTGAAAGTCAGCCTCGGGCAAAGTTTCGCTCGCCCGTCGCTGAACAAGCCCGGGTCCACTGTCTCCCAAGCGTCGACGGCAGGCTGTCGTGCTTGGAGTTTCGCTCCTGTTTGTTGGCTTCTAACCAGGGTCGACATGGAAGACCTCGGGGACGCTGGGCGGAGGCTGGCTGCGGGTAGCAGAGGGGCCTTCTGCTCATCACTCCGTCGGCCCATGGGCTCCTGTGCCAGGTTGGAAGACTGTCGTGGCTGTGAGGAAGCGACAGGATCGTTGCGGTTGTTGTGGAACCCGGGCGGGGCATACGGCTGGCCATCCGAGCTCATGGTCACGTTTGCCGACTCGTTCTCTCGCTCTCGTGTCAAGGCCTCGATGGCATACTGCAGATAAGGAGTATCGTCGATGCCGGGTGTCACGCGGGCAGCCTCGAGTGCCAGCGGGTCTCGAAAGGCCTCGACTGGCCGATTTCCCGCCATGGCGGGTATCGGGTTCATCTGGCGGTGCTGTGCCGCTGCTAGGGCTTGGAGCTGTGCTGGAGTGAATTGTGGCTGTTGCGAGGCGCGTTGGTCTTGGCCTGGGGCGGAAGGGTTTGCCATGTCGAGGGGAGGGCGACCGAGGTATCGGTCGGGACCGTAAATGTGGTCGGAGGAGCGGGACGAGGAGTAGGAGGAGAGGCTCGGGGCGAAGCGCACTGTGGACGGTTGCGGCGAGAGAGAGGCGTGCTTGAGTGAAGCACGCTCGTCTTCAGGGTTGCCTCTCAGCATACCATATTGGCCGAGAACACTGGAGTCGGGTCGCTCAGAAGTTCGAGCAGTGTTCCGGGAAGAAGGTTGTACGGAAGCTTGACCTGCAAAGACAAGCGGGTAAGTCGCTGGACAAGTACTTGGTGTGTGTGTAGTGCTGTTTGCGGGCTGGATGTTGGATGTTGGATGTTGGATGTTGGATGTTGGGTGGTGAGGTTGTTGAGGAAGAAGAGAGACGAGCATACTCACTCGGCGGCTCCGCGTAGTCAAAGTTTGAGTTGTTCCAGTTCATCCTCCCACCATTGGCATGACGAAGGGTCGTCACTTGTATCGGGCAAAGATCAGGCCTAGTGATGTGGACATTCAACCCACTTGGGCACTCGAGCACACAGATCTGGCCAATTGATCGTCCGAGTATGCAGTGTGCGATGCACGCAGGAGGGCTGCATCTTTAGCGAACGCAGTTGGGGCGCATGGTTGGGTCTGGGACCGCATTCTTGGTTTGGTCGTCAGCAAGGGTCCTCTCCACCGTGCCCTGCGTGCTGCGCAGGTGGTCCACTGCTTCTTGGTCACGGCGCCGAACGATGGAGGCTGGGGCGAGGACCAAGGTCGTATGGCCCTGACGACATGACGCTGGTTGGACTGCGAAGGTGCCACTTTTCTGCCCTCACCAGCCACCGGAATGCGCCTTCCCCCTGCTCCAAACCACCAAAGCTGCAAAGCCACCAACAGGAAAGAGCTCCACTCGGAGTAGACGCCACTTCACCATCTGCCCGGTGAGTGCATGATGCATCCTCCAGGCACGATGCGACCCTGGATCGCCATTCTTCGAGTCTCCCTACCTCTGCATTAACTCTGCAGTAACCCTGCTGAAGTTTCTCAAGCTCACGCGAGTTAGGAGCAAAGTCAAATCGTTGGAGGAGTCTCGTCGTGAAGAAGCTGCATCCATGCTAAACTAGCACATTGAAGGCCTGGCGCTGGCCTGTGCGCGACGGCCCGAGCAGCGGGCGCTAGAAGGTGTGTGTGTGGTGGAGCTGCCGTCACCGAACCCACCTTCGGCAGCTGTTAGGAACAGGGAATTGAACCTGGATCACCATCTCCAAGTCCATACGCAGATGAGGCTGGTGGCGGTCTTCCGCGCTGTTGTGTCGGGATTCTATGAGATTCTCACTCAACCCACATGGCCGGGCCGAGCTGTTCGAACTCACGACCTCGCCAGACCATGCGCAGCATGAAGAGCCAGCCCCCCTTACTGCATAGTCCATGGGTGCTTCCTCTTCTCCACCCGGGTGTCGACAATGCTCGGATCTGACAATGCTCGTAAACACTTGGCGGATCGCTGGTACTCTGCAATGGTTAGACCTGGATTCGAAATCGCGGACGAGGTTGCCAACATTGTGTTTTCCTGTGGACGACGCGGTCGAGAGTCAATCATGCCTTGCGTCGACAATCTCAAACTCAGCCTCTGACAAGCACCGAGGCAGGCAACGATGGGGACAAACGCCGCAGGCCCCTGCCTGACAGACAACATATTTCAATTTCCATTGATGACTTGCAGTCTGTCCCTTTGTGGTCATTGCTTCTTGATTATGTTTTGCTCGCTGGATATTTCATCAGAAACGACTTTGGTCGCCGAGCGTCTGTGGTGGTGCGACGCCCTCCTCCAAGGTGTGCCTGTTGGGGAGAAGATCGCGACTAGTGCGCGGTCGGACAACAAGTCTACGACTTTTCTGGCCTGGTGTTTACCTTGCACAAGTAGTGCAAGCGACCAATGTAAAGCTCCGCGAGCCCACAACCTGGAACGTGACTGTCACAGTTTTTCCCCGTCAGTCGCTCGTTGAAAGTCGGTGGCCATCAGCGAGCATCATCAGCACCAGACTGCACGGGCAGCAGCCATCTCGCGCACTTGCAGCGGCATCAGGATCCTTCAAGCATCATCAATATCCCTACCACCACAACCACCACCGCCTCACGCGCACCGCCACCATGCACTTCCGCACCCCGGTCCTCCTCCTAACCACCCTCCTACCCCCCCTCCTAGACCTCACCCAAGCCCAACAGTACGCCGGTGACACCATCCTGCACCAACTCCCCCTCGTCCCAGGCGCCGAAGTCTCCTTCTTCCGCATCGCCGACCCAGGCGGCGCCGCGAACGGCCTGACCCTCCTGAACTACTACTCCATGCAAGACACCACCACCCGCATCGACCCCCTCGCCGTACAGCGCGCCGTCATCATCATCCACGGCCTCGACCGCGACCCAGGCAACTACATAGTCTACGTGCAAAACGCCCTGCGCGAGCTCGCCGAGCGGACCCCCGGCGCAGACCCCAGCATCAACCGCAGCTCCGTCGCCATCATGGCGCCCTTCTTCGCCAACGGCCGCGACAGAGACGCCGCCGCCAACAACAACGCGCTCTACTGGCACGCGTCCAGGTGGTCCGCCGGCGCGGCGAACCGCCACCCGGCGCACGCGCGCGGCGCCATCTCCAGCTTCGACGTCCTCGACCAGCTCGTGCAGTTCTTCGACGACCGCGCGCGCTTCCCCCTGCTAAAGCAGATCGTCGTCGCGGGCCACTCGCTCGGCGCGCAGACCGTCATGCGCTACGCGCAGATCGGCAACGTGGTGGCCACGGCCTCGCCCGTGCTGTACCTCATCGCGAACCCCAACTCGTGGACGTGGATGGACACGACGCGGCCGCTGCCTATCCCTGCCGAGTGCGTGCACTACGACGACTGGCGCGCGGGGTATGCCAACTTCACGGGCTACCCGATGCAGTACGGGCGGGAGCTTGTTGCGCGGGGCCGGGACGCGGTGCTAGCGCGGTGGCGGGGGAGGAGTAAGGCGGTCATGGTCGGGCTGCACGATTTCGACGACGCGCTGCCGGAGGATTGTGTGTCGCATACGGTGGGGATGAATCACTTTGACCGCGCGCTGGCGTTCATCGACAGATTCCGGCCGTGGTGTCCGCATCCGCATCATGGGCATTGTGATACTGTGGATTATGTGGAGAGTAACCATAATGCCGAGAAGATGTTGACGAGCGCCGCGGGGCAGGCGCGGTTGTTTAAGGATAATTTCTATGGCAATGGGTCGAAGACGAATGATATGGGGCCGAGGCAGCAGGAGGGCGACAGCCCGTATCCAGCCGGGACGCCATGAGCTACGAGGGTGGCATGGATCGGTTTGTTGAAGGTCGATGACTTCGCCAGTTGGCTCTGCGAAGCCATCTTGTGAGCTCAGTCGGTGGAACGATCGCAGACCCAGTGATGCTGGTCTGCTTGGAAGTCGTGGCGCTAAAGAGCCAAGTGACCTGCAGAAGTGGGATGAATTAACAATGACTACTTGCTTGGTAGGTTGATCAAGGTGCAAGGTTGGAATTCTTGCTTTCGCGCGTCATGGTGCTACAGGAGACCATTTTCACAGACCGCGACGGTATCGCTGAAAATGCTTTGCAGGTTGTTGGAAAGCTACCCGTTTGCAGGCTGTCGAAGGAGTAGGTGGACTGGTGGACTGGTGGACTAGGCACAGGCTCAAGCCTATCAAAGCACCAAGGAAGCAAACCTGACAATGCGTAATTACAAAAAAATCAAGCACTTTGATGTCGCGTGATGAGCAACGTCAAAAAGGCAAAATCGATGAACGCGAGGGGAATCGAACTCCTGTCACTAGCTTGGAAGGCCAGTATGATAACCACTACACTACGCGTCCATGTCCGGATTATTGATGTTACGCGTTTGAATTAACACTATATATCCATTGCAACTCTACAATGTGGATCCGTTTCCGAGGCACCGGCTGTACCCAGCACCGGCTTCACGACTTTTCACCTGGGTAATTATCACAGAGCAGAATGATCTCCCCGCAAATGATATGCTAACATGCAATGAGCCCACAGTGAAAGCACTCTGTAACATTTTCTATGCAATTTGCAAGGCTGTGGGCAACAGTCAATGTCTCGTTCGTCGGTTGTGGTCTCGCCAGCCTCCCGTCTCCACATGTGCATATAGCTCCTTCTGCATGCCAAATTCACGGGTACAAATCACAAGCATGCACAGTGTGGTGGGGACGCAGTATAGCATTCGAAATGAGTGTGATGGGTATTCTCTCAAAGCAATCCTACAAAACCAGTGCAGTAAGGAGTGACTGCGCACGCATGTCCTCAGTTTGAGGCCCCCATCCAGTGCGCGCATGTCTAATAAATCCTTTCACATACGCAAAACGCCATCCCTGGATAACCTTATTGTACAGTCTGAGGTTTTTCTCCCCGCTCATAAACCTAATTCCATATTCACGTCAGGCAGGTGCAGTGAACCGTCTTTACACCCGCTCAACATGCTCGACCTCGTCCTCGTAAGAGGGAGGGGGAGGAAGCACGTCAGCCTCCTGGCTCTCCATCAGAGCCGACTTCTCCTCCACAAGGGCGGCCTCGTGGTGCGAGGCCTTGTGGTGGTGGCGGTGGCTGGAGCGGCCAAAGCGGCGGCATGTGTGCGTCGGGAAGAAGCTCTGTCCGCGGACAAATGTGCGCCACAGGCCGACCAGGAGGGTGCCAACGATCATACCCAGAATGGAGACGGTAACACCTGCAACGATGCCGACCAAGACGGGCAGCAGGATGTGCGAGGTGAGCTTGCGGAAAAGCAGAGCCCAGCCGTGCGAGTGACGGTGGTGGCCCATGTGGTGGGGCTGTTGCTGGGCGTCCTGCTGAGCGTCCTGCTGAGCGTCCTGCTGAGCGTCCTGCTGGGCGTCCTGCTGAGCGTCCTGCTGAGCGTGGTGACCGGAGTGTCCAGCCTTGTGACCCAGCATACCTGCGCAGCCGTGCATCTTCAACTTGGCCAGTTGGGCGGCAAGCATGGCACGCCACTTGCAGATGATGGTTGTGCACTCGCCATCCGAGTTGGAGACGTTCTCGGAAGCAGTCTTCTCGATGTGGCCGATAACCAGCCCGTTCTGGTTCTTGATCAAATGGACGCGGACGTTGTCAAGATTGTCGACAAAGACGGAGCCAACCTCGATGACTTGGAGGTCGACAATGATGAGTTCCATGTTGTCGTCGGTTGTTTCGGTCATGGGGTGGATCGCGAGACTGAACCCAAGTGGCTGCTCAGTGACTTGGGGCTTGAACTTGTGCGGCCTGAATTTGTGGTGGCTCTTGAGAGCCTTTGCGTTGGGCTTCTCATCCTTGTGATGCTTGTTGTGGTGCTTCTGGTGTTCGGGCACGTCGGCGATCTGGGGAGCGATGAGGGCACTTGTGAAAGGGTCGGAGTTGGGGTAGAGCTCGAAGCCGTTGACTGTCAGGCGTTCTTTGCTGATGGCGAAGTCGAGTTGAAGGTGGCTGGTTTGGTCGTGGTGCTTCTTGCCGTGGTGCTTCTTGAACACGGCCGGGCAGTCTACGCACTCGAGATCCACAGTCTTGACCTCACCACTCTGTGCCCACACGGTATCTTGGCCGAGAGACCCGATGACTGCAGCCTCGGTTTCAGATACCTCGGGTGTCAAAAGAAAGGCATTGGCGGCAGCTGCGAGGCCGGTCGCGGCGAGGAATGGTCGAAGAAGCATGATGGATGTGTGACCTGTGATGGTGTAGTGGTCTTGTGGTCTTGGTGGTCTGTATGCGAATATCAAGTTGATGATGTTTTGTGGTGTTGACGTCGTTTCCACAGGAAGGACGATGGTGAAAGGGAAGCAAAAGACACGAAGGCTCGTAATGCAAGACTTGGACTAGAGGTTTACAGTCCAATGGGAGCGGAAGAGGGAGCGGGCAGCGGGCACATCAGGAAGTCGCGGAGGGAGGCGATTTCTAGGTCTAGGTTGTTCAGGCGGCCCCTTGGCTCGTAATGCCCATCCCGACCAGTCAGCGTGCAGGATCCGGGTCCGAGGTGGGGCCTCGCCAGCCTGCCCTTGGGCGTCTCTGGGCGTCTTTGTCGCTGGAAGTCAGGAGATAGTGTTTCAGCCTGGCCTGGTGCATTGCTCACATCCCTGCTCCTCTCGCGTCATTGCTTCAATGCTCCACTGGCAACCTCCGTGTTTGGTGTGATTGTTGCGCGCTTCGTTGTTCAACACTCTTGGGGTCCACGTGGGCCTGGCGGAGTGGCTTGGACGAACATCTCAATCTCTTCCGTTGCTTCTCTACCGCAGTATGTCAGCCAAACGATTCGAGGACGTCAGACTTGGACGGAAATAGCCTTGGTCACCCATCTGTCCCATCCGTCCCATCCGGCAAGTGTACTGGACATCATGGAAAATGCAGATGGTGACATCTTGTCGAGGCTGACCCAGCTTTACGAACCTTGGGAATGCATAGACATGCCGACTCACCCGCCAGCGTTTATTCCAATCGTCCTCTATACAGTACAAGCCATGCGCGACACACTAACCCAGATCGATCCATATGCTTTTCGAATGCTTCACTACAATTCTATCATCATTCACAAATAGGCCAGCTGAGCACTGCTCTTGGCTGCTTGCAAACTGTTAGCACCTCATTTCCCTCACCACAACCGAGCTCTGAACATGCGACATGTGTCGGGCACTCCTCTGGTTCCTCGCTTCGTTTCGAATCGTACTCATAACGTGGCGACTCATGAATTACGAGCTTGGGATCCGCATCCATCAGATCCTCCACGGGCCCGTGACCCCTGTCCGGGCCGGCGCCTGTTTGCAGTCTTGGCCCGGAGGCCCGGCCGTGGTCCGCTTATTTTCGGCCGGATCTCTGTACCGTCCTGTACTGCTTACCAATATTGCACATGTCAGCCCCTCCTGCGATTGAACTCTAAAAATGTTTTCTAAATCGATTGTGCGATTGCAAGATTGAGGAGCTCGTACCGCCGATTCGAGACTCGTCTTACTAGGCTGTCAAGGGGCACTCATCCCACTGCCGCCGTGATCACCTGGCCGCGGCATTCGCATTGTCTAGAACATCCACAAACAGAGTACAAGCTCGACAAGTCCAGATCGCTATATACTTCTAGAAGATGTTGAGGGTAGAACATTCTGTCTGACGAGAACCATCCTTACAGCAATTCTCTGGGCTTAGTTGGGACGTTCGACGGCGGAATGCACATGGAGGAGTCCATTATTTGAAGTCTTTCATTGTGTGCGAACAGTACCCGTCAGGTCTCTTCAGGGTTAGGGTGAAGCCTCTACTACCAGACCTTCGACCTCTTCCTCCTTCCTTCACCACACAGCCAATGGATCAATCACATCGTACAACCTCTGTCTGTACACGTGATATATCACCCTGACGTAGCCAATATACTGCATAGATTATTATTCTCTGGGCGCCCAAGAAGGTGTATACAATCAGATGACAGTCGTCTGGCTCACTGCGTCGTCTCCCCTGCCTGATTCATCAAGCCCGCCTGAGCAGCCTCGCTACCATGCATAGGCTAGACCAACTGCGCTCACCAATCAAATGCCAGATCGCGATGCTGGAACGAGGTATGCATCACTCTCATGGGCGCGGTCTGTCGCTTGTCCGCGTCGTGCTCGATCGCGCCGAACACCATCCTGGGTAAGTTGATCGCCGGTGAGGAGAGCAAGTTGTCCGAGATGTCGTGATCGAAGGATTCATCGCCATCCTTGGTAGTACATCGGTGGATGTTCACCATCGATCGAGCTTCCAGGCGGTTGCTCTTTGCGAAAATGCTTCAGGTCCGCTTCGACGTCGTTGAGCCGCAAGCCTCCCCGCGATCCTACCCACTGGCCAATGATTGAAGCAATCGCCCTGAAGCTCTTTGAGTATCCCTTACAGTATTTTGCCTTGAACCCAAAAGATATACATAGATATGAACGAATCAGCATTAGCAAGAACGTCGAGATGAGCAGGCCCCGAGTATAGGTCGTATCCTTCAAGACCGTAGCATTCAGTGTAATAAGGGTCTCGTAGCCGCCTCTCTCCGCGCACCGCAACGCTGTAGTACCTATGGAACGGCGACTGCCATGCTGTGGATGCTCGACGTGGTCCAAACCCCACCTCCACTGCACGCGGTGCGACAGTCGGCCTTGGAAAAAGAGCGCATCCGCGGCGCTGAAGATGCTTTCAAGTGCGGTATCGTCCAGGCGGAAGTCTGGCTCACCTGCCTGACTTGAGGGTGGGTTGATGATTGTACGCAGGATTCTCTCATGGCGCCTGACGTTGCCGCGGCTTGCTGCGAGGTGCCACTGAAGTCTTTCCACGGCTCCCCATTCTTCCTTCTCAAAAGAGAGCAAGTCCTCCTCAGTCGAGATAGTCTCAGCCATGAGGAGGGGTGCAGGTGGGCGAGATGTCCACTGCTGGGTCAGATCTAGTGGTGATTCCTCGTTGAACATGCCGTGTCGGCTTGTACTGCCAGTACCCTCTGCGCCGATACGCTGTAGTATTTGCAGGCCGCAGTTTGCAGGGGAAAGAAACAAGGGTGACTTTGTATACGGGTATGAAGACCTCAAGTTGTCTTCATCGTATCCGGGCCGCTTTCTTTTTCTCGAGTGGAGGTGACTGGGCTCTTGGAATTTGTCGGTGGGCTGTAAAGTTTTATCACTGTCGCCGATCGACGGCCCTCTTGATTGAAATAACATTGGCTCAGAGTCTGAGTGATAGCCGACGTCGAGCTGCAGGGGGCTCTGTCGTCCCGAACTCGTCGTCCAACTCCCAGATACTTCCGTGATGCCATCGAGATGCTGTGCTAATTGGTGGCGTGGATCGTGTACATCAGACATTCTACGGCAAGTAAGCAATGCAGAAGTGCCCCCTGATTGACTCCTCGACAACATGCTCCCTCCTACCGCTTCTCGTGCAGCACTGACCATTTTAGGAGCTCCGTGACCGGGAGACTGAGGATACTGAGAAAAATCCGCTCGTATTGGGAACGGTCGAGAGCGGAAGAAAGTTGCTTTGGGCTGCATCCACGAATGCTGCAAGCCTTGCTTGGCCGTGAGTCGTTTTGAAGGATCTGCAGTCATGATGGCAGAGATGAACTCGATGCCGGTGTGACTGACTGCTGCTTCTTTGAGCGCGGTGGTTGGAAAATCGATTGTGCCCTCGCTGTATTGGCGGAGTTCCCCTCGGTCTTTCATCGTTCCACGCCCCGTCAAACACTGGAAAATGGTCTCGCCCAGGCTCCACATGTCTGAGAGATAGTGGTTCCTTTTCTTGATACCTTTGACGAGTCCCCATGTCTCTGGAGGCTGAAAGCCGACCGTCCCTGTCTCTGCCTTTGTGATTGAGCTAGAAGCACTGTCCGCAGTCTCCTCCACGCGTTTGGTGAAGCCAAGATCACAGAGCTTGACGATCCAGTCGTGGGGTGGACTGCTTGTGATCAGTATGTTCTGGGTCAACAATCGATTAGTCGCTTGTAATGACGCTGATTGTATGCTCTCGAAGTTCTTACGGCCGGCTTAAGATCGCCATGCGCGAATGATATTCCATGCATCGACGATAATCCCCCAAGAACCTGCAATGCAATGCTGTTGGCTTGGTTCTCAGGGAGCCGTCCATGTTTCTTCAAATACGTCGCGAGGTCGCCTCGAGGACAGAACTCGGTGGCGATGTACACGCCTTGGGAATTCTCGTACCAGCAGTGGAGCTGGACAAAGGATTCTCTGTACTAGTGCCAGTGTGTTAGTACCTAGCTACGGCAACTGGATCAAGCTGAAGAGGAAGTAAAAGAGCAAACCTTTCTGTCCGTTGAAAATATTGCCAAAGCCAGGAGCTCCCGTACATATTCTTTCCTAAACATTTTCGCAGGTCCAACTTCCAGGAATTTGACAGCCCTCAGTTGCGCCCGGCCATTCCATTTCTTCCGCTGTAAGGATACCGATCCAAAACCTCCCCGCCCTATCTGTCTCTCGTGGGCCCATTCCCCATGGCTATGAAGCTGAGGTTCGCCGTGTCTTCGTTCATGAAGTGTGATGTCTGGCGACGGAAAGGTTGCTTCGAGTTTTGAGTTGCGAACCAGTTCAGGGAGGTCTTGGTCTTCCATTTGGTTATCAAGGCAGGGTTCTCCCGTCATCTGTCGTTCATGCTCCCATCTATCAATACAGATCGAGTCCAAGTCTCAGGTCCCGCAATGAAGATGTGTTTGTCACGATGCCAGCCCCACGCCCCGTAAGCAAGCTACGGTGGCAAGCTGCCCGCGCTATTGACGCCATGCTGTCCATGCAGATCTAAGCGAGCGAATCAAGCTCCCACCGCACAAAAACACAGCCCAGGCAGACTGTTCGACTGATCGCCTGCGAACAAAGTTTTGCAGTAACTGTTGCACTGCCTGCAAAGCCTTGGAGACTCCTGAAGGTCTCGTGGAGAAACCCCGGCAGAGCAACCCCAAGTGCATCAGCGTTGCAACCTTGGTACACCAACTCATGTGCCAAGTCGAAGGTTGGCATTGGTATCATATAAAGCCTTTGCATCGAAAGGAGTCTCGGAGATTTACCAAACCTGTTCCTCGTGGCCATCGTGCTCAGATCATCGGGGAAAACTACATCAGCTGCTTCACAGGACTCCTTACCCTACCTGAGACTTTCTATTCCCTAGTCATACTCAGTCCCTGGACGCATTCAATATGACTGTCGAGCTCGCACTTGCCATATTTGCAACGGTCGACTTGTGCTTGAAGTAAACATGACGTCTCATATCTGACACAAGTGCTTTGGCACTATTCCAAGATTACTGACATTTGGAGCAGATATGGAATGGAGCTCAAGAAAGCCTGCTCCGCTCTCAGGAATGCCAGAGCCGAGATGTCAGAGCGAGTCCTGCGCCTTGACAATGGATGGATGAGGCTACAATATCAGCTCAACTTTCTCCGTCATACCAGTATTCAAGATGCTATGGGCGAAGACCACCAGATCACGATGCGACAAACCCTCGAGATGTTCTGTACCAAACTCGGCATCGTCAACTCTATGCTGAAAGGCCTTGTCAGACAACATGAAGTGATGGATGGACTGATTCCCAAAAGATGGAAATACGTCTGGAAGAAAGACAGCTTGGATAAGGCAATCGACGACTTCGAAAGCTGGCAGCGGACATCGGATTTCTCTTGGTTTCTTATCATGAGAATCGGCCACCATTATGTCGACGATGCGTTGTTCTCCGGCAGCTTGAGCGTTGCCAACTCCATTCCTTCAACTCTGGCAATCCGGAATGGTATCAAACCTGAGGACAAAAGCTCTGGGCTCGTGTTGCCACCTGAAGCGCTTCGAAGTATGACGATCTCACCTGTCCCATACTGCGATGCTCAAGTGGCCCAAAGCCGCCACTCATCGGGTTTCTCCACGTATATCCTCAACACAATCAGCTGTCCCAGTACAGACAGACTAGCTGCCATGCAGAAAGATGCGAGAGACTTAGCACGCAAGCTGCAGCACAATGAGCCCGATACGTTCGGCCTCCTGGCCTGCAAAGGGTTCCTGACACAACACGATAACACAAATATAACACTATCAGCGCAGAAGATCACATTAACCATGGTTTTTAGAACACCGTCACTTCCGTGGACCCCGAGAAGCCTGCGCGAGCAGCTGATGAATGTCTGCCCCTCATCACTCAGTCGCCGCTTCGATGTGGCCAAGGCCCTTGCCCGGTCCGTCGGATACGTGCACACGTTCGGCTTTGTCCACAAGAATGTGCGGCCGGAGTCGTTCATCTGCTTTGAGGGACCATCATCGTCTTCGTTGTCTCCGTTCCTGGCTGGGTTTGACAGCTATCACAGAGATGGCGGGTGGACGCGCAGACAAGGCGACGAGGAGTTGGACAAGAATTTGTACCGCCATCCCTCTCGTCAGGGCAGCGCCCCCGGGCAGGATTTCATTATGCAGCACGATATGTACAGCCTCGGCGTATGCTTGCTTGAGGTTGGGTTCTGGACCAGCTTCATCGAGTATACTAATGACGGCAAGCCCAGAATCTCGACTTTACTGGGGTTCCCACCCTTCGCACGTGAACATCTTCTAGCACTGCACCTCCAAACATATGGACAACCGAGGCTGTTGGCCCTTGCTCGAGACCAGCTTCCGGGACTGATGGGCACAAAGTTTGCTGAGATCGTGGAGACTTGTCTCACTTGTCTAGACCCGGGCAACACGGATTTCGGGACTGAAGGCGAGCTTGAAGATGCTGACGGAATCCGTGTTAGTATACGATACATTGAAAAGGTGAGTGATCATATGCAAGTCCAGTTCGAAGCGGCTCGGCTGATAGACACCAGATTCTTTCGCGCCTGAATACGCTGGATGTTTGAATCGCCCGAGAGAGACGGGAGGCAGCGGCGCTGCACTTGAGAAAGGAGGAAGTGGACTTGGAGTGAGAAGGGGCCCGGGCTCGGAATGCAGTACGGCCTCGACATACACACAGAATGCTCAAGACAGCACCAGACTGCACGTGGACGTACTCTGTGCGATTTAGAAACCACCGATGTCCGTGACGTTCCAGGCATTCTGTCTAGACTAAGATTGGGTCGAGCGAGGTTCATGATTTCCAGAAAATGGTGCCTTCCATCAGTCTCCTCGCCGTCCGAAACACAGCTGCACTTTCCAGGCTTCCATCTGCAAGATCATACTTCGCATCGACCTTTAACAGACCAGTCGGGTGTGCGATCTCCACACTACTATTTTCAGACCTTCCCCTCCGGATGACACGATTTACCACCGTGCCTGGAAGCTGTGCTGCAGCGGCGAGCGCCAGTGCCACAGTAACGGGGACAGCTTTGTGCGGCTGGCCGACAGACAGGGCCCGAACGCTGATGTCTCCTTCTTCGGCCCTATCGTCCCGCGGTGTCCACACCAAGGCAATCTTGGGTATGCTTCCCGGAACGGAGTCCTCGTCTTTCGCCAACCCCATTTCGACGGCGGCATAGCGTCTGATGTTCTCCAACATCTTCATCAACATGTCGTCCTCCCCCAGGCGCTCAGGGGACAGCAACACAAGGCCTGGAGTCGAGGAAGCTTCCTTCTTGAGGAAGATCAGAGCCTCAGCCTCGACAAAGACACAGGGGTTGCCGACATCGATGCAAGTCATGTCCATTGGGGTTTCCGGGCCGGTAGTTTCATATTCGCGGGCGGCAGTGGGGGTCAAGTCGCGCCGAGGGTTGCGTTTCTCCAGCCCTTTAGTGTCAAGCAAAGATTCCCAGGCATCCACCACTTTCCCCGTTGGTAGAAGTTTCCCCGTCTTTGAGCCACCGGGGCGCACAAAATCCAGTCTCACCGGTGCCCCAGTTCCAGCAACGCCGGCGATGGCGAAGTCACCACTGGTAGCAGCCTCCCCATCGACAACAGGAAAAGTCGAGCAGATGATCTTCCCCGTGTTCGTGTTATGGATCCTCACCACACACTCGCCATCCTGCGCCTCAGACACCACCAGCCCACTATCAACAGCAAATGGCCCAATCGCAGCACTCATATTGCCACAATTCGAGCTAAAGTCAACCTCGTCGTCCCTCACGCCCACAGCCGCAAACGTGTAGTCCACATCGGCAGCCTCACCAACGGTCGACGGTCCGACCACGCACACCTTCGAGAGACTAGAGATGCCCCCGCCCATACCGTCGAGCTGGCGGCCGTAGGGGTCCGGGCTGCCGATTACGCCGCGGAAGATGGCGGCCCACTGCGCCCGGTCCGAGGGCAAGTCCTGCGCCTTGAACATGACGGCGCGCGAGGTGCCGCCGCGGTAGTAAGCCGCGGGCAGGCGGTGCTGCATCATTCTGGGAGGGGTGGATGCGATGCTTCGCCATTGGGAGTAGCTGCCCACTAGGTGCAGGCACGCTGGGCTGAGGAGGCGGCGTGCAAGAGGTGGTGCCATCTCGGCCGGCACCCGCGCCCGCAAGAGGTCCATCGCGGCAGATTGGATGTGTGTGCGGCGACTGCAGGGTGGAGACCGTCTTCGGATGTCGCGTTGCACGATCACGATCTAATAACCGCACTGCGCTAAAGTCCGCTGGTCTCGAGTTCGCCGATGGATATGTCCCTTTCGGTTTTAGTCGTTTAGAGTTCACGTTTTGAGGCTGCGGATTTAAGGGTTCCCCCCCATCATAAAGTCCGAGTGACTTGGATGGGGCCTCACGCTGGAACGTACTACAAGTAAGTATAAATATATTGGACAACTCAAGGTAGACTACAACGACACGAGCGCATAGACCCATCCTTGTCCTCTATGCGCACTCACAAAAACATTTTCTGGAAGCCCAGCTCCATAACTTGAACCCCATACTGAAATCACCCGAATATCCCACAATGGCTACCACTTCAGGCATGAAATACACCAACCTAGGCCAATCCGGCCTACGTGTCTCACGCATCTGCGTCGGCTGCATGAGCTTCGGCGACCGCCGTGGGCGCTACACCTGGTGCACCGAAGAGTCAGACGCTCTGCCCATCCTGCAGTACTGCTACGAGTCCGGCATCAACTTCTTTGACACAGCCAATGGCTACTCCAACGGCGTCTCCGAGGAGATCCTCGGCAAGGCCGTCAAGCAGTTCAACTGGCGCCGCGAGAACATCGTTATTGCCACTAAGCTGTGGTCACCGGTCGGGTTCCGCAACGGCGAGAAGTGGGACGACCCGCTGCTGGGGATGACGGTCGATGAGCGTGAGAGGAAAGGGTATATCAATGCGTTTGGGCTGTCAAGGAAGCATATCTTTGATAGTGTCGATGCGAGCCTGAAGAGGCTCAACTTGGAGTATATTGATCTGTTGCAGATCCATCGGTTTGACCATCGTACGCCGGTCAAGGAGACGATGGAGGCGTTGCATGATGTCGTGAAGAGTGGCAAGGTTAGGTACATCGGCGCGAGTTCGATGTGCGCTCATGAGCTGCTGGAGATGCAGTACACGGCCAGGCTGCATGGGTGGACTGAGTTCATTTCGATGCAGAACTTGCACAATGCCGTTTATCGCGAGGAGGAGAGGGAGATGATCCCGTCTTTGAAGAAGTTCGGCATGGGCATGATTCCGTGGAGCCCGGTAAGTCTTTCCTGCAAATCACCTAGTGCGAGCCGTCACTGACCATGAAGTCGTCTCTAGGTCGCTATGGGTTTCCTGACCCGGCCTCATGCTCAGATTTTGGAGACAACTAGGGGCAGCACCAGGCAAGGCGTATTCTTGGGTAATCAGCCACAGGAGAGTGACATGGTGATCAACGAAAAGATAGAAGAGATTGCCAAGAAGCGAGGCGTCAGCATGGCTGTTGTGGCTGTTGCTTGGAGTTTGAGCAAGCCATTCATGACGTCTCCCATTCTTGGTATGAGCAAGAAAGAGAGAGTAGATGAAGCGATTGCAGCTGTCAACTTTGACCTGACGAAGGAAGAGATCGACAGTATCGACAGTCTCTACCTCCCTAAGCAGGTTATGGGAATATCCGTTGAGGTTAGGTAGATGCCACACAGACTACTTTGAGTAGGTTCCAAGAGACCTGCTTAAAGCATATGGAGGTGTTTTGAAAAGCTGACCGAGTTGCCATGATGAGCCAATGAGAAAGCTACACGCAACGAACCACAAAAATCCAATTCACAACTGAGTGTAGGATGGGTATAGCCAAACACTGGGGTATAAGAAGAACAAGAAATGCAGACAACCGTGGGATCTCATCGGATCTCACATAAATCCAGAAACATTACCGCAAAAGAATTTCCTTGCTCTCCCTCGTCCTGAAAAGCGTCCGACTCGGACTCAACGGCGTCGCACTCCGTGACCCATCGAACGGAAGATCATGCCGATTCAAGCCGAGCTCGCTGTCATCCGTCTGCTTACGGCCCAGATCCCTCATCATCACAGTCTCAGAGCCGAACTTGAGCCCGGTAGAGCCACCGCTCTTGTTCGCAGTACTCGGTCGTCCCTCCCATGGCGTCGCGGCATTTTGCTCCAACCGTCCCCCCTCGCCTGGCCCGCTGATTTGCCGTCCGAGGTCGTCCGTTTGGTCGTCGATCTGCGTGAAGTGCTCCGTAACTTTGACCTCGATCTCGTGCGTGACCATGATTTTGTCAATATTGCGGCGCAGATAGGGCCAGAAAACGGGCAGGGATGCTGCGATGGTTGCGATGTCGACCTCGAGGACTGAGAGAATGATCGATTCAGGCCCATAGAATGTTGGGTCGAAGGTGGGATATGTGGCTGCTTTGTGCTGGACTAGGGAGGCGAAGCGGATGATGGAGCAGATCACAGATCTACGGGTGGGTGTTTAAGTCAGCAGTGGCCGCACTGGGGAAGAGATGGCTGAATATGTGCCGCCTGCACCAGAGAGTTCAACCCCAAAAGTAGACTCACATTATTCCGAGACCGTAGAGCGAGATCATCGCAACGCGAGACTGCTTCTGTCGACCGGCAGTCATCCACATTGCTCGGGAGAATAGTGGGATGGAGAACATGGCAATATCGAGCGCCATGTTGGAGGCACCATGAACCATGAACGTCGTTGCGAACTTGTCAATGTCGTCGGAACCGTATGCGTAACGTGTGGCGGTGTTGTCTGTAAACGTCCAGTCCGCTGAAATTGGAATGCTGGGCACCCAAGCCAAGACAGAGTACACAAGGCCCCACAAAGCAGTGATGACAATTAGGACTATCACTGAGATTCTTAGGACTTTACGCTGCTTGATGTCGCCACCTGAGTGTTCGCTCAGGACGCGGAGAAATTGCAACAAAATGGAGAGTTTGATCGCTGCCATCGACATGTTGTAGCATGCGTTGACCCACCAGAACATCTGCTCATAGCGTCAGCTCCAATTCGAGTCTATGAGATGTGTGCGTTCTCAAAGCCACAGAAGATGAAGGTCGACCGCCGCAACCTGCTCGGGAAGTGTTGAAACATGGCATGTACGTACATGGACGAAAGCACTCATGCCATCGATACCTAATTTGATGAAGTGTTGACCGAGTCCAACATCGTAGACTATAGATTCAAGTCAGTCAGGTGAGATGAGGCAGATACTGTCCTGTGAATCTCGACTTGCGTTTCAAACAGCCCACGTTGGTGACCCATGTTAAACCCTGGGGCAGCTTGTCAGTCCAATCGTTGCAGATCACGGAGGGAAAACATCTCAGGTGCAGGAGGCGGATTGTCATTTACAAATATGAGTAGTATGAAGTAGTCATCCCATCCTGCGCATCGTGTAATCCAGAATCGCACATGTAATCGTAAAGAGGCACAGAGAGTTGAGACTGTCTGCGATAGTTCTTAGCATTTCGCAAGAAGCACTGGCCGTAACTTGGCGAATGGCTTGCGTTGTGTGGCCTTACCAGAAATGTTATCACAAATCCGTACGCAGCAGCTTTGTGGTTGAAGAAGGGTTTCTCCTCGCTGGAGTTGTCGTACGAGCCCAGCGACGCATAGAGAGACATCGCATGTCCCGCCTATTTGCCGCACAAACCGAGGGAGACAAAGGTCCTGCCTAGGGGAAACTGCGCTGATAAAACAGTATGCGTGAATCAGGTCGAATAGAGTGACTTCAAGTCCCAAGTCAAATTTCTTGAAGAGGTGGTGTCAGGGCCTTGGAGAGTAATAAAGGTACGTCTGATAGACCCCGTGTCAGTCTTTCCACGTGCCGGATGCATCCCACACAAGTAATAGCATTGCAGCGGAGTACCGCGCAGATCTGGACGCGATTGTGACCCGGAAAGGATCATTGGCCGCGCAAGTCCCCTGAGAAGTTCGCCAACGACCGCCTGCACTGCTAGCCGATAGATCTGAGTGGGTCCCACCGCTTCCTCCTCTGGACAGCCCAAAAATATTGCACCAAGCAATTTGGAGCCTCCAGATACACAAGACCAGGATATCCTCAACATCGGGAGCCCTGCTTCCCGCAATTCATGATCGCCGCTGCCGAAGAGGCGTCTGCAACGGTGATCTGCGGCGCCATTAGCCACTAATCTTCTTACTTTTCTCCGTGGCATATGCACGATTCCAGTCCAGCAGCTCTTCCCCCAAAAGAGCAAAGCAGTCCGGTAGCATCGAGTCGGATTCGCGAAGGTCTTGGCCTTGAGAGGCACCTTGGAATCTTGAGGCTCCACCGACTTAGCGTCCCGTTGTTTGAGATATTCGACAATCGTCATTTAGAAATGCCGCCAGAAACGCTCCACCCCGGACATTCTTCGTCACCGGCCCCAGTCAAATTTGCAGGTCGCAGACGCCACAAGAAGCACATTTCGGCTAGAGCTTTTCAACCACAACATTGCCAGTGCTGACGGGCGCACCTTCATGGCCTGCTTGTCGTGTGCTCATCATTTTGATACATAATCCTGCTACCTACTGTGATTTCGTATGTGTCACACGCATAAGCAACCTAAAATCCTCAGTCCTTGGCCAAATTTCTAGAAGGATGACCAAGAAGTCGACTACAAGGCCCGGGATCAAACTATCGATCACCGGAGAATTTCCGGCGACTAGAGCCCTGCCAACGAACGCGAGATCCATGACGGGAGCGCCCTAGCCTATATCAGCCCTGTGGCTATTGCAGGAAACGGACGTTGCATCGTTTGGTTTTCACAAACCAAGCGGGAATATTGTGAGATATTCAGGAGGTTTGTCCGCGGCCAGGTACTTCATGCAGGGATGCAAATACCATCATACGATTACGGTAGACCTCCTTCTTCAACACAATTTAGCAGAGATTCTCGTATATTATGACCTGTCGAAATATGATCAAGCTTGTATGCTTTAACTTTCTGTCATTATAGTGCAACAAGATCTTGTGATCCGCCGAAGGCAAAGCCCCTTTACGTGGCCTCAATTCTTCAATTTCGCACCGGTCGCCTGTATCATCCACTGCAAGGTGGTAAGTTGTACATCCGCCACGCAGAAGACCGATGTGGGCCGTGACGCACACATCACTTGGACATATCGCAAAAGTGTCCACGCGCAGCTTTTGATACTGATATTCAGCTCAGGATAGACAGGCTCATTCCATAAGTCAGGTTAGTGATACAACAAACAGAAGTTGCATGATGCTGAAGTCCTTATCATCACGTCTGTGCGCCCAGCGCAATTGGAAAACTACAAGCACATCCGTCGAAAATCCGTGCAACTCATCTTCAATATACTTGATTCCACCCCAGACTTTTCGCGCGGACTCACCGATACCAAGCTGCGGCCCACGGTGGCGTAGGATTTCACAAACCGTATTTCTGACAAGGGGCACAAATCCTTGAAGGAATGCCTGACGTGATACTGGGGCCTGCCGGCCTATCCTTCGGGCTAGCGCCCCTCGAGCATCGTCTAATTCTTCTTGTGGCACTTTAAACTTATTTACAATCCTGTCGCGCTCACGGACCTTGCCGCATCCTATTCCGGAAATGTGCGTCGACTCCCCGAAAAGCTGTATGCGACCTGCACCGCATTCTGCGGATTGCTACAAATCTCGCACGTTCAAGCTGCACAATATGTCTCAGACATTGTGGCTGCGAGGGTCGCAAGTATAATGACATGCGACAACTAGCTGCGCGTAAAGCCTCATATCTGGGTATACTTCCGCCTGCGAGCAAGCATTGCCTCAAGGTATGTACCAAATGCCTTAGCCCAAGGAAGTGCACCTAGAGACAAATTCCATTTTCGCGTGAGTCTGAATATTCCCGAGTACACGGAGAAACTACTTGGTGGGTAGATGGCGCCCACAACGGGCCGATCCTGCGGGCGGCGAGCACGCTTCGTACTATAGTAGGAGTGGAGCGGCATGAGCTAGTCCGGATCAAACCAAGACCCGTGGGACCTCGACATCACGAGCCAGAACCATGCATGGCTGACGATCTCGCCGGTGTGCCAGCCAAAGTTGATGATAGTGCTGACTCATTCCAAGAGGTCGGGGTCCTGAAGTCGCCCGACTCGGCATCCTTCTGGAGTTTCTGGGAAGTCTGAATCACTAATAATAGAGCTTTCTCTGGGGTGTCAGCCATCATGATTGTTCTACAAGTCTATTGCGCATGGAAGTATTGTCAGTCTCAGCCTCGGGTGCTTGTATGGGTGGCGATGCGAGCCGTCGCAACCGACTATTCTCAAGTAAGCAAAAGCAGCAACTTATTTTGACAGCTACCTTTCACCAGCACCTTCGAGCCCGGCATGGCCGTCAAATGGTCGGTGTTATGTTTCATAGTGTCGATGACACTGTACCCAGCAGTGTGCAGGAATGTGTACTTCACCTCTCGGGTTTAGAACAGAGATCGAACTTTGTGGCTTGCTTCTGTGAAAACGTTGAGACTCGGATGCACGATACTGCAATCTTGGCCTAGAGAATTTCTACACATCTCCAGCAGCTAATGTATTGCATTGCATGATGCCTGCTTGGTTGGTGCCCCTCACGATGTGGTGTGATAAGTTTGAAGGAAATTGAAATTTCCCCTTGGCTCGCTTTGCAGCCTTCTCATAAATAAGTGGTGGCTTCAGGAAGACTACCAAGAATGGTGTAACCATCGGCAGCAACTATATTCCCCCGCATACCACCATTCTCGCTCCCAGACACTCCATTAACAAACGTTAGAATTTTCTAGTTCTCGTTCAATTCGCTCATATAGAGATCATGAAGTCTAACAAAAACCCAACCGCAGGACCGGATTGTTATGAACGCCCACTCGACTTTGTCCCAGAGCGCTGGACAACCCGCCCAGAAATGATTATCAACAACGCTGGGTATACTCCTTTCGGTACAGGCACGTAAACGCTTACCTTGGACTAACACTGACAACCATTACTGACGGCAGCTCTTGCCGTTAGGTAACAACGCCTGCCTCGGCCGTTTTCTCGCCGAGGATTTGATGCGTTGCGTTGTTGCGAGAATCACAAAGGAGCTTACTTTCCGTCTGGCCCTAGGAAAGACGGGTTTCCGAGTTCTAGACAAGATGAAGGACCAATTTGTGCCTAATCCAGGTTCTCTCGGCCTCTCCTTCGAGCTGCTGTCTGTTGAGGCGACCTGAGTAAAGCATAATTCTGTTTAGGTCATGTGCTTACATCTGCGCGTAAAAATGAGGTGTTTTTTCACGTTGATGCCGGGTTCTAACATGAGGCTCAGGACAGATCGAGGGGCCGTACATCTAGATATGTGAGAATTCAACATTTTGGGCAATCTTAGCTCGCTGCGTACCTTTTAATGATTCGTCGTCTCAAGTCACTGTCTGCAGGTTCATTCGCTTCAAAAAGAGTAATACAGCAGATAGCTTGGCCACAGGCTACCTGAAAGACAACCCCAGTCGTATAGCTTCATAAAATCGTCTATCTCACGGTCCATCTCTACAACACTTTCCGGGCTCCTACCATATACGTACGCCATAATCCCGTTTCGCGCCAAACATGCAGCCGGGGCAATGGCCCTGACGAGCAGCTGATCTTGGTGGCGATTTATCTCTATGGGGCGGTCTGGGTCGCAGTAAATGTCGAGGAGTGCCATTAGCTCCACGTCTTCGATGGGCATCATGTCGGCCGAAGTTGGCGATTTTGCTGGTGGAGTGCTGTTCCGGCAACAATGCCGATAGTTTTGATCCCCCCAAGGTCGAACGAGTATCCATGAACAACGCAGTAGCGAGCCAGCGTATCTTGAGAAGCACAACACCAGCATAATTCGATTGCCCGATGCTGCCGCAAATGCTACACAAGGACGACAACAGCACGAAGAAGTCTAGGCCCTGCTGCAGAAGGAGACTGTGGATATTCTATGAGGCCTGGACCTTGGACCGTACTGTTTCTTCCCACTGAGAATGCGTTATCTTGTTGAAAATGTCATCATTGAGCGCCCTCGCCAAGTTGATATATTCTCTTATGGGAGGCATGCTACGAGCACACTCCTGAAGAGTCGTAGAGAGCGACGCCTCGGGTGAGACATCGCATTTCGATGCTGCTACGTCGACGCCTTGCTTTCGCAACTTCGCCACAGTCGCTTTGGCTACTGGGGAGGTGTTGCCAAGACCGTGGCAGCAAGACCAGATGCTTGGGCTCTTTCCATCCAACCATCCATTCGCTGATTGCTCGGTTCAGTCCTCCCGAAGCGCCCACACTCACGTATGACGAATTCGAATCAAGCCGCCAGGCACACCGCTTGAGGCCTTATTCACGCACAGGACTCTAATAACAATCCGACCAGTGTTCTTGCCACTGTGCATGAAAGGGAAAGCCTCTTCAATCCTGGCAGTGGAGCACGTATGCAAAGGACTTGGAGGCTGCATGACGCCGTTGGTAACCAAGTCGACGAGTTTTTCAAGAAGCTTGGTGGAAGACTCCGGATGCGAATACATCATATAGTGCATATCCACAGTCAAGCAGCTGATATTGCGAGCGGAATTTACCCACAACTTTACAGCTTTAGGGACTTTCGGAAAGAATTGCGCCTATCAGTGACATACTTGAACCTCAACCCTGGCAATGTTCAGTGACGAGGACTATGGACGTCCTTGCCAAAAGTAGCGGTCTCTCCAATGATCATCTCGAAAGCCCTACAAGTCGCCATGTCGAGGGACAAACACCAGCTCAGGTCCAGTGTGCACAGACGCAAAGACATCATACAGCTGAAACTCGTCCTCTCGTCTCCTCCCATCTCTTTTACTGGGGGTACCTCCACCAGAGTTCCGACTGGCCGCAACTTGAAAGTCAAAGGCCCAAATCGTCTTGGCGACTACGAGGCTGGCTTCCAGATACGCTATAGCCTTGCCAGCGCAGCTTCTTGGTCCGACTGAAAAGGCACAGAATGCCGGGTTCATCAGACGGAGTTGCGGTTCGTCATTGACAAGCCAGCGATCCGGTCGAAACGCGAATGGTTCCGAAAAGTATTTCTCGTTGTGAAGAAGAGAGTAGAAGCACACGCCTACCTGGGTGCCGCGAGGCACGACGTGGCCGTCGATAACAAGAGGCTGATGCTGTTCGTCTGTGTATAGCTCTCGCCATGGTGTGCCCGAGACCGGCGGCGACATTCACAGACTCTCATCAATGCAAGCGCGCAAGTACCGGCAGTCGGCGAGCTTCGGGCCTCCGCGAATATCTGCACTACTGGAGAATGTGGTGCGAATCTCGTCGGCGAGCTTGCTGTAGATATCTGGATTCCGTGACAGGTAGAAGAATAGAGCAGATAGTGCGGTAGAGGTTGTCTCACCACCTACATAGCTTGTCAGCGGTGAAATGTGTCAAAGCAATCATATCTCCGATGAGATGCCTCGGTGAACACGAACCTGCCGGAAAGAAAAACAAGGCTTCGGACCACAGCTGGCTGGTCGTGATTCCGTCGGCCGCGTCATTATCGAGGTGGTCAGCGACAACAGAGCATAGGTCCGTGTCTGGCGTGCTTATCCTCGGCAAGACGAGTACCAATCATGCGCTGCATCATCTGCACGTACTTCTTCCGCTGCGTCCAGCCCGCGATAAGTAGCAAGTATTGAAAACCAAGTTTCTTGAGAGTCGGAAATTGCATGAAGCAATGGGCTCGATATCCGCCAACACTGAGTCCTTTGATCATGAAGCGGTAGGTCTGATCAGTCTGCATGTTGAGAGGGAATCCAAATGCAAGAAGGCCCACGATATCCATTCCAAGCCGCTTAAAGCAGTCCGTCATATTCGTTGGTGTAGAAGCCTTAGCTGCTTCCAAGATTTGTTCAAGAAACACCTCGATCTGCTCCGTCATGGTCGATTCAAAATCTCGCGTCGCCTTGTCAATGTTGACGTTTGCTGATAGTGTTGAAGATGCTAGGGTTTCCAGCAGCGCTTGTCAGCAAGTAGAAATGCGATTTCGTGACTCTCTCATTGTTGTAGATATCTAGCATTGTCAGTACATGTCCATTCCAGTTTCGTTTCGTCAACCAGTAAAGGAGCCACAACCATACCTTGTAGAGCCTCGACCGAGTTGAAGATGAGCTTGTTTGGGCCGTGCCGCACTACGGCGCCTGCAAGGGGTAAGTCTCAGTATATATGTTGCAAGCCATGTCCGGAATGGAAAACCTACCGAACCTGTTCAGGTCCCGATTTGTGGCCAAGTGGAGGCGCATAGATATAGCATAAAACCCGGCATAGGCGTTGGAGAGCTTGGCAGCTAAAGGTCCAGGGTAATTGCGCAAAGGATGGAAAAACACCCGGTAGCTAACAACGAGAAAAAACTGAGGAGTATTAGCATCGTACTTCTGTGATGTTCTGCGGTCGCTAAACTGGACTGACATATAGTAGGGAGATCAAGGCGGCGTATTTTGCTGACTGGAGTACAACGTCCATCGCGTCTACGAAGCTTGTGGGAAGCTGGTAGGTTGGCACAAACTGATCAGACGACAAAGTGTTGGAGAGGTCTGTACAAAACTTTCAGACCATGAAACATCAAACATTAGTACCAAGATGTAGGTGAGTCAATCGTCTCGTGGCCGAGGAAGAAAGAAAAAGAGGAGATCGTGCTGGATACCCAAGTACCTGACCAGGCTGACCTATCCACGCACACACTGGACGGAAATAATTCAGCAAGGATTGAGCCGCTGTCAAGGGTCGTGCCAACGCGTCTTTAAGACACTGGTGCGGTTGGCCGCCGGGACAAATTTGGACGTTGATGTGGATGTGCGCACTGTCCAGGGAAGTTCCGAGGACCGTTGGAACATTTGAAGCTTTCTTCCCGCTCGAGAGATCACCGAGATCCCTGGGACAGTAGTGCGGGGATTTAGAACGGGGACGGCTCCACACAGATGACTTCAGGGCTGGGTAAGCGTGTATGCATCAAATACAAATAACAACTTCGCAGGTTACAGACGACGCCTATCCGCCACTATTGGTAGATGGCGTGGCGCCAAAGTGGGCTGTAGAGAGGATTTTGAGGGCTCAGAAAGCTCCACGATGGCCGCAAGCTACTAGTCAAGTAGACGGGCTTCAAGTAGACAACGTGGGAACACCGCGCGAACCTGGGGCTCACAGACGCTCACACAGCCTCCGTGACAACGTAAGGCGAGGGCGACGACGTTCGTAAAGATGCAGGCACATACACGGATCGAGAGCTAAACCCAAAAATAAGAAGCAGCCAAAAGAGTATCCTTTTCTCTCTGTGGAGAGATTAGGAGGGCAATGTTATGGGTCCACAGCAATCCAAGGTTATGGACCCTTTTCACAATATATATATATATATCCAAAAGGCACGAGACCCGCCCTATAGACTTTCTCTCTTTCCTCTTCAGCTTCCGGTTACCAGCCACTTTTTAACACCTGTTCGATTCCTCTATACAGATTGGTTGGCCTGCTCTCTTTCTTTTCACCGTTTTCTATAGCTCGTACACTAGAGCATAGTTCACTTTCACCAACAACTGGTCTGCTCGTCATACAAGTCGATTCACAATCTCCTCAAGAACATTAACTGTTCACTAGGCGAAGCGAAGGGACCTGAATATTATTAGTATGTCTGGTTGTGGGACATTTCCATGGTTGCGTTGGTGTTTGCAAAATGCACCACACAATCCAGATGTACGAGGAGCTACCTCCCTACCAAGTGGTCAAGTCATGCGAAAACATCTTGCAAGAACTCTACAATGTCATCAATTTCTTCCGGGACTTTGTACCAATGTCCCTCATCGTAATCTCGCCAGCGAACCCAGCCATCGCGACCTGTCCCTCGAAACTGAAAAAGATGTGTAACGCAGCCGCGCAGCCGTGGCTCAGACCTCCGACAACGCCGCGTTGCAACCCGACCACACTTGCCTCCTGGATCATCAGATTGCTGACAAACTCACTCGTCTCTTTCAGTCCATCATACTGCAGATGCTGACGCTCCGATGGATCCTCGAGGCTGAATTTGTCGAACCATTTGGTTCATTGGAACCCGTTTGAGCACAGTCGAGCGTCGTGTTTTGGCAGTGGGAAATATGAAGCTGGCAGAGGGGAAAATGTTCCGCAAGAGTTTTGTTGGCAGATGATCTTGCGGCAAGAAGCTCGTCACCGAAGCGTTGAGCATTGTCACCGCGGCCGTGGAGAAGTATGATGCTATGAGTGTGCGCACTCGTCGGTTGCACGACTAATAGTTGTGACCAAATGGTTTGTTTGAGCTTTGTCGTACTCATCTTGAGCGCAGATGCGTCTCCATCGGCATGGCTCGTGTCCGTCATAATGGTCGTTTGCTTGGGTGAGGGTTTGTTGACGTAGTAGTAGTAGTAGTAGGTGTCTGATGATATCGTGGCTTTCGAAGTGGTTTCGTCGAAAGGGCACAAGCACGAGACTTCATCTACTTTTCGAGGTCACTGTATTTCCGCGTGGCTGAGCTTCAGAAAGCCACGCCGTTGGCTTGGGCACCACCCTGGCGCTTGCCTCGAAATATATGCCAGTCTTGCGGCGCAATAGCGGGTCCGCCCGGGTTCAATCACGATCTCCACTTTTGCAGCGTGGGCATCGCTAGGCTGCTGCTAAAACACAACGCCAGTACGAAAAACTAGGGGCGGCCATCTTAGATTGAGACAAGACCAGTATGTGGTACATTTTGAGGGATTCGCAGTCTCCGGCTATGTTGCCATAGTTGTTCTACTGTTGGCTCATGGTTCAGATGTGATGGCTCTGGGCAGGACTGCTAAAGAAGTTTGAGGCAGTAGACCTTGGGGATCTGGTTGAATTGTCGGCTTTGGAAGAGAGAGATCTTGTGACTAGAAAGTGGGAGCAGGGCGATCCAGTAGACGGATTTAAGGTATCCCTTGTACACCCTTGGAGGCAGCGGCTTCACTCGCCAACCCACATGTTGTCGAAAGGCTTCTCGGGTACGGAGCTGGTGTAGATGTGGCGAGTAAGACAAAAGCAATGGATATTGCTTCGAGGCATAGGCATTTTTTGATCTTTGAATTACTTGAACGGTGGAGCCCAATATGGACAGAGTGTTGCTCGAAATCCCAGTCATGATTTTTTCCAAGAGAAACGAATGGTAGAAACCGTGGATGAAAGGCATACACTTCAACTTGGCAAAGCACAATGCGAGGAGCTTCCTAAGTATTCGCTCGTAGTCTGGGACGTCCCAATTTGCGTCCTGGTGGCAGTTGCTTAGAGGGATCCTGCTAAAAAACAAAAAAAACATCCACCTCGACCTGACAAATTGCGAGGCGAGGAGCTCCTTAGTTTGAGATATTCGCTAGTGTATTCCAAGACGTCCCTGTTCGTACCGTATAGAGAGAAGCATGTAAGGATCGTGCTGGAGGCAATTGTTGATACCGTGGATACATGTTACTCGCACCTCAATGTGGCAAATTGCGATGTGGGAACATCTCTGGCTTCAGACTTTCGCCAATGGTCGGGCGGGGTAGAGAATGTCTCAGTTCACGTCATGGCGAGAGCTACATGCAAGTCCGCTCGGACGCTTCTGAGATCAAATCAGCCAGCTCTGGCCCCGAAAGCACGCGAGTGATATAGCCACCGACTCTGCTCTGTCATCACCCGCGCTCGCACTTTCACAGACAGACAGACAGACAGACAAGCAAGACAAGGATCTTGGGGGGGGGGGTATCATTCCGTTCCTCGTGTATGAAAACAACATCACCAACAGTTCTGTCTCTCCATCTCTTTCTCCCTATTGCATAAATACATGTTCGCCATCTAGCCATGCATATGGCAATCACTCCGCCTACTCCGATGCCACGCATGCATGCTGTACCATTCGCGCTCGCACATCTATACTATCAAAATTCCTTCCGCAACTGAGCGTCGTCACACCAAACAAACGCCTTTCTATGCTCCCACTTCCACCGGGATGTAAATGTCTCCCTCTTTTGCCCTTTTTTGCCCTTTTTTTCGGTCTTTGTCTTCTAGTGCTCTTTTAACTTCGTTTCTGTACGTTGTTTCGATGCTTTCCCATGATGACGACCGGAATCACGAGACACAACACCATCTCGAAGCCTCGGGCGATGTAGCATCTTTCTTCGCCAGCTTCCGTTTCTTTAGAACTCTGTACTCTTTCTTTCCTCCATCACGACCATCTAGTCACGCCCGCCCGCCGCCAGAGGACGGACCAGGACGATCCTCTGGGGCTTCCACGCCTTCCATCTCACGCTCCACCGATTCCACCACCACCGGCGTCGGCAGAGTGGCCAATGCACTGGCAGCGGCCACACTGTTTTTTTGCGCCGCTTGTAACGCTACAACTTTCATCTTTTCGACCAGCTCCGGCATGCGATACGGTTTGATCATAACATCATCGCATCCAGCGGCCTTGGCCTCGAGGATCTGCTCTAATCGCGCGTTGGCGCTGACCGCGATGATGGGCAGGTGTCCGCCGAGAATCTTGCCTTGTTGTTCGAGCTCGCGTATTTGACGCGTGCAAGAGAGGCCGTCCTGAATGGGCATTTCAACGTCCATCAGGATCAGGCTGAGGGGAAATTTGAGGCCAGCGGTTGTGTTTGTGTCGGCTGGTGTGGCGTGGCTGTAACGGCCGGAACGAGCAGTCTTGTCAGGGTTTGTCGGCGAAGTCTTGGGAATAATGCTATCGATGAGGCCATCGTCTCCCGCCCATCGATCAGAGGCGCGGAGTTTGTCGAGGGCTTCGAGGCCGTGATTGGCTACGTCGACTGTGAAGCCACGATCGGCAAGGCCACGTCTAGTGAGTTGTTGGTTAATCATGTTGTCCTCGACCACGAGTACACCCTCGATCTTGGGTGGCTCGGGTAGAAACTCAGAGTCGACAGAGTCAGGCGAGGCAATCGTAGAATTCATGTCTCTGCTCGGTGTACTGCTCAAGGGAACCTCAACTGAGCCAATTTGCAGCGACTCTGCCCTTTTGGTGATAGGCAATGCGACGGCTTGCAGTGCCGTGCGCTTGGAGACTCGTGCTTCCTTTAGAGCGGCTTCGTCTGGTCGGTATGCCTCGACGTAGAATGCGAAAGTTGACCCGACTCCTGGTAGTGAGGCCACGCCAATAGCCCCGTTGTGCATCTCGCACAGTCTTCTACTAATGAAGAGCCCCAGGCCCGATCCACCGTATTTGACATGAGTCCGGGCCGATGCCTGTTGGAACCTCTGGAACAGGCTTTTCATTTCCTCCTCCGTGAGGCCTTGTCCGGTGTCCTTCACCTCGACCATGAAGTAAATCGGGTCTGCTCTCGATGGGAACTTTGGTTGAAGATCGTCTCCTTCCAATGGGGGTATGAACTCTACTTCACAGGTCGAGTCGTTTGGTCTCTCGGTGGACGCGCTGAGTGTGATGGTGACGTTGCGTGTTGGGCCTGACTTGGTGAACTTCAACGCATTAGTGAGGAGGTTGATGAGGACCTGCTTAAGACGCGATGGATCGAGGTCGAGATACTCGAGATGGTGTCGGTGATACGATGGATCAACCTTCATCTGTAGGTCAATGTCAACTCGACGAGCCTCGACCTCGAACATCCTCAGTGCTTCCTTGGCGATCTCGAGTGGATCGACAGTGATAGGCGTGACGGCGAGGAGCTTCGAATCCAGTTTGGACATTGTCAGGATGTCGTCTACAATCCTCTTTTGATGCTGTGCGCCTGTTGAAGACCAGATTGCGTCAGCAAGAGCTCCTCAATGGGGAGCTGATTCATCCTCGACTTATTTCACTCACAAGCGATGATTGTCTCGGCATTCTCCACACTGCTTTCCATAAGTAGCTGGTCCTCCGGCCGAGTATTTGCCCCCAGCTTTCCTCCGCTATTCGTGTTGGCAATTGAGCTGTGTGTCTTCTTGCTCAGCGGGAGATCAAGCGCCTTTGACAGCGATGCAATGACAGCATCGGCACAGTGAATGATGGCACTCAATGGGTTGCGCATCTCGTGACTCGTCATATCGATAAAGTTTTCCTGTTGCCTCTTCGACTCGAGAGCCTCCTCCTTGCGCAGTCGTTCCTGGTCGAGCTGCCACTTTTGCAGCGAGACGTCACTCACACAACCACAAAATGACTCGACGGTACCATCCGAGGCTATCATGGGCATGAACGTGCCCAGCGCCCATCTTGGCGCTATGATCTCGGTGCCGTGGCTATCGAGTATCTTGCGCGCCAATTTGAAGCGAATCTCGCAAGTCTGAGGCGTACCCTCGTTAATGGCCTTGCTCATGGCGCGCTCCAACGCAGGCAGATCTTCTTCGTACACGCAGGTTTCCCAAGGCTTGAGGATAGTCGTCTTCGTGTCGTGGGAGTTCTTCTCTAGGCCACACATCTCGAAAAACACTTTGTTGGCCTCCACGAGATTGCCTTCGAGATCAATCTCATACATGCCCACAGTTGCGAGCTCCGCCATGCGTTTGAGGTTTTCAGCCTGCTGGGCTCGTCGCAAGGCCTCCTCTACCGTCTGCCTGTGAATTGTGACATCTGAAAAGCAGGTGAGTGTCTGGAGCACTGTGCCGTCCGGAGCTCGCTCAGCACGGGCGGCTGCGAGAATATGGCGTTCGGACGCCTGTTCATCAACTCCTTGGAGTTCAATCCCTGCTTTTTCAAAGCTGGAGGACTCTCTTGTGAGGAGCGGCGGGGAGTTGAATGCATTCCGGCGTACGAGTCGGCATTCAAATGTGACACTGTCCTCACTAGCAAGCCTCTCATAGGCTCGCACAACGTCAGGCCGGTCTTCCTCCACAATGTAGGATAGAATGTCCCGCAGCGCTATTGACGGGCCTGTCTCCCCTTGCGGGTTGCCAGTAATCCGATGCCAGGCATCATTGGCGTACGTCAAGACTCCCTGAGCATTCTGGAAGGCCATTCCAATCGGGATCAAGTCGGCCACAGCTTCGAACTTCTTCAAGGACTCGGTGGCTTCTCTCGTCCGATCCGCCAGTTCCAACTCCAGTAGCGCTTGCTCATGAGCAGCCTCCTGCACTGCGTTTCTCCCCTTGCGGGCCTCTTCCTCAAGCAGCACGGTTGATGCTAAGGTGGTGTTCAGTTTCTGGTTCAGCAGTGAGATGAATTGGCGATAATCGTTGTCATAGGGTCTTCGTGGATTCAATCCCACTAGCAACAACCCTGTCGCATCTTCCCCTCGATTGGGCCGAATGGGCAGGACCACGACACTACGGCACGCATCTCCAAAACCCCTCCATTGTAGGCCCTGGAGTAGAGACTCGGGCAGGCTCCCGCCGTGGGTTTCCAAATGGAGTGAAGCTGGGCTGAGTATTGCCTCGCGAAAGATGTGCGCAAGGCCAGCCTCGCCGATGCGCAAGGGAATGTTGGATGTGGCGAGAGGGTGGTCGTCGGGAACTCCGAGCCCACCCTCGAATCGGCATACCTTGGACATGCCATCGAGGTGCGGCCGCTTTCTCGGGGACTTCTGCAGCGAACCACTCAGGGATTCACCACTCACAGAGTACAGAGCGACGAGGGGAATGTCGTAGTCTGGCGTGACTGCGCCGAGAGCCTCAAGCACTTTCGGCCAGTAAGAAGAGACTTTTTGGGTTGTGACTAATGCATTTCCAAGATCAATCAGGGTTTGCATGCGTCTCTCCCATAGACGTATGGCGGTTGTCTCCAGGACAGGATGCATAAAGCCGACAACTTTGTCTCCATCTGTGATGGGCACCAAGGACCACTTGATGTAGAGTTCCTCCAGGAGCACCTCGTCAGTGTTGCCTAAGAAGAACCGCCATTCATCCTCGACAACTGCACGAGGCTGCTGAGCGGCTGAGACCATGATATCCCGAAGTCTCACGGCGGACTCAGCCCATACGTCCGTGATCGGCTTTCCCATCAGGCTAGGTGGCAGCGAGCCGCATAGTGTGCTGAAAGCTTCATTGAACAGCAACAAGTGCTGGTCGCCCCAGAAGATGGCGATGGGTCGGGCATCAACCATGATCTGGTCGTAAGACTGCTTGAGAAGTGACGGCCAAGCTTCCGGCACCCCAAGAGGCGTCGAGGCCCAGTCGTAGCTCGCAACCATGTCCATGTATGGCTTTGGGTCGAGGGTTATCTCGGGAAGGATCCAGTTGGGCTCGATAGACATGCTCTGGGTTGGCGGGACAGACTCGGGTTCACCCATCATTCTCAGGGCCTGTCGACCGACGCCGCGTGGAGGGTTCGAGTCGCGAGCTGACGAGGCGACGGTGTTGGCACTGCCTGACACGCCGAAGCCACCTTTCTGGGAGTCCAGTCTGACTTTGCGCGGACGGTCGGCGGATGAGGGCTGCTCGTTAGCACCGACAACCAGCCACCTCGAGCGGACCAGGCATTTGCTCCATTGAGCATTGAGGTAGTAGAACGATGTGATGGGAGAGTCGGAGGCAGACGAGCTGCGTGTCTTTGTCAAGCTCGCGGGCTTGATGGACGACATGATCCACTCCCAGAGTGCCGCGTGCTCGGCGCGCGAAGCGTCCAAGAGGTCGACCAGGTCATCACAGGAGGCGAGAGCAGGATTGTAGTACGCGACGAGGGTATCCTGTTCGGGAGTGTCGATGGCATTGGCAATGTCGACAATAAAGGTTGGTCGGGGGTCAGCCTCGAGCAGGTCGACGATGCCAACGGAGCCAAGTTGCGGATGCATCTCGTGTCCTGGGCTGTGGATGTTACATCAACGACAGCATAGCTAGGAATCAGTTGTGAGATCAGGTTCGGGTGGCTTTGACTGCAGCGTGAATCTAAGAAGACGCCGCCGTGAGCCCTGCCTAACAGCAGTATAGCAGACGGACGGAGTGGAGAGGTGAGGGCGACGATGCACGGAGCAGTCCGGTGGCATGCGTGTGCCGGGAGAGGTTGGCACTAAGCCAAACTGATTTTGAAGATATTCTATCGCGAGCAGGGGGGGGGGGCTCTAGCTCGAGGTAGAGGGGGACGAGTTGCTGCTACGCATGGCGACCAGACGTGTCCGGAGTAGAGGCGCAGTCGGTGGAAGGTCGCGCTGGACAGAGGCAGCGAAGGAGGTTGTCGGGACAGAGCTAGGGTCTCTCGGAGAGTCGGAGAGCACTGACAGCTTGAACAGGCAGGCCGGCAGGCTTGGGCAGGAGAAGCGGCGAAGAAGGAAAAAAAGAAGCCGCGGAAGGCAGGATAGCTGGCCGTGACCTGACGATGTGGGGGTGCAAGACTGCAATCCCTCGCGATCGACGGCCGGAGTCCCACATGCGCCGGCCAAACTTGGCAGTGAGCGCCCGCGCTGCCGCTGCCGCTGCCACTGAGGGCCCAAATTCAGATAACTAACAGTTGTCAGTAACAACGGGCAGGGCAGGGCAGGGCAGCAGGGATGGTGACCGCCTCGAGCAATCAAAAGCCCCGAATGCTCGGATGACTAAAAGCTGTGGAGGACGAGGACCCTCGTTTCCGCTTGTTGAGGCCAGAGAAGGAAAGGTTCCGAGAACCCGTCGGTTTGGGTGCAGGAAGCCGTGATCCCCTCATGCTCGATGAGCGCACTGCTTACCGCGTACATGCGTACCTCATGCGGCCTATTTGCAGGTGCAGACTCTGCGCGGGCCTGGTGGCGGAAATGAAAACCTACGTCTGTCTGGCCTGTGTGGTCTGCCAGTGCCAAGCAGCTCCGTGCTCGAGCAGCGGTCCACTTGGACATCCGTGAGCACCGAGCAGTCGTCTCCTCCACTGCACAGTACTGAAGGTTTACCGTTGCCGGGGAGGGGGTTTGACGGGATCTGCCGTACAGAAAATGTCGAGAGTTATTCCAGCCAGTGAAGAATGTGATGGACGTTGGTGGCGGATCCAGGGGGGAGAGACCGGTGAGCTGGGGCCGGTAGAGGGAACCTTGACAGCCTCCCTCGCCGTTGGGGGAAGTGTCTACTGCATGTTGTACCCTGAAGAACATGTGCGCTCCCAGTTCCAGGGCTGATGACTGTACTGTGTATAATGTGTGGACTGTACGTGAAGCCTTCCAAGGTTCACGTGCTGTTCAATATTCAGTGCCTGCTTGCCTCACTCTGGAAGTGGAAAGTACAATAGTAGTGGCTCGGACCCACTCCCCACTGCCCGTGTCTTCCGCGACTGCCTTCAAGCTCTTTTCAGTGCGGACATGATGTCATGACGCCTCGAGTGCATGCCCAAGTCGCCAGTCACTCCCGGCAATGTCGGCTCCTGACTCGGAATCTGCTGTGCGTCATCTTCACTCAAAATTTGTGCCTTGTACATCGAGAAAACGCATCACATATTTCTTCACACTACTTCAACGCGCCTCGGTTGGTGAAAGTCGTAACAGACCGGGCAGACGGTACCTAGTGTGGGCGGGTCGAGCCGCGAATATGTACATCATTCGAAAGCGCCATGTCGCGTACAATGTCAGGAAAGAAAAAGCCATTTTCCCCTTTTGTCTGCTGCCTTCAAGGTTTGGCCGTCGCAGGGCCCCACTTTGGGCATCAACGGGGATTATCCAGGATGACAAGATCGACAGGGGTATGTTTGAACCTCAGGTCTTGCCGTTTCGGGCGACAACTTCGACCACGACAACCTCAGTCATGACTAGAACATCCGCAGACAAACGTCTGTGAATGGAGTCATGATCACCTCAAGCTCCTAGTAAGGCAACTGCCAAGCAGCAAATCACTTTGCCTTCGCGCGTGCTACGACAGCGCCGCTGCCTTATTTGCTCATCCAGGGACGTGTATGGCAATATGGCTGACTCTTGTAAGGCGCCTAGTCAAGCTCTACCAGACTCGCCGAAAGAGTCTGCACCAAGCAACAGACACTCTCAAGACCCTTCCACTTTACTTTCGCTTCTCATTGTGACAAGCCCGTTGGGCATCCCACCCATGTCCCACCCATGCCAAAGTTAGTGGCCAAACCCCCCCCCCCACACACACACTCTTCATCTTCCCGAAGGAAAGGAGAGGAGGAAATGGTCAAGCAGCGTGCTGCATCTGTTGGCTCGTGGAATGTCTCCGTTCACAGTGCATTTCGGGCTCGAAGGATTGGTCTTGGACAGCAAAGATGTGACACGACGTGCTGGCAGCCGCCGACGAGCGAGTGAGACATCGACATGCTCGACCTGGTTCTAGGCGCACCGTCTACCGTCTCACTTCCACAAGCTAGCATACACCACCCTCTCCCCTTCGAAAGAATTCCTAGAGTGCATAGCAACCCAGTTATCAACCATCAACACATCCCCCTCCTCCCAATCAAACGACACAGCCAACTCGTTCATGATCTCGAGACACCTCTCTAGCACATCCGCATCAAGCTCGCCACCGTCCCCAAGGACGACCGCCTTCCGCGGATCATTGCGCACATCCTTCCACCCCGTGAACGCCGCCACAATACTGTTGAACCACGCCGTCTTTCCAGTCCGCGGATCCCTCTTTGTCGCCGGCATCACCGCCGTCGTCGTCTTCAACAGCTCCTCCTCTCCCTCCAGCCACTCCAAGTCCATCCCCATCCTCTTGCCCACCCGCTCCGCCTCCTCCCTCGCCTCAACCGCAAACGTCGACTTCCATCCCCTCCCAATCGCACTCGACGGATCATCCTCCCGCCCCAGCACACGCACATATCGCAACCCCTTCTCCTCCAACGTGTCCACAAATGCCGGGAACTCTGCTCGCACGCGCTCGTACACCAAGTGCGACAGCACCAGCGGCGTCTGCCCACCAGAAGCCGGCGCGCGCATGCAGTAGAAGAACAACACGCCCGGGTGCGTCGCGCTCTGCGCCATCTCGTGATGAAACGGGATCATCTGGTCCGCGGGCGACTCGTTGGCCGTGAATACGGACCCTGTGATGACGGTGCGCGGAGCTGCGCCGCCAATGTAGGGGAAGGAGTCGAGTGCGAAGGCTTTGCAGACGGCGTCGAAGGCGGTGGGTGTGGGGACGGGAAAGGATCGGAGCAGGATGGCGCCGTGGGTTTGCGCCAAGTGGAGGAGGGGTGTGCGGCTCTGGGTGATCCAGGTTGTCACTGCATCGGTTGATGCAAAGGCAGTTTTCGGCTTAGATGCGTCAGGTGTTAGCACGAGCGGAAAGGTGACAGTGGCGCTGTCGATGTTGAAATGTTTCTGAGCCGGGAGGTGTCCGATTGAGGCCGGTGTGAGATCCGGGGCCGGGGCCGGGGCCGGGGCCGAGGCCGACATCTTTTGCTGGATTCGGGCCGGGAATACGGCCGAGGTAGGTCTTGTAGGCGAGTTTTATTCTTGCTCCGTTTCTTCAACGAATGCAGCCGGATACGATCCGAGACGACAGTTCAAATCGAAAACATTGCCATTTTTTTTATATCACAGAATTTGTTTACAATGCCGGAGCCCACAATCCCAATGGCGCAATCGAAGTTCGCACGACCACGACGTCGTCGCCAACCCGGGTCGGCGACCGGCTCCAGATGGCGCCATCGCCGTTTGGTCCGAGATTTACTCCGCTCATAATAACAGCCAGCGAGCTCATCTTGCATGAAAGCATCTCGAGTACCACGGCGAGGAAGACTCCCTCGCTGTTTCCGCGGCTAGCCCTAGCCGTGGGGGACTGGCGTGCCGGTGTGAGGCCCCCACGGGTAGCCTTCCTGGCCAGAATGCATCCAAACTCGCAGATGTCTCACTCATCATCCGGAAAAAAAGAACCACCGACCCGCCAATCTCCCTTGCTATGTTCCAGACGCTTTGACGCCCATCATGGAGGCACAAAGGTTCTCAAAGGGATGCCGAGGGTGTGCCCGATGGGATAACCTCGCGCGCCCCTCCAGCACAGCTTCAACGCCAACAGTCTTGCCCATCTCAGCGCAACGACGATGAGACGCCAGCTTCAACAGACAACAGAGGACCGACTCATAACCCGTTTCAAAGCCCTCCTCCTCGCTTCCTTCCTCCTCGCCTGCCTCTGGCTCGGCATCCTCAGCCAGCCCCTCCTCTTCTCCAGCCCCAGCACCAGCGCGCAGCAGCACCCAACGCACCAACTCCATCCGCAAGGCGCCGCCTACAACGCCCACGTCACCAGCTACGCCGCCGACCGCCCGCTCGTGCTCTACGCCTACGCCGAGTCCGACAACGCGCGCGGCAACCTCCAGTTCTTCCTGGCGCGCGCGCTGCATGCGCGCGCTGACTTTGTGTTCATCTTCAACGGCGAGACGGATGCTGATGAGCTGGTGCCTGCGCACCTGGAGAACGTGCGCGTTGTGAAGCGGCCGAATACGTGCTATGATATCGGGGCGTTTGGCGAGGTGTTGGCGGAGGGCGAGCTGTGGACGCGGTATAAGCGATTCATCACGCTGAATGCCAGTATAAGGGGCCCGTTCTTGCCGATGTGGAGTGATGATTGTTGGACGGATGCTTTTTTGGATAGGATTACGGATCAGGTTAAGGTGAGTCTGATCATAGTGGGCCATATTGGGGAAGGCGAAGGATGTTGCTGACGAAGTGCGCTTGGTGATAGCTGGTGGGACTTACGTATTCGTGCATTCCGGTGCCGCATGTGCAGTCGATGCTCCTCGCTACAGACCACATCGGCATGCGCATCCTTATGGACCCTGCTCTCGCCGACTCGGTACCACTCGATACTCCGCCGTGGGGTGGTCCGGAGCTTCCTACTGGATTTTCGTACTGCTATACCGAGTACGCTCATGCGGTGAGTGCACGCGGCGCCAGTGTTACTACTCGAAAGTCCTTGAAACGCAGCAAGCATACGGTTCACTGACATTCTCACCCTCCCATCAGGTCCACGCCGAGATAGGCATGGCCCGCCTCATCCGGTCCCAAGGCTACGCTGTCGATGTGATGCTGACCTCGGTGCACACATCCACCGCCGAGTTGTACTGCAACCCCGAATATGCCGGCCACGTGGACGACCATCTCAAGCCGGGGACGTACTTCGGCACCAACGTCCACCCCTACGAGATCATCTTCGCAAAGGCCAATCGCGGCATCGACGACCACCTGCTGAATCTGTTCACCGATTGGCACTACCAGATGAACGAGACGAGTTGGGACAAGTGCTCACGGAAGCGTGTCTCATAGACGCTGTGGAGTCGGTCGTGGCTCGGGATCAATTGTTCTTGATGGGATTCCTGCTTTTCCTAAAAGCGCGAGGGCTTGTGCAGTAATGTATCCGATAGACGGGCTCCGATTCACAAAGTCAGGATATACCATTTACTATGGGGGAGCATCATTGAAAGATTCGTTAAATCACTTGGCTGATTCCACCTTGAACAAATCTTTGTCTCTGGGTAATCAATGTCTTGCAGCACCGAGGAGACTCGAACGACTACTGGAAGCGAAAGGTGTGACTGATTTGATACTCTGGAAGGACTGAAGCGGCTGGGAGAGCCGTCATCACACTACACAGATATGTGCGTAACAATGACAGAACTGATGTTGATTAGCTCGATAATCCAATTCCATAACAAATTTCATGATGGGTGTTCTGAGCCAAGAGCCTGCTGGCCCGATTTCATGAATTCAGCACGACTCACGAACTTTCCTAATTTTCACCACTGTTCTTCGAAAACCTCCCAGCAGTACGCTCATCTCTTTGCCGTCAGCTTTGACAACAAAATGCCTAAACGTCTGACCGAATTACCCGCCGAAGTCCGAACCAAGATTTATGGGGAGTCTGTCAAAGAAGCTCAGGTCGTCGTAGATGTGGGCGTTCATTCTAAAGCGTCTTACAGATACAATTCGGGAGTCAACATCCTAGGCGTATGTCACCTTTTCAGGGACGAAGCCTCCGACATTTCCTCTGGAAAAACGCCGTTGTATGGGGTCAAAGCTCGACGGCTCATGGATGCTCGGGCAAGCGGATGCTGACCTTGCGCAAGCTGATCGAGCACGATGTGGATTTTGAGGATCGTGTCGCCCGTGTCTTTGATCAGCGGGAGTTGACGTTAGCCCAGTCGACGGCGGCCATTGAAGAGGATAAACGCTACACGATATAAAAAATATCCGCAACGTTGCATTTTGGCTCTCAACAAACTTTGAACCCAAATGTTATAACAAGAACGCCTCAGGGTATGCCGAAAAGACTGAGTGGTCTCCATTTCACCCTGTACCTGGTGACGAGATGGAGAACAATCCGCCTCTTCTTGCCAAATAGCCAGCGTTACGAACAGTCGGCTTCATTCTCCACGACATCCTCGCCGATGGTAGAATGATAAATGGAGATGTGCAGTCTAGTCAAGAGCCACTCGAGCTTCTGGATGGACATCTATTCCCATCGACGACTCTAGTGGATGGAGATGATCACCCCAGGCCCGGGCTATCCGGGGAACTTATTAAGGCAGAATACCCTTTGCAGGTGATCCTCGGACTTCGTGAATATTCCCACCTCAACTGGAGTATCAACGTTCCGAAACGACCGTTCGCACATGTCCGACTGTTCTTCCTCTCTGGATGCCTTCTCCACCATTTCGACCTGCGGACTGACTGGTGGCGCCCGAGCCGTAAACCAGGGAGGGACGAGGTTAGTGATTGTTACTACGATAACACAGGAATCATACGATGTAGAATACTGCTGACATTTAATCCTGATGCTTGCCAGCGATATTGGATAAACCTGAGCACAGACATGGGTTTCGGCAAGCCGAATTGTTTCCCAAGCACCTTCATCGCCGACAGAGACGAGGATTTTTACCGTCTGCGCGTCCAGAAGCGTTGAGTGATAGATTTGGGTCCGAATCATGTGTCTCAAACGACAGATGCGTCCAAGAACTCGCGAAACGAGGCGAGGACGGACGTCAGCAGAGGAGACCTTGGAACTCCAACTTGGAGGGGTCCCTCGCGTTGCTCTTACAGGCACAACAAAACGCGGATCGGCTTCGTCGGAGGAAATTTCACACCTAGAAAGGCTCTTGTTCCGTGATTCTTCGTGAACAACACGCGCGAGCGCAGAGCGGGCTTATACGAAATTGGCGATGGATGTCTTCAAGGGAGAATAGGGAGGCTATCATGGTGAATGGGCTCCCAGAACTGCTTGAAATGTTGCACTTCAAATAAGAAACTGGTTCTCCGATCATTGGCCCCGAGAATAGACCGTTGATATCCAATGTATCTTTAGTGAAAGAGTCCTTCTTATACCGCGTGCATTGGGGCGGAGCCTGCAGGAGGGGCAGCTGCTCAGCGTCAGCCGCCTCCAGCCGATGTGCGAATATGCGCAAAACCTTAGCTGAGCCTTACCGCTACTCAATTAGCTACCATATCGTAGTTTTGTATAGTCGTGACCATCTCTTGACTTCGTGCAAAGAAAGGTGCCGAATTTTCGAGCCATCCGACTGCGCTGAGCACTGCAACACGATGAACGACGTCCGTCACCCCACCGGCTTCGAGCCCGGGCACCGCCCATCAGGCCCCATCCTCAGGTCACCGTCGTTCCACAGCCTTCCCGCGAGCCGCCACGCCAGAGCATCGCCTCTCAATATCCCCGGCGCGTCACCGTCAAATTTCCACAGGCGCCAACCATGTCGCCTGTCCGCCTCCGTGCCAGTGAACACTGATGTGGCTTTGTCCAGGTCGCTGCTGGAGCAGTGCCACTTGGAAAGCGTCTGCGAAACCAGCTCGCGTTCGAGTTTGAGATATCATGGCAGTCTGGCGTCGAGATTATTCTCGGATGACGCTGGCAGCAAGAGTTCGCGGTCGACTTGGAATCCTCGGAGCGTATTTCCAGTTGACGCTCGGAATCGGGCTACTGAGGACAACACCAGCTTCGTTGCAGTCACGGAGTTTACGAAGAAGAAGTCGACAGACAAGCTATCGCAGCGCCAAACTTCGGCCTTGTCGGCGGCTTTGCGTGGATGTCGTTTGAGCTCAGAGACCAGCACAGCTCCGGGAATGGTCGACCGCCTGCAGGGTCCCGTCCGTGATGAGGAGACAGCACATCTGCAGGCCAAGCTTGCTATAAAACCAGGGACTCATCATGATGGCCACGAGGCCGAAATACTGTTGGCGCCCCTAGCGAAGCTGAATCCAATCTCACAATCAGATTACGATGAGGCTCTCTCGCCGGCGACGTCTTTCGCCAGCCCAGAATCGAACGTCATCGATACCGAGTGTCTGTCTGAGTTTACACCGCTTGGCCTGGTCACTCAAGTCAGAACAAGGAGAGCATTCCTGGAGCGACTGATGGAGCACGTATACGCGACGCTTGCAACTGACTACGCGAAGGGGGCCAGCCAGGCGTCCACATCATTCACTCCGTCATCCAACACTTCCGCGAAGAGCAGCTCGAGCCAAAGCAACCAAAACTCGAGGAGAGGTAATTGCAGCAAAAGAAGGCCAAGTCAAAATGACTGCGACGACAGCGAGGATTCCAACGAAGACGAAAACCACAGAAAACCCGTTTCAAAGAGATCGAAGCTTGGAAAGACCGGAGCGAAGATGCTGGCGTGTCCGTTCTTCAAGCGGAACCCGCAGCGGTACCAGCGGGAGCGATCGTGCGTAGGCCCAGGCTGGGACACCATGCATCGTCTCAAGTAAGTCTCCGACTGCCGAGCGGAATGCTTGGATGTTTTTCGTCTAACGCCGTCGTAGGGAACATCTTTACCGGAATCACACGCTTCCCATACACTGCCTCCGATGCCACGAGGTGTTTCTCAGCGATAAGCAACTTGGAGAGCACTCCCGGTCCGATAAACCCTGCCAAAGACGTCCAGCAGGAGGACAGGCCGATAATCAGCTGGAAGGCATCAACCTTGCCCAGGAGCGTCGTCTGAGAAGCCGGAAGAGAACCACGAAGACGGAGGAAGAGAAGTGGAGCGATGCCTACAAAATCTGCTTTCCTGAAGACAGCTTTGCGCCCAGTCCCTGTAAGTCGACCTCACTCAACTGTCATTGTGCGGCGGATCACTGCTGACTTCCCGGTTCAGACTACGACATCCCATTCCTGAGTGACAGCGCGGCTTCTGGCTCATCAGAGCTCACACAGTACGAAGACTTCGTACAGACAGAGCTACCAAGACGGGTTCGCTCGGAGTTGAATCGGTGGTTGGACAGAGAAATGGTCCCTTTAGAGGAGCGTCTCCGACCTCAACTCGCGGACATGATCCGGGACATCCAACTGTCGCTTCTCGATGAATTCAGGACTCGAGATCTGGGACCAGATGCCGCCTCTACTAGCACCTTCAGCTCTTCAAGTCCTCCATCTGCGATACGGACGGAACAGAAACTTAAGGGTCTCGTCAAATCGAGCGGCCAATCTAGCAGTGAACCAATGCTCAACGATCCTTATCGCACAGCTTCGATGGCAGAGGCAAGTATCACAGATGCTATCTCTGGTACCGCCTCGGCCTCATATGAAGCAACGGTGCCCTCTTTAATCGTTAACAGCAGCAACACTTACGCGGACCATTCCATTGGACTGCCGTGTTTCGAGGCATGGGGTATCGACCAACGAGACGAAGCTGCTTACTTTCTCGAAGATGGCGAGCCCATCGACATGAATTGGAATGGCTTAGGCGGGACTGTTACTGGCTCTGGCGCAGGCGATGAAGACTGGGCCAGCTACTGGGGAAACAAGACGTCATTCCCTCAGCTTCCTGTGTTGGCTTCGTGTCCCGAAGATGTTTTTCCTGAATAAGTCTCCACAAATCATTGGTCGGATTTTGTTTGCTATATGAATAGTAGAGGTGGATTGCCATAAGCCAGGTATAGATCAATCAGTGATCACCATATCTTATTCCTCCTGACTCCATCTCTGCCTCTAAAGCCGCGACTCGCCCCAATCCCCAAGCCCATCACTCAAAATTCAAGCTTGAGATTGGCATTCAGACCGAGTGAGAATTGCGGGCAGTGCTCACTTAGCGTCTCGACATATACTGTCCAAACGCTCAGTTGTCGGACTATCAGCTTGACAGCGTCGGTAGCCTCCCAATTATCTAGGTCGAGATTCGCATGCAGACGCTGGTCACCTGGGCTCGCTACCTCTGTAGTGCCTTGAGCAAGGCAGTGGCCTTGCTTGCAGATATCGTCCGCGCAAGAAAGAACAGCACATCGCGTCGTATATACCCTTCCGATTGAGTGAAGGCTGTTGCTGACCGTAAATCTATCCAAGGATACGTTTCTGCTATCATTGATGGCCAGACGGCGAAGATGCATCATAGACTTGCAAGCGGCCACAAAAACGTATGAAATCTTGATACCCGGGTTTCGACCTCCCCAGTCAGAATCCTTGCAGAGAAAAGCTGCCAATTTCAACTCGAGGTGTTTCGAGACGCGCCAGGGAGCATAGCTGTGATCTTGAACAAGAGCGCGCATGACGGTGCCTGTCAAGTCGAGGCGCAAGCTATGCAGCTTCAGCTCAGAGAAGGCTCGGCTGACGATTGCCTCCACACTTCCAGGATTGTGCGCCTTTTCAGTTGAAATGAGCTCCACATGCCGTATCCTACGCTTGCACGCTTCGATCTGCCCGCCAAGAAAGCGCAGATCGTAGCTATTGCACCTCAGAAGCGGAATGGATCGGCTTTGGGGCAGTAGTTGTTGTCGCGGAATGAAAACAAATTCTGCGTGTAGAAAATGTTGGTGCACTCTTCGTATACCCAGTGGCTCGCGAGCAGTATACCGAGATCAATATTTCCACAACACGGGTTGTAGCGGTCCTCAGACTCATTGGTCGTTTGTCTCGAAGTTTTCCTTTGGACGAGGCGCGATTGAGGTCTACCGATGGGGTGGCTCCAGAACACTGATGTTTCCGATGGAAGGATGAATCGCCAGATGATATCGCGCAGCTCTCTGGGCAATTTGGCGATCTCGTAAACCCCGTCGTACTTCCAGTCACACTTTGCGACTGGCCCTTGCTCGTGAGATGGCCCACGGCCCTGACGAAGACTCATGCTTTCAGCTGTGAGCACCTAGACACTGGAGATGTTGTGACCCTCTGCAGTCGAAAGCTGGCAAGATGTACAGATACCTGTGTCGTCTTGGCAGGCGAAAGGTATGCTTGTGCATCCGGATGTAATAGTTGTTGGTGATGGCGAGGTAGCCGAGTTCCCAAACAGTGACAGGCGAAGATTTTGTTGGCTTGTGTCAATGTTTAGCTCTTCCCAGGTTGACATCGTCATGATAACTATCAGCCAAAGCGTTGCCCAGCGTGGGAAGAAGCCGCCGTCAAAAGCGGACAAGACTCTAAAGAGCGATGCCAGAGCCACAAATTTGGAAATCGGGCAGTGCTGTAGTGGCTGTCACCACTGGGACAATCGCTCCAGGACGGACACAAGAAGACTAATCACATCAAGCACCATCACCGCTCACCGTTACCCACAACACACACACACACACACACACACACACCTAGAATGTGAACAAGTCTGTCATTCCCCTCACCATACCAAAGGATGACCCGGTTCATCTCTCTCTATACTAAGCATATCTTCGAATAATTCTGCCCACCATTCCATCCCATCAATGCCCCCCATCCCGCTATGCAATTGTGTTCCCAAGAACTAAAGTTGACGTGACATGGCGCCGTCAAAGAGAACTATCATGAAAACCCCCATTCGTTATGTGTGTATCTATGTAAGGACAAAGGAAAGAATATGAACGCAGGCTGTGTAGGCTCTGCGCTGCGATGTCGTATGACACTATGTAGGCGTCTTAAACAATGGCGCTATGTATCCATGGCATCAAACCTCTCTCTCGGGGTTCTGTCCTTGCAACAGTTGACAACCAACCCTTCTCTCCACCATCTCCCTCTCAAGACACACACGTGTAGGTACACTGCCGGCCCACGTACAACCTCACTGCAGCTTGATCCCCTCAAAAAGCGTCAAGCTCAAGCTCGTATCATTCTCGCCCACATTCGGGGTGGGCTCATTCAGAATCTCCCACCTGCGATATGTGAACGCACTCAGCCTTTCCCCGCCAGGAGCACCTCCACTAGCACCGGCGTTCACCGGCACTCCAAACACATTCTGCGTAAATCCCTGACTCCCCAGGAATCCCGTGCCTCTTTGCTGTCTACCGCCTGTGGTCGTACCACTTTTATCCTTGTGCGCGAGCATCATCTCCCAGTGCGGCGTCGGTGCATAGCTGAAGATATACCTGAGCCGTGAGTCTGATAGTGCGTCGCGCAGGTGCCGGATGCATGTCTGCCGCGTGTCTTCGGGGAGCGTGTCGACGAAAAGGAGGGCGAGGTCGAAAATGCGCTGCGTGAGTTGCAGCACGAGCTGAGTGGGCATGGAGGGATCCGTGAGAGCGATGGAGGCGAGGCTTTCGAGCTCTTGGAGGAGACCTGCGAGAACGAGGAGGGCACGCCCGCGGACTTCGCTGGCTGTTTTGTTGGCGGCAACGCCAGTGTCTGGACTGGAAGCATGGAGCGCAAGGTAGGACAGCATGAGCGGCAGCCATGAGGAGAGCACGGTGACCTTGATGGATGCTTCCGTGGCCGGAGAAGCCAGGAGTTCCCAAAGGTCGGCTAGTCGGTCGACCGTTGCAGGCACGAGCTGGGTCAGAGGGCGGGAGCCAGCCGGAGAACCGCGAGTAATGGCATCGATCACCGAGAGCAGCGTCTCAGCAACTGCAAAAGTCCCCTCCGGAGGTGTGGGGCTCTTCGTCGACGGTAGCAGATCAAACAGTCGACTTTGTGCGCGGCTCAGGAGGTGCTGAGTAACTTCAGCCGGGAGCCACGGCAGAATCCCGGTCCACGTTATGTTTCGCGAGTCGATGGCGTCGTCCATAGCCTTCGCGTAGACGTCAAGAGTGGTTTGCAACCGCTCCTGAGGGTTGGTGCCGGTCGTCTCGACAGTGGCCATGCACTGGCACAATTTGAGATGACAGAAGGGTAGCGTGAATTCGTTTGTCAGGCCAAGAACCTGCTCGAAGGTAAATTGCTGGCCAGGTGGACCGTTGGGAAAGAGAAGCCGCGTTGTAATGTCGTCCATCATCTTGCCAACGGCAGGATCCGCAGTTTTCAGCGCCAGGAGCTTAGGCACACCAAGCTGTTCAGTCAACACCAGCGTCCGGATCAGATCCATCAGACGGTCCTGTGCCTTGTTGCTAGCAAGAGGGACGTTCGATGCCTCGGGATGGCCGAGGGATGCGCAGTATTCAGTCAGCGCGTTACGGACCAGCACCACCATCTCCTTGAAATGGGTCTTGGGGGCCTGATTCTGCAGTATTTGGAAGCGGTACACTTCCTCCGACGTTAGTAGCTCCTTGTACTCCTTCGTCGTCGGCGGCGCAGTAAGCAATTCTAGAACTTCTTGGACATAAGTTGACAAACGTGCAGGCTTGCCTGTCATATTGGGCCGACCTAAGATGGCATCACTGGTGGTGGTCAAGACGGCTGCGAAGTTGAGACATCCCACACTGATCATCAACGGCAAGATCTGCGCCAGCGGCGGTCGTGTCTGTGGATTTCGAATGCCAAGGACCCACTTGGTCATGAATGAGTCGAAATGCGCGGTATCGAAGTGTCGTAGCCTAGCCAGCAGAGACCCATAAGCCCGCAGCCGCTCATCAGCCTTCGCCCAGCACCCCTGGATCTTTGGAATGATCTTGTTCAAAAAGCTGTTCATGGTCGTTCGGTCCATGCTCGTCTTGTTCGCCAGCCGTTTCTCAATCTCATCCAACAGCTCGCCGTCCTCGTCTTGAATCCGGGCAGCCATGTTGTCACTGACGGGCGAGGACGCGTCGACTGCACTATTACGGTCATTACGTATGGTTTCGGTAAGGTACTTGACCAGCTGCTCCTGTCCAGGTACCCGCGGCGCCAGCATGGCCATCGATGGCAAGAGAGGACGCACTGCGACGATGCCTTGAGTCTGCGTCATGCTTCCAAGGCGTGACACGAGGGTGTCAAACAAGTCCTTTGCAACGCCAAGAGCACCGAAGATCGGGAGGTGCAGGTTGAGAGTATCGGCACAGGACGATAAAATGTCAGCATCGAATATGCCCGCCATCGTCTTCAAGAACTCTGCCAGTGTCGCAAAGTCCTCCGCCGCCTCAAGGATGGACCGTACGGCAAGAAATGTTGAAGTTGGGAATCGGAGGCCGTCTTTCCCAGCACTCTGCGATTGTTCCGCTCGCGAAACAATAAGCCGACGAAGACACTGCCCAATCTCCGACTTCAGCGCGCGACTGCTCTTCCGGATTTTCTTGCAAAGTTTGTCGATCGGTATGCTGGCACTCTGCTGAGTAGCCCAAGCATACATGCCCAGGCAATTCTTGACACATTCGATGGCCATCGTGGTGTCCTTGGCCTCGTCGTCAACGCTGTAGGCGGCTCTTGCAAGCATATTGGCACGCATAGTCCTGAGAGAGTCCGGCAAATCAGAGGTGGGTAGTTCCACAAGCAGTCTGCTGGCGGCCGGTCCATCTGGCGAGACACCGTTTGGCTCGTGTAAACCACCGCACGATATCAGCCACTGTATATATCGCATCAGGTTGAAGTGGCCAGATCGGACGAGTTCGGAGACAAGGTGATACAAGGCGGTCTTGCGGTCAAGATGTTGCATCGGATCTGACACCATGAATTCCAGTATGACCCGAGTCGTGTCGAGACCAGAGTCCGCCCAAGCAGACAGAAGCCGATGTGTTACATAGACCTTGGCGATGCCAGGCCGGTACAACGACGTGCACCACTCCAAGATAGTCCGGACAGAGGCACTTCGGTCCTGAGACAAATCCCAGCATTTTGTAGGCAAGTCGTCAATGGATGGCGCGTTGAGTGCTCCGTCAAGTAGTTTCACCAGACTATGGCGTGCCGCTGGCGGAGCTCGTGCGCTCGAGAGACAATGGTCATTGCGGTGGCTGATCGATCTGTATGCTGCTTGGTAGATCTCGTCGTCTGCAGAAACGAAGGACGCCAGTGCATCTTTGTGCTTTGGCCATGTTGATGGAGACACGAAGTTGACAGCAGACGAAGTCATTAGTGTTTTGATCAGTGAGAGTAGTCTTGAGGATAATGGTAGGAAGATGTCCCGGTCCGGGTGAGTGTCAATCTGCGCACATGGTCAGTTTCGGTACCGAAAGCTCATAATCCAAAGTGTCCGTACCGTTGTGTATTGGCTGAGGAGAGCCGCGACAAGTCGTCGACCGTATTTCCTCAGCCGTAGTAGATCTTTCCAGTAAATCTGTATAATGAGAAGATGCATGGGCAACTTGGCGTGTGAGCAATTCTCAAGCCCAGAGACTAGCCAGTCCATGTAGTGTTCGCGGTCAAGTAGATGATCAGCGTATAAATGAGTTGCAAGTCGTATGCTACAGAATGTTAGCCGGATCATGTGCCTACTGGACACGAAGTAGCACTCACGCATAATTGACTTTGTTCTTCCATTCGCTGTCGCCAAATGAGGCGACAACCCCGTCCACAAACTGCTCCACGAATATCGTCCAATCTCGGATCCACTTCGTCTCGCCGCCCATGACAATGGCACTATTGACGCCCTTGCGCTTGAAAGCTCTTATCTCCAGCGCGCCGACGCATTTGGCCAGCCATACGGCACGATCAGTTGGAACATTCTTGTTCAGGCACTGCTCCAATAAGCCCTTGCCCCTGATGCCGTGGGGGATGGTCCTGCTGAGTTTCCGTAACGAGGTTGTCGGGTTGGCAAGCTCCTTGAGCCAGGCCTCCCTCTTGGTATCCGTCAACGTCACACGTGGCGGAGCCGGTCGGGGACTCGACGAAGCCCGAGTGGGTGATATTGTCGTTGGTCAGCTCGAGGCGGAGGCGCGAGCCACCTCTCCTCGGCGTGCCAAATTGAGTTTGTTGGACATTGGCGGCTTGTGGTGTGGCGGTTGGGTCGGCAGCGACCGCGAGGGCGGGTCCGGGAGCGGGAAAGTCTCCGGGAGTATTTCGCACGGCGTCGGTCGGTAGATAGGTAGAGGAGAGGGTGCGTTGGTGGGCGGGCCTCTGGGAGAGACTGCCCGAGCCACTCAGAGACCTCGAGGGGGGCGGTCGTTGCTGGACGCCCAGCTGGGGTCTGGAGGGCATTGCTAGGAAAGGCCCGGATGCGCCATCTGGATCGAGTCAAAGGGGAGAGTAGGCTGATGTCGGGCAGATGTTGAGTCGGGTAGGCCAGAGTAGCCCAAGCCCAAGCCCAAGCCCGTGGAGAGCGAGTATGGGTGAAGGTTGTTGGTGGTGGTGGGCGTGGTTGTCGAAAGGGGAGGTGAGGGCTTTCGGGAAGTGCCAATAGCAAGCACAGTGCGGTATTGTTGACGTGAGGTGAGGTTGACTGATGCGACAATGGCCAGCCAGGCTCAAGCGGGAAATGAGGCGCCGGCCCGGATCTTAGTCTGGACAGCGACCTAAGGTTCCATTCGGAAGCTTCCGAGCCGCGAAGTAAGGGTCCGAGTAAGAGAGTATTGGCAACTGGAGTCTGATGTCGAGTCCTTGCTACGGTGAGCTTGAGGGAGGATCAACAGCGCCCAGGAGCCAGCTCGGGCAGAGGCATCATTGTGGCATGATGAGGAGAGTAGGTTCGTTGTCTTGGAGCTGCAGAGGTTTGAGGTGTAAAGGTTGAGGTTACATGGGCCGACTGTGTAAGCACGGCGACTAATCGGGGCTGGTGATCAGCTCTTGGAAACCTTTTAGGCAAAATGTACTAAGTAGAATGCAGAACGCAGCACAGACAGAGTGCGAAGTCGACCCGATGTGCACCCGGAAGAACTGGTCACTGCCCGCCGGCCACCCGGCCACCCTGCCACCACCCTCCTGTGCGCCTGTGCGCCTGTGCGCCTGTGCTCCTGCCTGCCACACAAAAGCACAAGCACGTCGCAGCCGGGACCACAGGACCATAGAACCATCCCGTCTTGCCGCCGTTAGCCCCAAAGTAAAAGGCAGAAGCCTCTGTCGGGACTCGGGAACTCCAGGACCCCTGAAACTGTAGGCTCCCGGCCTTCAGGCTCCTTGGGTGATGATCCTGGCTAGCATGCTAGCAGCCCTTGGAAGTCGCCAACGGTTCCAGGCCACCGGCACGCTTGCTCCCCGCCATAATCGTCAAATCGCATACAAACTTCCACTTGGGCACACCTGGGCAGTCAGGCAGTCCTCCGCACACAGTCCCGAGTCACATTGCACAAGCTCACGAGCCGGCGAGATAGGCGAGTCAGCCACCGATATTGGACTTGGAACTCTGGAACGCGTGATACCAAAGCCTAACAGTGTCGCAATGTCTGCGATTAGAAAGGTCTTGGGACATCGGCAGTATTGCGTTTCTGCATTTCGTCCGTTTGGGAAGGCGTTCGTTGCTACGGTTCCTCCAGCAGCAGCCTAGGGCAGCGCACTGCATGCACTCAACCAATCCTCAGGGACGACGAATCTAGGATAGAGGCTGGATCCGTCATCCTGTTGATTGCAACTACCGCTCACGGTTGTATGTCGTATCTCACTTTGCCTCTCAGAGGCGATGCGAGCGGCGGTGCTCAAATGTCACAAGTCGTCGACTCACATTCAGCTGCAGAATACCAGTACGGAGTAATCGGCCATCGTCGATCGAAGTGACCCAAGACGGTCCTGAGTTTGTGCCTCGGCCAGGTGTGTCCATGCTACCAACTATGGACCGAGAGTGGCCGCATTCTTTTCGCTTTTCGTGCCTTTCGTCGGCAGAGTCTTTCGCGTACGGAAAGCCTGTGTTTCCTCCCCGCCGGTGTAGCACTGAGCACGCGCACCGGCGGCGAATAGCTGCATGCAATCCTCGAAATCGTTGGCCTCGGGTCTCGGTCCCGGGGATTGTTTGCTCTGGCGGTCTTGGCCTGGAGTTCCGAACCAGCGCCGCGGGGTAATGTGGCTTCTGTTGGTTCAAGGCTGTTTTCAAAGCCTTTCAGCTCCACGCTTTAGGAGTTTTCTTGCAAGCCACATCGGGTTTTCCGGCATCTTTTTCACTGGCGTATGAAATGACCACCAGCCTTTCTATGCTGTGGGCTGTGAGGGGCAGCATAGTGCGTCTCGTAAGTCTCGACCACCTCGGCAGTGTCTGCCACGACATGACCACCAGACCGTGCTGACTTCCGAAAGAAGCAACTTAAGAAGAACCAACCTGGAACACCAACATGAATTCCGCTACTCATTAAGTACACGCTGCAAGGCAACACTTTTCATCTCACATGCTACGCCAGCTGCGTCCTCGGGACACACTCACCCAGTATCACGGGCAAATGTCGTATCGGTCTGGATGACAACACTGGCCGCGACATTCCCGCCTGCGCGCCGACGGTGAATGGTGCTATCACCCGGGTGTGGCGTTGTATCTTCGTTTCGAGTACACAGCTCTGCGTTCCACGCCATTGGCACTGTTTCCGCTCGGTTGCGTTTCTTCGCTTCGTAGTAGGGATGCCATGCCCGCTGAAGATCTAGATCTGGCCTGATCATCCAAGGAAAAAGCAACATCTAACAGTAGTTGTAGCCCAGGCTTTCAGGCAGAAGAACAACATGACCCTGACAAAGAACCTCAAAATAGACGGCTTGCTCCTGCACTCACCTCGCTAAGGTATACATACCTACATGTGAAGAAGCTGAGGCTGTGGAGTGTACCGTCACAGCCCCAAGTGTTGCTATCAGCCGAGGGAGCCACGTTTGCAACTGAGTGGGATACGGACGTCGCCGCCAAAAGCCAAGATCACCTGCTTCATTTACTACTGCCTTTGGCATCGCCCGTGAAACGTTTATCTCTGGTATAATCACCTCCGACTTAACCAACTCTGGGTGCTCCCCGCTTTGTCCTCTCATCAAGACTTTCGGCAGGGACCTCTGTGCTAAGGCTGAGACGTATTCCTCGTTGATCTGTTGATCTGAGATCTGCATGTGGGAGGGAAGGTTTTCCAGGACTTCAGCTCACAAGCAGCTTCGAAGAACAAGGCCCTCGGAATCAAGAGCTGTGATTACTTGGCCTCGTGTACTCAAATACCGCAGCAAGGAAGCAATAGTCTGAACGTGGGCTTACTTCGAGCAACAACGCCGATATCAACTTGGGGATCAAAGCGGACCAGCAGCTCCAGGATTCTCAATATTTTGGCTCCTGGCACGATTTTTCGTTTTCTGTGGGATGAGAAGCTAAACGCTTTATATCACGCCTCATGTCCCAGGACAAATAAGTGGTACAGATATTAGAACAAGCGACCGATAACTCAAGGCCAAATATGTAAAATATACATTTAGAAGTTCCTACATCAGCAAAGCAAACGCTACTCGGCCATCTGAAGCCTGCGGAGTCTAGTCACGCTGAGTCGCCCTGGACGTCTTCAGATCAAGCCACCAAGCCTATCAGAAGCCCCTGAGCCTCAACTTACTTGACTTGTGTCCTGGCATGCCAGCGTTGCGCTTGCTTACTTATGTCGACACAGTCCCATTGCGCACAGCCAGCGTTGGATCATCCCGAGTCCCATTTGCAAACGCCCCCAAGACATCTCCTTGACCAAGGCCCATGGCCACAGCCTTGGACAATGGCAGAACTGCGTCCAGACAGCGCTGTCTCTGGTTCAACCCGTCGACAGCCACCTCTCCAAGGCCACTTCCCATGACCTCAAGCGTTGCATTGGTGTTGTCAAACACCATCCTGTTCGGTGTGGCGATACTCCAGCTTCCCCACTCCGGCGTTCCCGCGAGCCTGTAGACATTCGGGTCCAACGCCCTGACGAAGCTGATCCAGTACGCCTGCATAATATCGCCTCCCGTCACACAGCTCAAAGCATCAGCAGCATCAAGCTGGAAGCAGCCGGGGTCCCCGCCATCGGTCATGTTCGGGCCCCAGATCGCATACAACTCGCTGGTGTGCGGCGTGAACAGACCCTGGTCTGCAAGCCCACCGGACGTTTGGTCAAGCACATTGTAGCGGTAGTGCCAGTTGGCCGTGTTCCCCTCGGCTGCGTTCATGTCGGAGAAGAAGGCGGAAGTGCATGTGCTTTTCAGTTCTGTCTTCAGAGCCACGTCTCGTTGCCATTGTGAGCCCGTCCCAGACCAGACGGAGTCGTTGGCTGGGCGGGATACATCCCGGCCGAAAAAGGAGACGTTGTTGAGACTCGATGGATACGCGGACATGACACGGGCCAGAGTCTCGTTGGTGATAGAGGGCACTGCTGATTGCAGGCCTGAGCTGATGTCCTCATCTGAATCCGCTGCCGTGTTGCCGATGTACGTTGCTCCCGCCTCGTTGCTCGTGGCTGTGAATTGTCAGTTTTGGAGGTACGTCTAAGCCATTCTTCCGTCATTGATAGACTTACCACCATATATCACAGGAATTTTCTGGAAACGACCCTGTTCAAACATCTGCATGTGCGGAGCACCGATAATCTCGCCATCGATCTGAGGACCCCATCCATCCGACGTGAGGAGATCCTGGAATTGTGCAATGGGGATCTCTCTCATGCACTGTATAGCGTCGGTAGCGTTCGTGCACCCGGTGCTATTGACATTATTCAAAAATGCGTCCTCCCGATCAACCGGCTGCGCAGTGCCATACATGCCTGTGCTCTCGACCGCCGCGCCCACGAAGAGACCAGGCCATCCCTCACCGTCGTTCGACGCAAGCAGATTGTCGATAGCTTCGGCTCCACTGGAGTCACCAGACAAGACAATGTGGTCCGGGTCACCTCCAAATGCCGCGATATGCTCCTGCACAAAGCGCGCTGCCGCTAGCATGTCTCGCAGCCCGTTGTTGGGCACGGCACCACCAAGCCCGTCGGCGACTTCGACACCGCCGATGAAGCCCAAGATGCCCACGCGGTAATTGGTCTTGACGACAATCATGTTGCCGCCCGAGGCCTCGACGAGGCTGGATCCGTTGAAGTTGCCGTTGGAGTTGGACGTGAAGCCGCCGCCCTGGATGAATAGCATGACGGGCAGTTTGGAGCTGCGGGTAGCGTTGGCGGGAGCGAAAATGCCTATGTTGAGACAGTCCTCGGCCATGTACTGTCTCTCGCTGTCATACTGGAAGCCTTCCTGTTCTCTTGCTGCGAGGCACAGTGGACCGTTTCGCGAGGCATCTTGAATTCCGGTCTGGTTGAGGACGGGCTGTGCTTCTCTGAATCGATTGGTCCCGTTGCAAGGGGCAGCGAAGCGAACGTTGAGCCACTGGTTCACACCATTTTGAAGGTCTACACCTTGGTATTGGGCGTGCCCAAGATCAACTGTAGACTGTGTTAATGGCCGTTTGGTACCAATGTCTTGCAAGTCTGTGCTGGGCTTACCAAGCGTGTTCACAGCCTGGACGGTAGCCGTCAAACACATTACTATGAGTAACGCAACCATCTCCATTTCTGTTCTCACAAAGCTAATATTGGGCTCTGAAATGAAAGCCTACTTGTACGAAAGAAATTAGGTCAAGTCACCGTCTTGGAAACTGAAAGAAAGTACAGGTTACAACTTGTCCTTAAAACGAAGGAAGGATCAAAAATTACACAATAAGCCAGCCCATCCCAAGGTTGCGACAAACTCAACTTTGCGGAACAGCACGCACCGCATGCTTTATTAATTGGAGTTTGCGTATCGGGATATTGCTCGTCCCAGGGCGCCGTGCGTCGTTATTGCCATTCTCACCCCTTTGTTAGGCGTAAACTTTGTTTTGTTTCGGCCCCTATTGTGTAGTCAGGTACCCTCAAGGAAACCCATGACTTGAATCGGCCGTCACCTTTCAGTACGTACGTACCTGGGCAGAAGCAGGCCTCGAAATTATGGAACTTGTACTGGTGATTTGACTACCAATTGCCTACCTAGGTCTTTGTTAAAATCGGCTCAAGTTTGCACCTTCTCACCTGTGGCGGAAATGTATTCTACAAAGCTGCGGGGTTCAGAGACAGGGTGAGATAATGATCATGAGTCCGAAGTTTCCGAAAGTCTGACTCGCCGATTCGCCGGACCTTACAAATGACTGCGGAATGCGAAAGGAGGTGTTGCCTGTTTTGGGACGATTTGATATATGGCAGAACCGTCAACGCAGTGCATTTAGCCGGTAAATGCACCATCTGGGTATACTCACTGGCCCCCTGGCTTTCTTCCTTACAGTGCACGCGCACAAATAGCGCCGACACACCAGCTTTTGCCATAACAGCAAATATGATACAATTGCAAGGAATTTCGTAACTGGCCTTATTCTGAATTTGAATACTCAAGGAACTTGCACAAAGCAGGGAATTGACTATGTTGAAGCTTGTTTGGAAGGTTGCAGGATGGGAGTGTAGGTAGAGATAAGGCTGCAGTGCTGCACATCTGCAAACGAGCAACCTGGGAACCTACAATTTGCAAGTGAAGATAAGAGGGTCTTGGGCAAATCAAAGGAAGTATAAGACTGGGTTTCGGTCTAGCAAAAGGCTTGCCAGCCCGAGTGTGGAATGGATGAAGTCACCAGCTACGTACAGACCAAGCTCGGACAGACAGCATGTAACTCACAAGCCTCATTGTATACTGACTGAGCTCGGCTCGAGTCCCCAATGGCCTAGGAATAGTGAGTAGCTCGTCATCTTTCTTTGTCACAAGTTTTCAGTCATATGTCCAAGACATGGTAGGTACCTGCATGGGAAAATGTTAGCACCCTGCCTATGAGCTCCATGCTAATGTGAACAGTACCCAATAGTATGTGTGGTGGACATTAGTATTTTCCAAGGGTCAATAGTAGCTCATTCTTCCCAATACACCATTCTTCTAACAACAGTGGACACATAATAGCATATTGTTAGACGTTAAGAAAGACTTTCCTTTCCTTACTTGTATGAACAATACCAGTAATCAGAGACAATGGTACGTTGTTGGATGCTACTGGAGTCTTCATGCTCTGGGTGTTTTGTTTGAGTTGGGGGTCTTTGTAATGGACAAACGTCCACCATAGATACAGTGCCCGTTGTTCGCAGACAATGGCTCCAGGGATAATGAGGTCGTTCTCATCGTGCACCAATATCTAGAATCTATATAGTACCACGTTTTCCCTGCAACTGTCGACTCTATGCTCTTCCCTCTGCATCAATCCATACGAGAATACAAGCTAGTCTTACTCTCACCTCGGACACCTTGAGCGAGCAGATAGATATTGACGAAATCGACCAACTGCTTCCCAAGCTGCGAGTGGATCCCTTCCAGTATTGTAGTCGCCACGAGTGACACTAGCTCAAGGTCCTCCCCAAGTCCCCTACCCCTTCCCCTCACCATGTGCGGCACCATTTTCATCGAGTTTTCAGGATGCGGTCACGACGAGGTCCAGGCTGTGCCTGCCGCGTTGTGCGCGATTGCCTATGCCGACGGACCTGAGCCAAATGTGCGCGACAGGCTCTTCTGCTGGATGGCTGGAGGTAAATTTCCCCAGGGCATTCGCCAGGTGGAAGGACTCTGCCCCTCGTGCCAGTTCCGTATGGACAACTACGGCACCATCGACCCAGTTGCGGTATCTATGCTGGGTGTCTGCAAGGCCGCCAGCGATATTCGCGCCCGCAGCGAGTCCAGTAAGTCTATCTCCTCGGCCAGTAATTCCCCCAGGCCTGCTTCCAAGTAGAAAGTAGGTAGGTGCGAATGATCCACCTTTCCATATGAGATTCGTTCCGTAGCATGTAGACTCACAATGCAAAACCCCAATGGTGTTCTAAAGTTGATCATCCTCCAATAAAAATTGCGAAATAACGTAGGGCAGTGCATGACACTCGAAGCTATGTGAAGTTACCACTCCATTGGTAAGTACAGTGACTACCGCGTCGTTCAGATTATTAACAAGGCGCCGAAGATTCTCAATCCAACATAATTCCCGGAGCCGTGCGATTGTGTTTTATCGGCAGCATCAACGCCCCGCTCTTAGAAATGAAATTTTTTCCAAAATTGCCATTTTGTAGCATTTAACCATTACGACGGACAGAAACCGTCCCTTTCAGGATCACAACACCAACGCTGACAAGACTGCCAAAGCTACAAAGCCAAGGGTCATGCATAGGGGTCCATGCGCATAACCAGACGCTCTGCTCTCTACTATATCACCCGAGTCCGCTGATGTTCCTGTAGATCCGCCAGTCGTTGCGTTGCCTCCGTTAGTTGCGTTACCCTGATACTGCGAATATATGACCTCCGACCCATCCGCAAGTTTGTAGCCAATCATGACAAAATCTTTGGTGATGGCACTTCCGTTCGCGAACATGGCCGTCTGAAGAAGCGTGCAAGTCTCCATAATATCCCACAGATAGCAATCTACCTGCCTTTGATATGTTCTCGGTATCTGGTCAATGGTGCCTATGGAAGAATTCGCGCCTATCGTTGAGTACGTTGGGGTGACGGCTGTCTGGCCTGTGGCGACGTCTCGGCCGAACATGACACGGTCGAAGATCTGGTAGGCCGTCTCGGGTTGATAGTATGGCACTGATCGTTTCAGGTTAGTTGAACTGCCCTGAAGTTTACATTTGAAGAGGCTTGCAACCTCCCGGGCTGCTGTAGACTCACCCTCGTGGCCCGCTTGATACACTCGTGAAAACGACAAATTTCCGTATTGGCGCACCATACCACCGACATATGATGCGTTCGTCTGGATAGCAGCATACCCAGCTTGACGAAAGTTGGCCATGTTCTCGGAATTTATGGCGAGACTGATGGCTTCGCCGCCAAACCCTAATAAAAGTATCTCGAAGTCAGCCATGGTCACACCCCAACAGCAGCAGGCAGTCCAGTACTCACAATTACACTGGTAGTCTTTGTCCCCGTACATGAAAGCCACTTTAACCCCTCTGTCCAGCAACTGACCAATAATGTTGAGATTTCTGCCTTTGACGAAGTCACCGGCCATGACAAAGTTCGTGGAAACCGGAACCGAGTTGCCGGTCCAGTTGAGCGGCACCCCAAGTGCCTCCTGTACCTCCAGGGTGTTGTAATACCCAGCACCCCATTTTGGCGGAAACGACGCGATTTCAGGGGAAGTTATGTCGAAATGGTAGACCTGCAATATTTTGGTTTGTAAGATTCTGAGTCACTGGCTAGGAGAGACGCATTGAAACGTACCTCAGAGGGAAGATGACCCGCTAAATCTTCAACGGCAACACTCTCAAAACAGAACATGTAAGCTTGCAAGCATGCCTGGTTCACTTGCGTGTTGTTGCCCCAGCCCTCGGGGTCGAGTCGGTCTGTCATGCTACGACATGTAGTAGTCAGGTTCAGACATTTCGGCACCGCTGCCACGGCTGACGCATATACTGAGTCGTTAAGCAAGTTTATTCCGTATGTATTGTTGTTGGCCATGACCGGATAGTAAGGCATTTGTGTGTTGATGTCGATGCACGCATTGATTAGTCCGACTGTTTCGACTAGCAGGGGCGTGACCGTCTTCTCAGAGAGCTCCCCGGAGGCAAGGCGGTCGTTCTGTGAGTAAAAGTAGTCTGCGAATGTTGGTGCATAGTGACCCCCGTAAGACTCGGCCCATATGCTGAACTTGTTGTCCACAGGCTTCTTAAATGGGGCACTTGTTGAAAGGGTTAGCCATTTACTAGAAACCAGGATTCGCCCGAGCAGCCGGTTCTGGAGTCAGCTTCACAAGCCTAGAGACTCACTCTTGCATCCACACTTGCATAAACTCCCAAATTGCAGCAGCAGCAGCGACTGTACTGTTGGGAGCCGAAGCGGGGCTCTGTGATGATAATCTGCCCGATAACACGGTGTCATTCGTTTCTAAACCCTTGCTGGGTGTAAAAGGCGATTTGACCTCGTCGATAGTTCCATTGGTCAAAGTACTGTACGAGAAACCCGTGTTGACAGGCTGGTCAATGTACAGCATATTCACACGAGTGTTCCAAGACCATCGGTTCAGTGTCGTGTCTCGTGAGTTGGGCAGGACAAGACAAGGGCCATGCTCGCCCACGGCGGCGGGGCTTGAAGGAGCTCCAGGTCCTCCGTTAAACCATAATGAAAGAGGCGCTGAATCTGAGGAACTTCGGGCTTCGAAGAACCAAAACCATGTGTGGACCTCGTAGGGGCGGCCCTCAGCTGGAGCAGGTGGCATGTTGACAAAGCCGCTGTAGCCCTTAACGCCGGCGGTAGTTTCACATATTTGTGTCTCCTTATACGAGATAGAAGCCCCTGGGAAGTTCGAAGACTCAATGACGGTCACATTATCCGGAATCGGTGGATATTGGGCGTAAGAGGTGCCTCCAAGGAGAAAAGCTGTCATTACCGCCAGATGGCACCAAGAGCATGTTGAAAAGCGCATCTCAGGAACGAGAATGTAGTGACCATATAATCGATTCAATAACCGTAGGAGAATATTTTGAGGAGTAACGAATAACTTCAGAATTTGTAGAAGCGAAAGAGCCTCAGGGCCTGTCTTGCAAATAACAGCCGGCCTCGTGTTGCGCACATGGTAAATATAACAAAATATCGTCCATCAGTCTTGCGACACCATCGTTTTCTCCCGATGATATTTTTAGCTGCATATACACTCCTTCATCATCTGGCAGCCTGCGCTAGATTGAGAAATCTGACAAGCGGGTCTCAACCGAGTAAAAAGCCGAACGAGACGTCAGCATGCCCGAGCACAGCATTGATGCTTTTACGGTGCAGCCTCAAGACGAATAGGATTCAGCCTAGCTTGTAAGTCCCGGGGTCTGACCAAGAGCTAGTTTACGCCACATATCATTTCCTCTCGGTCTGGACCCACTTAATCATAAGCTACACTAGAAGACTCCAAAACCACAGGAATATCGAAGCCTGAGATCCTAGACCTACGCAGCCTGAATGTGTGCCCTGTGTAGTCAGAAGTCAAGAAATCGAACAATATGACGTATATCATGATTGATTCATACTAAATATAGACCTGCTAACCTTGGAAGGGAGGGGGCACCCTACCTAAGGAGCAAGAAGGTTGCTTCGTCTTAGATTGTTACACAGGAAGACTACGGAGGCCATAATGGTCAAGCAATCCATAAAGATTTAGATATCCCACCATGAGGAAAATGCGATCAAGACTACCATCCGTAGCTATCAGAATATTGCATTTGCACGTCCCAGATACAGTACATTATTGCAACTGCCACTCCCCTGACGTTGAAGATGTAATACTCCAGATGGAAGTCGTCTCATGGTCTCATGGCTCTCAAATTTCAAGTAGAATTACTTGTCAGGTAAGGATATTAGCCACTGGCTTCGTGTTTTCTTTTCACCTCTAGGCCATACCCATTACGTCTGCCTCCTCATTGCCTGCTGTGTTCTGGATGGGTTAGAACGGATCGCTCATCACTGCCCACAAAATAATCGAGCATAGCAATGCTGCAGCACTGCGAAAGTATCACCCACCCCATTGCAATGAGATCACAGTCTGGGCTTACCGGTCTCGGACTCGCGTATCTTTACGAGCACCTCTGCAAGTTTCCCTGGTGTGCTTGCAAGCGCTGAGTGACCCCCAGCAATGGACATCTTGTTCAAATTGAGGTAATCACTCTACTTGTGCTGAAAAGTCGTTGGAAAAGCCTGGTTGTGCTCACCCACAATATATGTCTTGGGAATGGTCATGTCAGGTACCGAGAAGTACATTGGCATTTCTGCTGCAGAGTGAGATTGTGGCAAAAGGGCCTGCTTTTTAAGGTGGCACATTGTTGTGTAGGCACTTTTTCGCCTTCTCATTGACAATGACTTGCTTCTTTGATAACGTTAGGATTTTCAGACAAGCTGCCCCAGCCATTTCATGCATCAAGGCGGTATCCCTGTTCCCTCACCTTGTCGTTAGATCCGATGAGCTGCTTCCACAGAGGCAGGCTACGGCTCCTCATCAATGGCTGGCTCATTCCAACTTTTCCCGGGCTTCAAGTCGCTAATTCCTGCGTGTCGAGTGTGGCAAAGCCAATGGACGCAAATCTGCGATAAATTCATATCTCAGAGTCGTTGACTGCGGTTTAGTACATCTTGAAGGGTGAGTTCTTTGTGGTGTGTCTTAGAAGAGCTAAGCATTTCAAAGTCTGGAGCTGTCCACCAAGCCTTCATTTGTGTAGAAAAGGTGTGGGAAAAGCGGTAAATTCGGAGGTTCTAGCTATAGGCCCCTCACCAGGGCACCCACTGTTTATAACTAGACCAAATCCTCCTATCAAATACACAGCCAGTCTAGGATCTGGCTATTTGCTAGTTAGCTGACCGAAAGAGGTCAAAGCTCACAGTGATGACCAGTACGTATTTCAACAATTTGGTTGCTGAAGTTCGAGCGAGCCCACGCATCCCTCACACCACGCCCGTACAGATGGAATATTTCCGCTGACTGTCGCATATGCAATTTTGTTTTGTTCTGATAATGAGAATCAGGTCTATGTTTTATTGTAGCTTAGAATCCCTAATTTGTTTGCAAAAAAAAAAGGCGGTTTTCAGGAATCCTGACTTTTGGATTCACAAGGGGACAGACTGGCATCAGTCTCCGGAACGTCATACTCAAAATAACACATATTTGTTGTTATGCAGACAAGTTAATAAATTACATAGTATATCATGGATGAGACACCCGAAGCTTCAGCCACTAGCACTCCACGTGGTCGAAAGTTGAGAAATTTTCGCGTGTCATCCACGTCGAGAAAGAGATGACCGTGCCTGTGCCCCTGGGGCCCATTTGCGAAGACGAACACCTGAGCTACCCAAGAAAAAAGAAACTGGTTTGCAAGTCGATTTGTTTGGGTGTGATCGGGTTAGGGAGCTCTGAAGTGTAAAGTCCGCCAGATGTCAAGGGATGACCTGACATGTCGCATCCCTTGATCATCGGTTCCCAGAACAAGACAAGGGCCATGGCGCCGGACATCGCTTACACCATGTGTCGAGGGAAGAAATGGATGGTTGGAATCCTGGGTTGAGTCTCCCTAACATGCGCCCTTTTTTGCCCATGCTGAGATTATTGACTTTAAGCTGGTCTTTTCCTCAATCAACCCCTCGATCTTGAGGAAGTCATCAGTGCCTCCGATGCTCTGATCGGTTCTTGCGACCGCATTCACGATGCATGTCCTCCATCAGAAACTGAACCGAGGGTACATGCGCATCGCGTTGCCTGTCGCCGCCTTGCTCATCCTCACAATCGCATTGTTTCACCTGACCGACTCTGTCCCCACGATTCGTTCCAGCATTGATTCCACCCTCGACTCTATCAAGAACCAGAACCCGCAAAGCTGGTACAACACAATTCTGCAGCAGAAGCCATATTGCAAATGGGAGTTCTCGCATTACGAGCCTAGCGTCTATGAGGAAAAATGGTTCTCCATCGTTGACGAGGCTCAAGCGCACATATGTGCGACAATGCAGGAGCCGGAGCACGCCGAGAACAGCAGAAAGATTGTCTCCCGCATCGAAAGCCTGATCGGAATGGATCCATCGATTCAATGGGCTGACTACGATACTGTGCCCCCCGCCGCAGCTCATCCCGACGATCACCTATTTTCGCGCATGCACTATTCCCGGACATGCTACGACGCCAAGCTCGACACTTTCAAGCCCACCACTGGCCGCGGCGTTCAGCTGATTGAGCCTTTGTGGGGCATGTTGAGAGATCCGTTCGACGTCTATTGCGCAGGCAGTGCGTTGTCGATGCCGGGTTACAACGCCGCTAATGCTGGGCAAAGCAAGGAGGCCATTCTGCCACAAGGCTATGCTCCATACACCTACGACCTAAAGGCGACTGCTCCGATCGTGAGAGGCAACGATAATAACCATCTCTGGCACCCCTATGGAACCCCTCCATGGCATTCTGATTTGGCTCCGAGCCAGGACGCTAAGATGGGTACGGTGTTCGAAAAGCCACAAAACATTTTCATGGATTTAGGCGCCTCGTACTTTAGGGAATGGGGTGGTGCAGGAAGAGTCGGCTCGTCGGTTGCCGCCAGCGGCAAATACTTCTACGACACGTACCATGCTCGCGGACACCCTTTCAATAAGTATGTCGCCGTCGAAGTAGAGCCACTGGACCCGCTCATCGCACAGGAACAACTCCCTGCAGATCTTGTTGGCATCTACAATTTGATCAACGCGCCGCTCAGCATGGATACCGGAAACAAACTCAACACCGCCGATCTTATTAGACGACTCGCGAAGCCAGAGGACTTTTTCGTCCTCAAGGTCGATATTGACAATGCTCCAATCGAGATGCCGCTGATTCAGACACTTTTGGATGATGACCCCAGGGATGGGATAAGTGGTCTCATAGATGAGTTGATGTTTGAACACCGTAAGTCGAAACTTATGCTTCTGGTTTGCAAATCTCTAATGGAGTCCAGACGTTGTCTATTCGCCCATGACTGGTCCGGGTCCATGGGACGGTGGCATAGCAGGGCCATTGTCAGTGGCGATCCACGGAGACTTGGCTTATTCCTACAGTGTGTTTCGGGATCTTCGCAAGAAGGCTATCAGATCACATAGTTGGCCTTAGGCTTAGTAATGTGTCGAGGACTCGATAACAACCTTGGAACTTAACGCTCACACAAATTGTTAAATCCCAGCAAGTGAAGGGAAAGGAGTGACTGGATATTTAGACAACTTACTCATCCATCGCATTCTTCTTTTCATACGTGGCTCATGTAGACGCCGCAAATCATTGGACTTTTCATCCGACTTGGTTATTTACGTCGTGTGCTTGACAATCGCACCCTGCCTTCATCTCGGGCCGATCTGTGCAAGTTTGTCTTCATCACAGCTCTGGCTTTGCATGTTTACTCCCCAGATTCTGTGGGCTCTCACACGTATAAGCTTGTTGCGCTGGTATTTCTCGCTGTTTTGTTTGTACCGAACTCAGAAGCACTTGTGGTTCCAGCACGGAAAAGCCGGAGCTTGAGGGAGGTAGTTGCTGCGTGACAATCTCCAGGCCATTGGTGCGCATAGTATCACCCTGCGCACTCCACTATAATTCACAGATGCAGCCAGTCTCTCCGCATTATTACCCCAGATTCTCCAACCAAAAAATTGCACGGCCAGGGTCAAGTACATCAGCCGGCGCGCGCCTTACCCGCTTTGGAGGACGACGACTTCTCCCTTGCCGACCGACGACCGACGTCAACCTCGTCGACCCCCGAACAAAGATGCCACCAGCATGCAGGCACCCGGCACGGTGGCGGCACCAAATTGCTTCGGACGTAGTTCTTCACTGGGCCTATAATTCCCCCCCTCGCGGCGTGGGATTTCTCACTTTGGACGGGCCCCACGTCTGCAGGTCGAGGCCGCGAGGTCATGGGACTTCCTCGACGCGTCTGTGCCAACGTGAGGTTACTTCCAATGCGAGATGCAGGGTGATAATGCCTTACATGGCGAACGAAGGCGCCGGCCTCGGAGATGTGCCGTATGACTCTCAAACATTTGTAATATATATATGTTGAGGTGATTTCCGGCTCTTGGCGATGTGTCTGTTCACCGGCAGCTTCGCCCACTTTTGCAGGATACCTTACAATGGCCCCTATGTCACTACTATCACTGTCACTCATCGCTGGAAATGTTGCTGCTGTGACACTTTCTGTTGCCGCCAGCGGCGGTAATGCGACTTCTGGCTATCAATATGGCTTGATGTTCGAAGACATCAACCATGGTGGAGATGGTGGAATGTATGTATTCCTCTCCTTGAGGTTTTGTCAGTATCAGAAGCTAGAAGCTGATATACCCAGTTATGCCGAGTTGATCCAGAATCGGGCTTTCCAGAACTCTACCACATATCCATCCACGCTAGACCCATGGACAGCCATTGGCGCCGCTTCCCTAAATCTGGACACGTCCAGTCCTCTGTCGTCTTCCCTACCCGCATCAGTGGCAGTGACGGCTTCGGCTGACGGTACCGTGGGGATCAAGAATCCGGGATGGTGGGGAAGTCAGTGTCCTCCATGCTCTCACTCAGCCGGCGACCAACATAATGTGACTGACGAAGGGGCAAACAGTTGATGTCAAAGCCGCCAATATCTACTCGGGCAGCTTCTATGCCCTGGGAGCGTACTCCGGGAATTTTACGGCCAAACTCGTGTCCGATATCACCAACCAGACGCTGGCCTCCACGTCCTTTACGGGCTCGTCTGTGGCTGACTCCTGGACACAATTCACTTACACGCTATCCCCGTCAGCAGATGCCAAAAACAGCAACAACAGCTTTCTGTTGACCTTCGACGCTACATCGGGGGATGTTTTACAGTTCAATTTGATTAGTCTCTTCCCGCCCACGTATAAAAATACTCCGAACGGCAACCGCGTCGATCTCATGGAGTCGCTAGCTGCACTAAACACGAAACATTTTCGTATTCCAGGTGGCAACAATCTGGAAGGCGACAGCGCCCCATACCTGTGGGCGTGGAACGACACCATCGGAGACCTGAAGAACAGACCTGGTCGGCCCGGTACTTGGGGCTATCCCAACACCGATGGTCTTGGCTTGATCGAGTACATGCTGTGGTGCCAGGACCTCGAACTTGAGCCTGTTCTTGCGGTGTGGTCTGGTGAATACCTTGATGGCACAATTATCTCCGAGGCAGACCTGGCGCCATATGTCCAGGATGCACTGGACGAGCTAGAGTTTCTCATGGGGGATGCGTCGACCACGTACGGAGCACAGCGTATAGCCCTTGGCTACACCGAGCCTTTCCCCATCAAGTTCGTGGAGGTGGGTAACGAGGATAACTTGAACGGTGGCGAGGACACATACATCGCTTACAGGTTCAACGCCTTTTACGGTATGTCTAGCCCTTCCGTCACGCAGTGGCATACCCCATCACTGACTCTCACCCGCTTGTAGATGCGATATCCGCGGCCTATCCAGATATTCTCATATTCAGCTCCCTGGCAGATCTGACCTATGTCTACGAGTCCAGTGGGCAAGACTATCACGAATATACCTTGCCCAACTACTTCGTTGGACAGTTCGGCTTCTTCGACAATGTCCCGGCAGGGAATCCCATTCAGGTAGGCGAGTTTGCGGTTGTCCAGAACAACACAAACAACGTGAGCGACATCGCCGTCTGGGGCCCTCCTAAAAAGTGAGTCTTCTCGGCTTCCTACACACTCAGTCAGGCTCAGCACTCACACCACACCAGCCCATGGGCCTACTGGATCGCCTCCGTCTCCGAGGCCGTGTTCGTGCTCGGCATGGAGCGCAACGCCGACCGCGTATGGGGGTGGTCATACGCACCCCTCCTTCAAAACCTGAACAGCTACGAGTGGTCGCCCGACCTGATCTCCTTCACGGCCGAGCAGAGCCAGACGTTCGGCAGCACCTCGTACGACGTGCTCAAGCTCCTCGGCAACAGCGCCTTCACCTCGACGCTACCTGCGACGACCACTGACGACTTCGGGCCGGCGTATTGGGTTGCTGGTGTAGACAACGCTACGAGCACGTACTACGTTAAGGCAGCGGTTTATAACTCGACGGAGGATGTGGACTTTACTGTCACCTTTGAGGGCGTGAGCGGTGGGGCGTCAGCTACGCTGACGGTGTTGACTGCGCCGGATGGCTATAGCCACAATGACATTGGGATTGTTGTTACTGAAACGACGAAGAGCACCCTTACTGCGGATGCGACTGGTGCGTTTAGCTTTAGTCTTCCGGATCTGAGTGTTGCTGTGTTGGCTGCGGCGGTCTGAGGTGAATCCAATAGAATGGGATCTTGTTGTCTAGCGCTAACGAATCTATTCCCGTTTCTCAATCAAGTGAATTAGCTAGTTATCCTCCATATGTCGCCGCCTCACTTCCCCGAAGCACTTGCAGTACATTACAAGGCAATGATAACCTGTCTAGCAGGGTAAGCCTCATGAGATGCTCCGCAGACGGCTATCACATGTGCATTGCGTGCATGGCTTCGAAAATTTGACAGTATCGGAAGGGAAGAAAATGTCCGGCACTATTTACCCGGCTTCGCATCACGACGAGGGTTAGGTTGCAGTGCATCAAGCAATAATCTCAGGTGGGATGGGGAAACCCCAGGTTCTCCTCTAGTACATTTGCCCCCTCATCAGACAATGTCCCCACTCCCAGGAACAAAAAAGATCAAGTGGAAACGAATGTAGAGCGGCCCAATCACGATCACAGGCCCCCTGAGGATGCGCGTCAATCTTGGCTCCGATGCAGCAACGGGCCGGCGAAGCTTGTAATAGCCAAGGCCCGGAACAAGCTGCGGGAGGGGCTTGCTGACGGTGAGCTTGTTTTACTTAGCTCTACATGGCATCAGAGCCTGGTGTCCCATCGGCCCACGCAAGGCATGGCCTCCAGAGGCAAAGTGCGCGTACCTGACTGGCTACCGCAATGCTTCCTTCTTACGCAGTAGCGTATCGTAGTACACCAGCTAACAGTGAGCCACAAAAGTTCCACGAACCACCGTTGTCGACGTCAGTGATATTCTGCCGGCGCTATGTGACTTTGTGGGCAGGGCTGAGTGGGACGACATCGCGGGGTTGCAATTTCTCCAACTTCTCATGCACCAGTCCTGGGAAGAACGCCCGATTCCAAGTCGAGAACGACACTTCGGTAGCAAATACGAAGAGGACCGAGGAGGCAATATTGTCATGGAGAAGTCATCGAGGCGGCTCCCAGCAGGGGTCACAGACCTCGATAGCTCAAGTTCGTCCCGAACGACAGGTTTAGGAGATTTCTTGGAAAGTGCGGTCTACATCGAGCTCACCAAACTGAAGAGACCATCCCCACGATGAAGCTTATCACCGCCCTCGCCAGCGGCCTGCTCGCCCTTTCCGGCCTCGCGGACGCCATCAGCGGTCGGCCCTCGACGCTCTTTCACCCAGAGCGCCGCGAACTCCTCCAAGATGTTGTGACCTTCGATAACTACTCGCTGTTCATCAATGGCGAGCGAACAATGATATACTCGGCGGAGTTCCACCCATTCCGACTGCCAGTGCCGTCACTGTGGCCTGATGTCTTCCAAAAGATCAAGGCTTTGGGGTTGAACACAGTCTCGTTCTATCTTCATTGGGGTTCGCTGGAGGGGAAGCGTGGGGACTTCAATGATCCAGCTGGGTTGGCTATCGAGCCGTTCTTGCAGGCGGCCAAAGACGCGGGGATTTACCTTATTGCTAGGCCTGGGCCGTATATTAGTGGGTGGTCGACTCAGGATGAGGCGGACGCTTTACTGATCTAGTACAGATGCTGAGGCTACAGGCGGTGGCTTCCCAGGGTGGCTGCAGCGAATCGAGGGAAAATTGAGGACCAATGCTACGGACTTCCTCGAGGCCACAGACAAGTATATATCGAGTTCTACCCACAGCTGTTGCACCAACAAATGTGTACGATGTGGCACCGATACTGACATGGCACCAGCTATATGGCGAAAGTGGGCGCTCTCATCGCCAAATATCAGATCACCAATGGCGGGTAAGTCTCATCCCTGACCCAGATATTCAGGCTATGGGTCTAATACGCGATTTGAAGTACCGTCATCCTCTTCCAGGTTGAAAATGAATACAGCAGCAATGTCAATGGCTACTACATGCAGTACATCGAGGATCAGATTCGCGACGCCGGCATCGTCATCCCTTTGGTAAATAACGACATCTCACCAAGAGGAGACAACGCACCCGGTACTGGCGTTGGAGAAGTTGATATATATGTGAGTGCTGACTGTGACTGCTCGATGTGGTGATATGAAAGCTGATATGTCTGCTCTTCCAGGGACAGTGAGTGATAACCTTGTTTGGGTTCAGTCGAGGTCAAGCATGGACACGCCGAAGGCTCCTCCTCAGGCACGTCTTGTATCAGCCACTGACCACCGCAATATCTTAGTGACAACTATCCTCTGGGCTTCAATTGTGCGAGTCCGTCGACATGGCCATCCGGGTCGATACCAACCGCCTTCCGGTCCAGTCACCTCGCTCAGAGTCCGACCACGCCATACACAATCAATGAATTCCAGGTACGGTGTCTGCTCCGCTGCGGATACAAAGCCGTGCTTCAGTGAAGCTAGAATCAGCTAACATATTACTGCACAGGCTGGTAGCTTCGATCCGCCAGGCGGCGTTGGTTTCGAGAAATGCGCGGCCCTCCTGAACATGGAGTTCGAAAGAGTCTTCTACAAGAACAACTACGCGGCTGGCGTCACAATTTTCAGCCTGTACATGATATTTGGCGGGACCAACTGGGGAAACCTTGGGCATCCAGGCGGATACACCTCCTACGACTACGGTTCTGTAAGTCACTTACCCGATCGAGCTTCTTCTCATGTACTTACACACCATGCAGGTCATCGACGAGAACCGCGCAGTCGACAGAGAGAAGTACTCCGAACTCAAGCTCGAGGCCCAGTTCCTCAAAGTCTCCCCCGGCTACCTATCCGCCACCGCCGCAACGACCTTCACCACCGGCGTCTATAGCAGTGGCACAGACGTCGTCACCACACCCGTACTTGGCTCCAATGGCTCGTTCTTTATCGTCAGACACGCGGACTACAGCTTCCAAGTCGCGACCAACTACACGCTTTCTCTGCCCACGTCAGTCGGTACGATCGCCATTCCGCAGCTGGGCGGAGCACTAACGCTCAGCGGTCGCGACTCTAAGGTGCATGTGACTGATTACCCAGTGGGAGAGGCGAAGTTGTTGTACTCTACGGCTGAGGTATTTACGTGGCAGGCTTATGAGGAGAAGACTGTGCTTATTGTTTATGGTGGACCTAGTGAGCTTCATGAGCTGGCTGTGATTGGGTCCATGACCGGGTCAGTGGTTGAGGGAGATGGTGTCACTATCCAGCAAAGCAACAGCTCTACGATTCTCCAGTGGTCCACGTCTACGGACAGGCGAATTGTCCAAGTTGGAGACCTGGAAATCTATCTTCTGGGTATGTTCCTTGAGTCTCTGTCTCGTCCAACATCTCAAGAAGTCTAACAGACCACAGACCGAAACAGCGCCTACAACTACTGGGCCCCAGCCCTCCCCTCCGGAGGCGCCATCATCATCAACGGGCCCTACCTCGTCCGCTCAGCCTCATTCTCCGACACCACTCTTTCCATCGCAGCCGACTTCAACAAAACAACCACCATCGAAATCATCGGCGCGCCCTCCACCGCCGCAAACCTCATCATAAACAACAACACCATCACGCCCACCCTCTCCTCCTCCTCAGGCTCCTGGCTCACCAACATCACCTACACACTCCCCAATCTCCAAATCCCAGACCTCACCACCGCAGCCTGGTACGCCCTCGATTCCCTCCCCGAGCTCTCTCCAGCCTACGACGACACCCTCTGGCCGTCCGCAAACCTCACCACCACCCTCAACCCAAAAGGCACGCCGCTTCTAACCCCGACCTCCCTCTACGCCTCCGACTACGGCTTCCACACAGGCGCCGTGCTCCTCCGGGGCCACTTCACGGCAACCGGCAACGAATCCACCCTCGCAATCACAATTCAAGGCGGCCGCGCCTTCGCCACAACCGTCTTCCTCAACAGCACCTACCTCGGCTCCTACCCCGGCACCTCGACCACCGCCGAGTCGGCCAACCTAACCCTCGCCTTGCCCACCCAGCTAACGCCGGGCGCGCCCTACGTCTTCACCGTGCTCATCGACACCATGGGCCTCGACGAGAACAGTGTCGGCGGCGATGAAGCCAAGATCCCGCGCGGGATCCTGAGCTACACGTTCGCCAGCACGCCCGTGACATGGAAGATCTCGGGAAATTTTGGTGGCGAAGATTATGCGGATCGCGTGCGCGGGCCGTTGAATGAGGGTGGGCTCTACGTCGAGCGCCAGGGGTTCCACCAGCCGTCCCCGCCATTGGCAGAGTTCACAACGGGTAGCTCACCGCTGGAGGGGCTTGAGGACGCGGGTGTGAGTTTCTACGCGACCAACTTCACACTCGCGATCCCCGCTGCGGACTGGGACGTCCCGTTAAGCCTGCGGTTTACGAACGACACGGCAGCGGCGGCGAGCGAGCCGTACCGTGCGCTGGTTTATGTTAATGGGTATCAATTCGGGCGATACACGAGCAATGTCGGCCCGCAGACGGATTTCCCGGTGCCGGAGGGGGTATTAAGGTATGGTGGGGAGAATTGGCTCGGGATTGTGCTGTGGGCAGTGGGAGATGGGGGTGCGAGTGTGCCGGGGTTGGAGTGGACGTTGGGAGCGACGCCGGCGCTTACAGGGAGGGATGCGGTTGCTGATGTCGAGGCACCTGCTTGGGAGGAGAGGCTTGGGACTTATTGAGTATACTGTCTGAGCATACAAAGGTCCCTGTCAAAAGTCTTGACGGACGAACACAGGGGAGCGCATCCGGAACTGGTTATCCTGGAGGTAATTATCCTAGAATACTTGTCCCATAGGTGGTTATCCCAGAGGCGACTATCCCAAAGATGAATATCCTATAGGCGATGCTAGCAGTAGCACCAAGTGATACTGGAAATCTCAGTTGAGGATTTGCAATAGAGTGGAGTAGGAGGTCAAGAGTTTTGGCGGCGATGTCTGTAAGTGTATACTTGCTCAGCAGAAGCAGTAATGTTGTAGTAGGGAGGGGCGGGGGAACCCTCGATATGCCTCTTTGCTGGCTGCGAGAAGGTGGCAGATGTAGCGATCAATAACTCCTCAAGAAATGGTCTTTCGCTACCGAGGGATAAATACCTTTTTCGTACGAATTCAAGGTTGCCATGTCTGTTTTCTTGGTGACTATAACGACAAACCATGTTCTCGGGCACTTTTTTGATCCCTTGAATAGCAAACAACAGTGGAAACAACGAACGTCCCGAGGTAGTGTCATGACATAGGTCCAGAAAACAGCTTCAAGCAACACAGCCAGTGCATCGGCAACGTCCCATTGCCACAAACCCGATCAAACTCACGGTTTTGTTCTTTTGAGCAAGTCTGGCATCTGTGCTTGGGTATGACGGCGTGTTCGTCAAGAAAGGAATGGCTGAAAATGTGGTGTCGAGGACGTTCCCGTTGGGCAACGGTCCACTGCGTATACCGCATACGCTGCATGGCACCTCATCTCTGCAGTAACTATGCATGGCGTTGATCACCCTTCTGACGCTAATATCCCCACGACTTTTTCGCCATACATCTTGGCCGTGTTGTCGCAGATATGACATGTCGAGGTCACAGCGCTTCCCGTGGATAAGGGGGCACCACCACGCCGTTCGATGCGACACACGGCGCGAGGCCCCAACGCGAGATAGATCATGGTGAATGTTAGATGGAAACATCAGGCCATTCTGATCTCTGGAAGCGATGAGTCGATCAAATATAAAGCCCGATGAAGAGTATCGTTGGTGCATTGGCCGCTCGGATGACCCTCCAAAGCATACTTTTTCGGCACATTGTTGAAGGCTCCACGAGTGAGCGCAAACCGCTCTTGTAACGGTAAAGTCCTATTTCTTCCATGGGACGACAGAAGACTTGACAAGGCTGCCCACCGTCAGCAGCGATTTCTCGGACTGGCTGAATTACATTGACAAGCCACGTGACCAGCATGGCCAACGCTGCGCGTACGTTGAATACTCTGCGGATTGAAAAGAGGGTGGCAAAGGAATGGTCCGGCATCAGAAATACTCTGAGATGGTGTGTGACAATTTGCCTGCGATTCAGCAGAGCTTGCATTACGAAGGCACTTGCCACCCAGACGCGAGGACCGACTTCAGATTAGGCTTCGCAATCGCGAAATCCCTGGCAGTTGAAGTTGCTGAACCATCTAATGGAGGGTTTCAACGCTGTGATACTCAATATAGTGGTGGAGAGGCCGGGGTTCGCGGGAGAGGGGCGGCCCTTGACAAAAGAATGCAAAAGCTTCCTGAAGAGTTGCCAGGAGAACGCAAATATTCGCACTTTGCATACCCTACCCGATTTCTGATTGACAGCATTCTTTCAAATTTGTTTCTAGCTCACCAGGTATTTACTTACTGTAACATGAAATGCAAACAGACCACGGATATTGATCTGCGATATCCCATGCTAAGGAAGGTTGTGCGCCTCGAATCCGAGGCATAATAGTCCTGTAAGACCATCTTTGGCTTGAAAATTTACAGAATCGACCTGCACATCTTCCAAATAAGGAGCAAATATCGACGCCAAGGAAGATCAGAGCACCAAGCTCAACCACACCCAACAGCAGGCGCAGCGGCCAACTCAGTAGTCCCCGTCGTCGGGCATGGAACATTACAATGCTGTGCCCTCATCATCATCTGCATTTCCATCTCCAAGTGCAGTTTCATCATCAACACCAGCTGCTTGTCCAGCCACACATCCACGGGTCGGGCACCAGCATTCGCAAGATTTCCAATGATGGCGTCTTCCGCTCGCATACCTCCGCCGAGGCAAGAGGCTGTCGATTCGATTAGCGCTATTATCTCTAAGCTGGACAAGGCTGCGAAAGCTAAATTTGACCGAGCATTCGACGCGTGGAAGGCCGCCTGGTTTAGTGGGGATCAGAAAGTCTCCTCCAAGTTCGTTCCATTCTTCTGATACACTGTATCGGCTGAGAAAGCTAACCCGGATTGCCTACCTTTTCAGCTCCATCACTCGCACCCAATGTCCCGGATTCAATGCTCTTAATGGCCTTGGGCCGAGATTCACACCTATTGTGGTGTGTGAATTGATGAAGCTTGACAATTTTATTGCCTGCCAGTTATGTACGTACCGAATCGAAGGCTCAGACTTCAAGTTTCGTGGTTGTTCCAATCCGCTCCTCATTCAAAAGCCTTACATTATGGCCTATTGTAGACAACAGGTTGGAGAGGAGCACCGAGCACAAGGTCGACCGGCTGACATCGCCAACTCCAAGGTTCTGCAACGCCAAGCCAAGCCAATTGTCGATGTAAATTATAGACGCAAGCTCTAAGTAGGATCGATAACTGTACGTTTACCCACGGAATAGAACAAGGAAGAAGAATTTAGTATGGTTATCGATCTTAACTACGAGCGTGCCCAAAAGTTCGACAACCTCGTTGCCGCTTGAAATGACCAGCAACTCGGGAGTATCGGTCATAACAATTCATCAGCCTATACCGATGTTTGCGAAGTTTACTGGGAGCTTTTAGACATGGGACCTTGTATCATTGCTCTTGTGATGATCGAGTACGCTGCGGATCAGGGCGGCTGGTGACACTGCCTTTTGCACCGCCTTTTGCACCGGATCGTGCATGGCGAGGATGGTGGTGGGACCTTCTTCAAGTCGGCTCTGTATGAGGCGTGGAGGGATTGGTTCGCAAACAAAGACTATGCTGATGCTCCAAAGGGGAAGATATGGCCCGAAGGAGCATGGCCTGGTCCAATGCCGGAGAAGAGGGACTTGTAGTAATACTCGACTAGAACTCGTTAGTCTCTCAACCCGAATGGCGAATCCGCGGTGCGATTTGATTTGATCTGGTGCTAAGCTCGGTGAATTTGACCGTCAGCGCATAGATTTGATTTGATGTGATGACTTTGACTGTTCTCTCATCTTTTCCGATTAAGTAATTCGTGGGTTGATTGTGTACTATTTATTCAACTTTCCATTTTCCAAACTTGGAAGTCTTTAAAGAAACTGAAAGAGATGGAACTGTAAGATTCGGGTTTTTCATACGACGAGACGAGCTAAAGTACTTGTATATTTGATTTGAATCTGATGAAAATAAGCTGATTTTGTTTGGAGTTTTGGAAAGCGAATCTGATTTGTGACGGCAGCCCTGCTTGGTGATGCCGTTGACATCGTGCTCGGAGATAACGGGGACAATCTGTATCCCTGGGTCAACATTGGGCCAAGCTCAGAAGACCTGTTGGTACACGAAATGCTGTGCCGTAAGGGATGTCAGTCACGAAGGAAAGATTTATTTGCTTGTCTGTTTGCATGAGGGCAGGATAAAGGGCACTTGACTTTGCGCGTGAGTAATTAGGTCAATAGGAATGGACGAGACTGTAACAGCGCCTGGCCAGGCACTCGCTCCCACGTACTCTACTAAGAATGCTTAGCATTCCGATCCGAAATAGGGACAAGTGAACGTAGCATTGAGCCACCATTTGGTACCAGCAGAACATGGAGCTGAGTGCCTTGGACAGCCCGGCCTTATATGGCTTGTAACAGCAAATGTCCACCACGAAGTGTCGTCGGTCATCACGCCATGCTCATGTCGCGCATCACTTATGTTCCTCGTGGCCAGTCTTTCCCTTTTTTTTTTTTTTTTTTTTTTTTTTTTTCGCGGCAGTATGTAATTGTGATTTGTATCCATCAAAGAGCATGGTATCCTATGCTACGTCCATGCCTTGTAGTTCATCTCCACGTCCGACCCAGGTTTGATTCGTCTCGCTCCTGGTACAAATAATGCTGGCATGCTATGCTGAGTTGATCCCAATTTCCATGACTCCGTATCCTTGACCGAGCAGGAAATCTGCCACCAGTTCAATCGGGAAGCGTTACACCCTAGAAATTCGCGGCCGTGTTGACGTTGCGCTGTGGCAGCGTCGTGGTGTGGTACTGCTCGAGAGTGCTTTGGAACGGTGACGCGCTGCTGGCTCCTGTCGTCGACATGGGCGCGACACCAACGCCTCCGACGCCGCTGGTGCCTGCATCTGTGTCCTTGAAACCCATCAGACCATCGTTCTCGTCATTGTTCTTGCGACGGCCCCAGATCCTCCACGCGAAAATACCGGCGACAGCCAGGACAATGGCGCCGCCGACGCCCACGACGACACCGATGATGGTGTTTCTGGTTGTCGCGGACATGCCCGAGTTTCCGCTGTCGCTGCTCGATTGAGACAAGCTGGCCGTGGGGGTCGACACGCTGATGGAGGTTGAGCTACTAACTGAACCATCGGACTGAGTGACGACAACGACAGTGGTGGCGGTAGTGGGTGTCGGGGTGGCGGTGGTAGAGGAAGCGCCTGACGTGGTGGTGCCCAATGTTTGGGACTCATCGGTCGAGGCGGCTGCGGAGGTTGAGGTGGTGGAAGCTGGCGCACCAGCGCTCGTGCTGGTGGTTGTGGGCGCGGCGGCAGAGGTAGTTTCGGCGGTTGTCTCGGCTGGTGCACTGGTGGTCTCGGCCGCCGAGGTTGTGGTGGGCGTGGCCGAGGTGGTCTCTGCGGCGGATGTGGAAGTTGTGGGTTCGGCTGTTGCTGAAGTGGTCGCGACGACAGTGTTTCCACTTCCGCTCGTGTCGGCGTCGCCCTGCCTCTTTGCCATGTGCCTCACATCTCGGTCCAGGAAGGAGGCATCTATGAGGAAGGCTTGAGTGGCGGTGGTGGCGGAGAGGGCAGCGACAAGCGCCTTGAGGATGGATGTGGAGTGCATATTGTATGTTGTGTATTGTTGCTTGTGTGAGTCGTCGTCGCCTTGACACGATCGAGTCCCTTGGCCGCTCGTGAAACCCTTGGAGGCTGAGCTGAGCGACCTGCTGAAGAAGGCCCGTGTGAAGTTGGTTCAAATGGGTTCGGTGTAGCGAAGTCGCAGGTATCGATGACGGTGACGATGACGAACGGGGTATCGATACGTGTTTACGCGATGGTGGGGGGTATAATCGGCGACCTTGAAGTAACGAAATGGCACAGAAAGGAGAAGAAAAGCGAGTGACGGCTTGTGGTGGTGGTGGTGAGATTTGGTGGTTGATTAAGTTTGGATTTGCAGGAGAGAGAGACGGAGCGGAGTGGGCAGTGACAAGGGCAGGTGCACGTGCGGCTGCCCAGCACTTTTACTGTTTGCGGTAGTTACGTAGTACTTAGTAGCGAGGAAAAGTGGCAGTGGCGACAGGGATCCTTCCGGCCAATTCTAAAATAAACGGGCCGCCCGCCTGCAGCCCATGCAAGTCACACAGGTGCCACGCACTCAGCACTCAGCACTCGGCTCTGTAATTCAAAGTACAGTACGTATCATGCAGGGCGGTCAGGGCAGCGAGAGACATCAGATGGACTGCCCTGACTGCCTGCTTACTCTTGTGAGTCAGAAATCAGCATCTCGAGTCACTGCATAAATATTTCTTGCATGCCGAGCACTCAGAGAGCTCCCTGTCAAACGAAGCACCCACTACTGTGATATTGCGATACAATGTAGTTTTCTGTCATCAGCGTTCCGTTGGCGGCCGCTCCTTGGCCGCCATCTGGGGCCCCCTGCATGCACGGGCCATGTTCACGGTCGCGAACACTAGACGAGGCCCTTGATGAATACAACTCAAGCACGTTCGGTCTATGGCGGTAGTACTCGTAATATATGGACATGTCCTTCAGCAACATGTAGACATGTAATTGTGTTTGTATTGGTTGCTCAAGACAATCAAGCCATCTTCGTGTACTGGCTTGGCTGACTGTTCTGGCTGACATGTGTTCAAATAGGACAGTTGCACAGGGGGTACTACCACTATCGGACGATGATCGCACGGGACATCCCTGTCCCTGTCTGTCACCTTCTTTTCCGTTTCGTCTAGAAATGGCCTCGAACCTCGTATTGCCACCGCTCCTGCGCTCCAGCGCAACACCAAGACATTCATGAGGGCTGCAACTTGTTGGCGGGGCTACTGTACTTAAGTGCCACAGTAGTCTGCACTGCAGCAGATTCTTCTCGCGGCGCCAGAAGGATTTGCATAGCGCTCATGTCAGATATGTCGTGACATCGCGCCCGCACCCTCACGACTCACCACATGGCACCTGTCAGGACGACGTTACACTGAGCCAAGTCCGGATCAAAGCGTCTTTACACGGTACCATCCGAGTTCTCCGGGTGGCATTTGTACGGTAAAAGTCCTGCACTTTGTGGTGGGCTACCTCCCGCCTCCCAATGTCGGTCAGCCCATCGCAAAGTCCGCACCATTGGCCGGAGGACGCGATATGGGATCGAGATCTCGCAGAGCTGGTGTTGCTGTGCAGCTTCAACAAACATGGCGCAGGACGGAAAGGGTTGCGACTGCGAGTGCTGGACATGCAACGGCACCCCAGATCGTGGATCATGAAGGCATCTCGTCATCATGCAGATGTCATTGATCACAAGGGCTCCCGCCATCGCATGCATCGCCCCTCGTCACATCGCCCACCCAGCTTTGCGGCCCAGCCCATCACTTGCCAGGCTTGCGTCCAAAGGGTTTGTCCCGAACAAAGAAGCATCAACGGATGAACACCAGCAGCATTCCAGAAGCTTTTGCCAGCCACCCACCCTGCCGTCGCCTCCCTCGCGGTTGCGTGGCGCTGGCACTAAATTTAGGGGTCCAGGTCTCGCAACACAAAAAGCACTGGAATGACACTGGCCCGCCTATTCGCCCATCCCTTTGCATGGTCGACAAACCGATCGACTGCCCCCCTCTGCCCCCTGTCACGAGATGCCGCGGTGAAAGACTTGGACCCGTTGCAACTGATCGGCCAGTATTCCGTTCGCTTGATCTGGCGGTGGGGAGCAGAGCGGGCTTTTCCAAGTCTAGTGAGCTTGTGTGCCTTGTCGTCATTCCACAACGTGTGTTCGCCCTGCACTGCCTCCGACCCGGCTCCACCGGCTCCACAGAATGCAGGGTCCTCATGAGCACCGACGGGCCGAGCAGAAAAATGCGTGACTCCGTCTCAGAACCTCACTTGATACTTTGTGCTGTTGGAGCGAGGGATCTCGGGCTTTTGAAACTCTTGCTAAAGGTGTTTAATGGTTGGCAATAGGGCTGCTAGGGCGCCAGCTTGTCAGCGTGCCTTTGTTTCACGGCCGAGGCCCAGGCCGCGGTTGACGTGGACCGGCCGGCCATCAGTTCGTCTCCGCTTCCCGGAGGGCTCGGCCGTGAAATCTCAACACTTTGACCTGTCAAATCGTCAATCCAATTTTGCTTGGAAAGTTAAATTTTACCAAGGCCATGCCTACGCAGCCCCATCGTTCCACGACCGAATCGCCGAGCTATGGCTCCGCTGTCACGCAGCCGTCTCTGGTGACCGTCTATCGACATAGAGTAACTCCCCCACCCCTGAGTTTCATAGTAAGCGCGTTTGTGCGGCTTCATACTACAAAATCTCCGCCACGTCACGGCACTGCACCTTGTCTGAAACTTTACATGCAAACTTCCGTCTTGCTGGTTTCTCTTCGTGCCTGGAGTACACAGCGAGTGGCTCTAGACACCAATCAAGGTTTCAAATGAGGGCGTTTTCCCTTTGACTACTGGCGCCGCGCTTGCGGCGTCCCGCCACACAACAAAATGTTTCGGCCTAGGCGCTCGGGGAAACACTAAGAAGCCGGCTCGTTTCGCGCCGGAGGCGGCTCGGAAGTTTCTATGTCGCGGAAGAACCTTGGCTCATTGTCTTGTTGCGCGAGCACGGGCAAAGGCTTGGCAGGCGAGTGCTTGTCGGACTGCAACTTGGTCTTGACGCTGGGGATGTGGCTAAGTACAAAGTAGGTGCACGATGCAGCCATGCACGGTATATAGAGCAGGGTGGGGTTGGAGGATGTGTAGAGACGAGATCATGCCTCGGTTGATATGGTGGCCTGTGGGGACATTCAGACATCACGAGCGTTGAGCGACCGAGTGGTCTCTAAAGTGGGCTGAGATGGGACGCAGAAAATAGAAGGGAAGCCAGCCCCATGGGAGCATCATTTCCGTCACTCATGCTGGATGCATGAAGATGGCGGGCATGGAGGGCACAAAAGTCACCCTTTGGTTCTTCTCGCAGACTTCCGCCGCCCCTTTCACGCCTCAAGGGTATCTATCGTCGCATGATCTACCAGCCCACATTCCTTCCAACGCTTCTCCAATCACCGTTGCCAGACTTTCAGAGCATGTTCCACCCGCTACGTGCTTTCCAGTTCAGCTTGGAACCAGCCACGTCTTCTCTCACTCTCACTCCTTGCCCGACTTGGAAGCTGCGTCAGCCTCTGGCATCGCATCCAGAATCTTGTTGCCCGTCGCAATGGCCGCCGGGGTCATCTTCAGCCCGTGGGACGCTTGGAAGTTGGGCCCTTCGCCGTAGCTCTCCTCGATCGGTTCGTAGTTGGACGTCGACTGTGACCGTGTGTTGGAGGAGTCGCCCCGGCCTTTGCTGGAGCTCTTCTTGCTGGAGGACATGGTGCGAGGTTCCGTGGAAGCTTCGAAAGGAATTGGTAGTAAGTGCTGCGGAGGACTGCTGGCAAGTTGACAAAATGTGGAAGCTTTGGGGTCTGAATGTGTGTAACAAGTGGTGTTGAAATGCTGAGCATGGGCGTTTGGTGGAGGGGCGGAGATGGTCGAAGTGTGTCCATGATAGGTAATGGATCTTTTGTATCGCAGGACGTTTGCTGGGCAAGGTCAACGTGCGATTCCTGTGGTGCCTATGTCACTTGTTTTCCACATCTGGCAACATCGCAATCCATTTGTCTAGCCCATAACATGTTTGCACACAATCGCTCCCAGCCAGCCGCTGTTCGGCCTTCAGCTAGCCGTGTGACAGAGAGAAGCAATAGCGTGCAATCTTGGGAATGTGCATGTCAAAGCTGACCTACTTAAATACCTTCTTCCCTGATTTGAGATTGCACATCTACCTGCCTTGGCCGTCGAGGCAGGTCTGCGAAGACCATCTGCAGCCTCCTGCATGTCGACTCAGACGAGGAGGACTCTCTTGGGTGGGTACTGGAGGCCAAGATGGTCCGACGATACGTAGGCACCTCAAGTTGGCTTTTACTGATCAGCAGAGCTGTATACTCAGCTCGCAGTGTGTAAATGGCAAAATTCTCGGGAAGAGCTGTCACAAGATGACGGCACACCTTCACATGGCACCGAAGTGGCGTAGCACAAGGTCCTCTTCTCTTCTCCCTCTATGACCCGAATCTGTCGAACCACATCGAAGGAAAACAGAAAGAGAACATCACCGACAACACCAAACTCCACCATGTCCATCGATAGCACCCGATACGCACACCTCGCCGCCATCTACGAATCCGTTCTGCGCATCTCCGCCCGCCGCTGCGACATCCTCACCTTCCTCACCTCCGCGGTACTCTACCTCCGCGACGCGTGCGTCCTCGACCTGGCGATCGGCACCGGCTACTTCGCGTGTGCAATGGCGCGCCGCGGCGCCGCGCACGTCGTGGGCGTCGACGTGAGCGAGAACATGCCGGGCGGTGGTGCGGCACTTGTCTTGCTCCGCAGACGAGGCCCATTACCAAGCGGGTGATGTTTCCAGCAACGCGCTGGAGCTTGAGAGCGAAGAGAAGAGACTCTTCGACCTCGTCACGGGCGCCCGGTGCCTCAACCATGCGGGCGATAAAATTGCCATGCAGAGCGTGTTGGGGGACATCGCTGCGTACTTGAGACCTGGTAGGCGGGCTGTGGCTACCATGCCCAATAGGCCAACGTATGGCTGGCTGGCTGGGGAAGAACGAGAGGTGGTATGGGCTTTCGGGCGAGCGACTAGAGGATGCTGTGGATGGGCAGTTGGTGAGGATGACGATGTATGCTGGAGGCCGTGCCGGTGAGTTTTGAGACGTATGTGCTTAGGGAGGACGTGTATCGTGATGTGGCGGAGAAGGCTGGGATGGTGGAGGTGAAGCTTGAGGCCCCTGTGTCGGTGCCCGAGTTGGAGGACGGTGAGAATGAAGAGTATTGGAAGCGGTATTTAGGAAGGTCGGATTTCAAGGTCATGACGGCTGTCAAAGCCTGAGGGGAGATGTCCGGGTCATAATGCCAGGTTTGCGGCGCTGGATTCGAAGTTACTTGTGGTTGAGGGGCTGAGAAGCTGCACAGTGCGGCCTTGCTGTGAAGGCGGGTGGTGTGGTCACCACAATACAGCATCAGGGCCATGAATTTGGTATTCGATTCGTTGGCCTTCTATTCCAAGTAGCCAAGTTCTGGTAAAGGATAATTGAAAATACAAGCAGCTGGGCTGGAACCCTTGGTCGAGCCACGGCCAAGGCTGAAAAATCGCACTGTGAGCGACTTACACAAGGCTGAAGGCTAATAAAGTGGGGCAGTCCAAGCTTCTCACGGGGTAGCGCAACCTCGTGAGTCAGCCTCGCCCTCACGCCTAACGTCGACGACTTCATGTCATCCGCAAGGCTGAAGTCAGAAGAGTCTGGGCATCAACCCTCAAACGTTTGTTCTCTATCATACCACAGTATTGTGGGGTAGCATTCGCCGTAAAAGGTAAAGACCCCCGTCTCAGTGCCGTTTCAGGTACCCTGCATTCCCGGTGTTTCATATTCGGTCCGGCATCCGGTCGACGACATGTCTTTGGATTTCGAATTCATTATTCTTAAACATCGAAGGTAAATTGACTGCAACAGTGGATATTGTCGTCGACGACGCCAAAACGAACTGAGAGCAATATCAGAAGAACATACGATTGGTGCATACAAAGGCTCGCGTCCAAGGAGCTCAGTCACGAAGCAATCTCACACAACGCCACCGAATATACAGCCTTTACCTGCTCCGACCAGGCCGCATTCAACTCATCGCACAGCCAGCTCTAGGACGGCGTGCGTTTGCCCAAACAAAGGCCAATCCAAGCGCCAATCTCCAGCCTCCTTGTCCAGCTCGACTCAGTTGACGAGGAAGAGAGGCAGGCAGGCCATCACGATCCGCCTGACGCATACACAAGCAAAAACCACACATCATGCAGCTCGCCCGCTTTGCATTTGTAGCCGTCGCCAGTAGCGGCGCGCTGGCCTCGCTCGAAGACATCCACGGCCATTTCCACCCGCGCGCTGATGCGCTGCTGATGCCCCGCCAGAACAATTTACAGACGTTCACGGGCGCACTGGGTGGGATCAAGGCTGATGCTGTAAGTATGCTTTCCAGCCGCCGCTCGATCTTGGCTACTTTTGGGGCTCAAGGACGAAAGAAAACATGGCCTCGGGTGTCGTTGGGCCTGCTGGGAATCCGGCATGGCAACCTGGGGAGACCGGACAACGGCAGCTCCAGAGAGTATGCGCATGGCTGACAATGTTCATCTTCAGGTGACCGACTCTGGTGACACACAGCGACCCTTCAGTGTCAGCGGCGACACGTTCACAGACTTTGCAAGCGCGGCAGGGAGATCATGCGACAACCAGAAGAATAGCTGTGCGGATATGGCGAATAACGGTGGAAACTTCGAAGTGAGCGACTGCGACACACAGAACAGTGAGTCTTCAACCCTTCTCTGTGCTGTCTCCTGAATTCATCGCATGAGCATGTGATTGACCAATCTCACCCGTTATCAGCCCAGTGCAAGGCGGCCATCTCCTCCGGGGGATCAGCAGCGAACAATGCCGGGGCTGCGGCTGCCTCTTCCAGTTCCAGTGCCAGCTCGTCTAGCTCCAGCTCCAGTACCAGCTCCAGTACCAGCTCCAGTACCAGCTCCAGTACCAGCTCAAGCTCGAGCTTGAGGTCCACTTCGACCTCCGCTTCCCCGCCGCCGCCGCCGCCGCCGCCGCCTCCAGTGGTCGCCACTTCAGCAACGGTTACTCAGGAACCTCCAGCTGCGCCGCCGGCTCCGGTTGCTACCACCACTTCATCAGCGCAGCTGGAGAAGGTCAGCTCGGATGCCCAGTTTGACTTCTTCTGTGAGGTCTAAGTTGACGGAGTGGGTTTCTTGTACCCAGATGCGGACTTCTTGGGAAAATGGCTCTCTTTAGACTGAGCATTGCTTTCTTGCTTACTATGCGACAAGAGCTAGGGTGTTCCTTTGGAGCTGGTGTTTGAGGAAGTGATATCATCACAAATGCAGAGTGGAATGACCACGAGGTTTCAATGATGAAGAGAGACGGATAAGCACTGTCATCCAGGCAAAACAATTAATGTTTCGTAAAAACAATTTCGCGTGAGCTCATATCCAAATTTGAGGGTTTGCAAAGCAATGGCCTTCTTCCATCGTAGACGACCGTTTCCGCCCAAGCATTGTTCATCATAACTGAACTTGCTCAAAAATCGCTGCCGCTTAATTGGTTTGCAACTCAGCGAGTGTGCGGTCAACTGCAACGGAATTGGTGATGCAGTTCGCAAAAATGCGCTGTGAGAGGATGATTGGATGGGAGGGTTGTCCAAGTCGTCGATGATGCTGCCCAAAATGGGATTCTCCATGTCTGAACCGTTACATGACTTGTGGTCTATGACATCCTTACTAGCACTGATTTTGTCGTCGCTCATTAAGAGGGTTCAGAAACGTGGAATAGACTTGCGCGGCAGGTAAGTCGTCGTCCAGTACGGTCATATGCGCAATAGCCTTCTCGTCGTGTCCGAAGGAGATGAATCGAATGCTGAACCAGCGCCCGCGCGGCGTTTCTGCTTGCCTCTCAATTTCGTCCTACACATCTGCGGTCAAACTGATGATGGCTTTTTCCACGCCATCCCTCGTCCTAGTTTCTTCATGCCACAAACCATTGTTCAGAAAGATTATGGTCTGCTTCATGCTCAGGTTCGTGTAATTGTCGCAGATCTTCACTAAGTTTAGGGCCATGTCAGTTCTGTCGTTGCCCTCGACTGTCTTTCATGTCTTGTTCATCGAGTCTTCAATATACATTGGAAATTCCACTCTGTGGTCTTTGGTGGAAGTGTAAGAGTGCATAGGGGTATAGGGGCCTCCTAGCTGTAGCTGCATCATGAACGAGGACTGCCAGGAGCGCATCATACAAAACCAGACACATTCAAAATAAGGCAATCTAAACACTCAACAGGCAACTCTCTAAGACAGAAGTGATTAACCCAGTAGTAACTATCCCACCGGTGGGTATCTCAAGACAACTTCTCACCAGCTTGCTTATCCCAAGGATGATAATTCCAAGAGTGCCCAGATGGTTTTCCCAAGCTTGGTTGTTTCAAGATTGATTGTCCCAAAATTGGTTATCCCGAGGGTGGTCAGCCCAAGATTTGTTATCCCAGAACTGGCTATTCTATGGATGGTTGACCCAAAGGTGGTTATCCCTGGAGAGGTGGTGATCGGAGGTGCTGCCCGGGTCTTGAATTCGCAGACCTGGCTGCATGGCTGATACTTAACGATTATCAGTTAAATAACATTTGGTCTCACGGCTAGAAGGCAGCCACTTCTCTACAGCCGCACATAAGCGCTGCATTCCAGTGTTCAGATGAGATCCTAAATAGGAGGAGCTGCACACCATGGTAACGAAGTGGCTGTACATTGACCCTGTCACGTGTTCAATTATATTTGCCAAAGAGTCAAGAGACAAGTTTGGAAAGCTCCCTAACTTTGGAATCCCTGTAGTGCATCTAGTGTGGCGCAAGACGATGGTCTGACTTGCTTAGCCATCTACATTGGAATTAAAAGCCCACCAAAGACCATATGGGGACAGAGGCGCATAGCATGGAGTGCCTAGTCCTTAGAACACATATGCTATCATGCTTGTATGGTTTCTTGATACTCCGAGGACTTGAGATGAACGGGTTGGTTTGTTTATCTAATACTATACTATAGTGAGGTACATATATTTCCGTCATCCCTTGAATCCCGCCTTGATTCTTGTGAGTACCCATTCAGCCGCGTCCGGTGCAATTGCCTGGTAAGTGTGGTGCGCATCGTTTGGAATCAGGCCACCGTTGCAAATAGTATCATCGCTGTAACAGAAAACCTTCACCTTGTTCAGGTTATTGACCAAGGTGTAGCGTGTGTCCTTGTCTGGGTCTCCGAAAGTCAAGTCTAGAGCACGGTGTGTTAGAATATTCATCTTTCTCAGGTGTGTCGTCCTTAATCTTGTGCAGTCCTCTCTCCACTTACAGGCAACAACATGGTTTGCGAGAAGCGGGTTGACCATGAAAAGATCGGAGTTGGACGTTTTGTGCAGAACCTGGGCGCCCTGGCTATATCCCGCCATCACGATCTTCGTGTTTGGACATCTCTCTGTCGTCTGCCCTATAATGTCAGCATGATTATTTTCCATACATTTACCATCAAGTTTTGCAGACATACCGAAAGCACAAGATCTGTCATCACCTCAACGGCTCCCTCGTCGCCGCCGGAGAGGAAGGTGCCGATACTGAATTCCCCCGCAACACCTTGAACAGCCATGCTTCCCGACGGCAACAAGCTAGCCAGAGCATTGAAAAAGGTAGGACCAATCAGGCTTGCCTTGCCGATGTTGCCCTTCTCATTCGTTCCCTTTGCGAAGATGACACTGACATCCCGGCATTTTGAGCCGTCTGTCAACTCATTGGCATTGTCGGCATAGGCGGCACTGACAGCAGGCAGGTCTGCGAGGAGCGAAAGCACAGGCAGCATGAAATTCTTCATCTTGACGGTCTCTGGTGTGGAGCTTGGGAATTTGTTCAACGAACGGACACCCGCAAAGCAGGTAATTAATAAAGTATGAGCAGGGAACGCTAACGTAGAATCATTGTAAACACGTGGAGGGTTTTCTATCTGATTTTGTATAGATTGAAAATATCGTGAGCGCATGGGGGCACAGCCTCGTACTTACTGAATCGCACTCATATACCCATCCAGTTACCGATAGAGTGGATCCCGTCCTGGCTATTCAGATCCCACTCTAGAGCCCTACCGCATACAATTTTTTAAGAAAAAATGGACGGTGGTGGCCCCTTGGATTACTCAAATATGGCGCATATCCGCAAATTGATACGTGATGAGTCCACACATTGCTGATGTTTAATTTTAAGGTTAAAATGATGTTGTCTACTCAGAGCTTGGCAGCATCTACTAGTCTCATTTTGTATACAAAACATGGCTCATAACGCTCATTCCAGAACTGCCTTCCCACCTAGGTGCGGATATTAGACAATACAAGACAGAAAATAATCAAATTGCAGATTGTGGTGGGTAAAGTTCGAAGTGCTGAACTATTATCAACTACTAGTAAAAGACTTGATAGACACAGAGCCTCCCAATGCTTTGGTAGCGTAGTTGAAAATCCCAAAGCGGTACCCCATGAAATACGCCCAGTCGGTGTACATGGTATAGCTTCCACCCAGTTGCGTAAACTTGCTACCATCGAGACTGTACGACATGTTGGCCGCCAACGTTCCACTCGCTCTTGCGTCAAGAGACGCGCGGAACCAGATCTTGGCTGCCGAAGTGATCGAAAACGCCGCAGTAGCAACTACTGTCCCGTTGCTTGTCGTTGCCCATGTGCTTTCGTCCTGCGTGATGCCCTGCACCGTGGTGATAGTGTAGGTATTCCCAGCTCGGTAGACCCCAATCGAGGCACTCCTGTCCCGAAACGCAGCAAGACCAACGCGGTCGCCGTCTGCCATGTTGGTGAAATCGACAGCCACGGTACCGACCGGAAACTCACCATGGATACGATGCGTGAGCGTATTACGAGCGGCATACAAGTCGCTAGTAACACTCCCAGTCGTCTTTAACGTCAATCCCGGGCTGTCAAGGCTGTACGCCGTCGTGTCGGGATTATGATTCCACTCCCAATCCGGCCCCAGCGCCGTGTCCGTAAACGAGTCCGTCCCCGTCCAGTTCGTCAACACCTGAGCGGGCAACGGCATCGGATACGTCTGCCCCCACGCACCACTCGCATCCGTCGTCAGCACCGGAAACCCATCCGCGCCCCATGTAATCGGCGCGAGCACCGGCATACGCCCAGCAGGATACGCCCATGTAAAACTCATATAATACCAATCCCCCGCCGCCGTCTCGACCAAACTGCCCTGGTGTGGCGCCCCGCCGCCCGGCACAGGTGAGGTAATCCCGCTAACGAGAACCTTGCTGGTATACGGGCCCCAGGGCGACGCGCTCTTCCAGATGTACGTGGTGTCGCCCGGGTGGTCGTCGAGGATATAGTACGATCCGTTGATCTTGTACATGCGATTCCCCTCGATCCCGTTAATCCCCAGCGTCGACGCGCCGAACACGTACTGCGAGCTCACCTGGCTCAGCCCGTCGGGCGCGAGCTGCGCAACGCTGACATTGGTCGAGCCGTAGACGACGTACATAGTGGCGGCAGTGTCATCGTCAATTAATAACCCACAATCATAGTAGCACGTGCCGCCGGGCAGCTGCGCGGCGCGCGTCCAGGGCCCTGTGGCGGCGGGCGCGGTGTAGATGTACGTGACCCAGAAGTCGATGCAGCCGATCCAGTACCAGATCTTGCGCGTCGGGTGGTAGCGCATGGTCGAGGCCCAGGTGCCGCGGCGGTAGGCTTGTTCGCCGGCGGCGAGATTGTATGCGTCGCCGAAGTCGAGGCTTGGGACCGAGTGGCCGATGGGTTCCCAGTTGGCGAGGTCGTAGGAGCGGAGGATGGGTGCGCCGGGGGAATAGTGCATGTTGGAGGCTGAGAAGTAGAATTCGCCATCGGGCCCGACGGAGACGTCGTTGTCGGCGAAGTCTTCGTATACTACAGGGTTGGAGAAGGTTTGCTGGGCTTGTGCCCAGCTCACGGTGGCCGAGCACCAGAAGTAGGTGAGTGCGTGCTTGAGCATCCTCATCGTGAAAATTGACGGCACAGTTCCAGGACTGATGGAGAGGAGAAAAGCCACGGGGAGGGGTCGAACAGGTAAACACTCATACCTATAAATAGATGATGAAGAGAGAACTCGAGCAAGTACTTACTTATTGCAGACCAATACCCCAGATACCATATACACCACCAGACTGACGTCGCAACAATAATATGCAGAATGCAACTTTTTCCGTGGAAAAGCGGAACTTGGCACGGCGATGTGGCCCCTTTTTGACCGGACGGCTTGCGGTCCTCCGTACCGGTCCTGGTATGCAGTTATGATATCTCCCCGAACTAGTACTTTGAACTCTTGAAAGACAATGTGATAGAATAGCACTTTTCGATATCAAACAATCAAATGAATGAGACAGTCCAGCTATAGTGCTATATAGGCCGCACTATGAGCAGCTCCAAATAGAAAGTTACTCTCCCGTCTCTTACCAGATCTCCACCCTTCTTTTTTCCAATTCAGTAGGAATCTTCCATCTCTTTGCTAGCAAACAATGTGCTGGGGTATCTCATTCTAGTCAGTGCAGTCAAGGGTATGTCTTTTGTCGATCAAAGTGAAGTCCCATCCATCCTCTATAACAGACAGACAGGAGTGAAAGTAAAAGGGAAGAATGAATGTCCAAGCTCAATACGAGAGAAGCCTCCCTTTTCAATGCCACATCTCTGCCTTCTCTCTCCCTCTGTAATATAGTTCAACAAAGGAAACAGGAATTATTATGTTGTGTAGGTGTACCCTCCAATGTCCTCTCCTTTTGTACTCATCCCGTCTTTTACTCATCATCAAAGAACCCAGCATCGTCGAAATCATCCTGTGCGAGCGCATCGTCATCATAAGACGCACTTCTCATCATAGGGGGCGTCTGCGGCGGCGGCTGCTGGTTGTGCCGAGATGACGGGCTCTCATTCGTGCCGCGCGCAGGCATCTTGCCCGCCTGTCGCGCGCTGAACGCCTTGGGCCTGTTTGCAAGGTCCTGTGGCGTGAAGCGACGGCCTGTGCTTGAGAAAGCAGTCGCCTGCTGCTCGCTCCCATTTCCGTTTCCAGCGGACGGTGTCTGAGGGCGAAGACCAGACTGCGGCGGGGTCAGCAGGCCTGAGAGGAAGCTGCTTTGGGACGCGGGGTTGTCCTTCTTCATGGGCGTAGCATTTACAGCGCCTGCTGAGGCCGAGGAGGTCATGGCGCTCGTAAAGCTTCCGCCCTTGCGCCAGTTGCCCAGCGCAGCGGCAAAGGGCCCGACAGCTTGCGCGACTCGTGGTGTAGCATCGCGAAGGCTGGCGGCGATGTTAGGCAGGTTGATAGCCGATCCGCCGTTCATGGCTCTCTCACGTTCTTGCTGCTCCATTTGCAAGTTGGCCTTGAGACGGATAGCAGCATCGCGCACGCGATCCTGGTCGTAGTCGTCGCGACCAAGGGCAGTGATGATGTCCTGGAGGTCGGAGTGACGCACACCAAGGAGCTCGCGTAGCCAGACAATCTCATCATCGCGCTTGGCAATCTTCGTCTGACCCTCAGGGTCCGCAATCTGCTCGAGAGCCTCAATCTTCTGCTCACGCTCTTGCAATTGTTCTTGCAGGACGATAATGGACTCGCGAAGAGCCTGAGGCGAGATCTTTTCGGGGAGCTGCATAGCCTTAGCAACAGCCTCGGGTTGAACTTGGGCTGCGGACTGATTGACAGCGCGAGGTTGCGGTGCGGCATATGGAGCGGCGGCGATAGGTGGAGAAATGTAGCCAGAGGCCTTGGCCGCTTGGGCGGCAGCACGACCCGCCTCCCTGGCAATGTCAAGCTTTTCTTCGAGGTGTGCAACACGATCTTGGAGGTGCTCGCATTTGGACGTTGAGATGCTGAGACGCTCGAGTAGGTTAGACTCGGTGCGGTGAGCATCCTCTTTCGTGTTGTTGAGCTGCCTGTTGAAGCGAGCCTGCATGTCCTCCAGCTCGTCTTGGTGCTTGCTAACGAGCTCCTTGACGTCGCCTGAGTTGTGACCACCTTCAACGAGCATGTCGTATTGCGACCGGACTGTGTCGGACTCGAGCTTAGCCTGGTCAAGCTGAGCTTGCAGGTCGGAGATCTGGTCCTCAAGTTGTTCACGAACAACGTTGACATGGTGGTTCGCCTCGTCAACCTGGCTTTGCATTGACTGGCGGGCCCGCTGGACCTCACGAGCTGCAGACTCGCGTGCCTCCTCAAGTGTGGCCTGGTAGCGCATGGCCTGCTGCTGAAGCTTATGGTTCTCGTTTCTCATCTCTCCGAGAAGTGCCTCAAGCCTCTTGGCCTCGCTGACGGCCTTCATGCCCTGTCGTTCACCGGCCTCAAGTCTCTCGAGTTCAACTTCGAGGCGCTCGCGAGTACGAGACTCGGCCTGTAGCTTGGCGTCAAGAACCTCCTGTCGAGCAAGCATAGTCTGCTCCTTCTTGATGCGGCGTGCGCCCTCCTCAGCGATCTCGAATGCAGCGCGTTCCATATCCTCCTGTAGTGACAGAAACTTAGACCGCCAGGATTCACGTGTGCGTTCATTTTCATTGAGCTGAGTGCCAAGAGTGTCGATGAGCACATGCAGCTGCTTCTTCTCATCCAAAGCAGCGTGCAAGTCGTCACCTTGACGGCCAGACAGCTCGACGTTGCGCTCCGCCTCAACCCTCCAGCGGTTGGCTTCCTGTCGGAAGTCGCGCGAGTCCATCTCGGCAGTGTTGACGCGGATTTCAAGCTCAGCTTTGTCTTTGGTGAGATTTTCCACAGCCGACTCCAGCAAAGACACACGCAGAGTGTTTCTGCTGTTGGTGGCATCGTAGATCTTGAGCCTCTCTTCCTTGTCCTCGAGAGTCTCGCGCAGACGGATCTCCTCTTCAGATGAGATGCGCAGCAGGCGTTGAACCTCGGCCAGTCTATCCTCGGCTGCTCTCCTGAGCTGCACCTCGGACTCGCTGAAGCTCTCTTGGCTCCTCAGCTTATCTTCGAGATCAACAACACGCTGGTCATAGATACTGCGATTTTTGATCTCCACCTCGAGTCTATTCTCGGTCATGTTCAGCTGCCTCTCAAACTCAGCGGCACGATCGTCAGCGTCCCTTCTGGCGGAAATTTCAGTCTCGTTCTTAGCTTCCTCAACACGGAGTCGCTGCTCCAGATCGGCGTGGCGCGCTGCCAACTCGTCGAATTTCTCACCAAGCTCCTCTCCATTCTCAATGGTCTTGGTGTCAATGGCCGGCTGAGCTGGCAGAGTTGCCAAACGACTCGCAACCGCCTCCTCGACAACATTGCGCAAGTCCTCGCCTCGGAAGTCCAGATGCAGCGATTCACTAAACTGCTGCTTCATGTCCTCCACGGCTTGGAGAACAGACATCAAAGTTTCCCCAGAGGCTGAGTCCATGCCAGCACCTGATGGCAGAGCGTTGTTGCGTTGTTGAGCAGCCATTGCCTCTATGACAGCAGCTCTGATCTGCTCCATCCGTCTGTCCTTGCGAGGACTAATGGAGCGTCGCGGAGGAGGCCTCTCGTCATCTTCGTCATCTGCATCACTTTCTTGGATATCGGCAGACATGCTGCGGCGTTCGCGGCGGCCTGATGGCGCACGATTGTTAAGCGTGGCCAAGGCCTTCTGGATGCCTCTGAGAGTGTGTTGCAAGTTGCCCAAGCGGTGGTCCAAGACACCGTCAACCAGGTCATTAACCCTGCCATCAAAGAAGCCGGCCCTATTATCCAGCTTGGCTTGCTCCTCATCCGAGAAGGCCCGCTCCCAGTCGTCACTAGCCGCCTGACTTGGGCTAGTTCCCACGTTGGACATTTGCGAACCCTGTGGAGGGTCGAGGAACGGGTCCTCTAACTCAGTGGACTGCAAAGGATGTTGAGCACCAAGTGGCAGATGATAATGCCTGGGGCTTGGGCTTGGTGCATGGTCTCGCAAATGCGGGTGGATATGCTTGGGCGACTCAGGCGCGACGACTGTGCTAGGTATCGCAATGGCTGGCGCGGAGTTTGGTTGATGCCACGGCGACTCGATGACCTTGTTGACGCCCATAGAAGGATCCTCGTTGATGTGGCGCATAACCTCATCAATCTCTTCGAAAGTCGGTTCTCGGAGTTCACGGCTTTCGTCATACGCAACGGCTGGCGGGCTGGCAGGTTGAGACAGTATTTCCTGTACATCCTCGGAGTCTTCCAGATCCTCCTCAGCAGCGACAGAAGACAACACCACCTCATCCATTGATTGCAGCTCCTGGATCTCAGTATCAGAGATGGTGGTAGAAGGCGACCGGGCGTGTTTTGAAGCAGCCAGTCCCTTCATTGGTGAAGGAGAGGGGCTCGGAACCGCAGCAAATCTGCTAGCCGCAAGACCCTTCTTCACAGGAGAAGGCGAGGGCACGAATCGTGGCTGCTCAAAATTAGGGTCCTCTGTATCTTCTGGGCTGACTGGAGATGGTTCGGTTTCGATAGTGTCCCGAGGAAACTTGAAATCTTCAGCGAGCTCCTGAACTGGACTTGGACTGAATTCGGCTCGCATCAGAGGCTGCAGCAAAGACTCGTCAAAGTGTCCGGGAACTGGAGTATCCTCCTTGTCGTCATCCAGAGACGCGACCGAGGTCTCAGGGGTTATCGGCTTTTCTGTTGCAGACAGAGCCTTCTCGTGGCTGCTTCGGAAGAAGTCCTCTCCAAATGGTCGAGCCGCGTTGAAGTCCGAAATTTCGGTATCTGATCTCAAATTGACCGGAGCCCAATGCATGACTTTCAGCTCGGCAACAGACGTGTCAGACAAACTTGTGGTATCCTTGGCATCTAGGGACTCGGAGACAACGGGTGAAGACAATGCTGGCTCAGGCACAGGCTGCTCCTCTGCTTCAAACTTGTGCAGTTCGGCTTGTACGTTGTCTTTAATAGGCCAATCACGGTCGGTGGGTTGTGGAGCGAACAGAGGCTCAGAGTCCACATCTGCACTACCACCTCTAAATCTCTTCGGTCTCGAATCATTAACAATGCGACCGTTCTCATCCTCGGCGGTAGGACGATCCTCCCTGTTGGACATGTTGCTAGATGGTCGAACAATCGGGATAGCCTTGGACGCCTTGGACGGCTTGATGATCGCCGGCTTACTCAAGTCAAGGTGGCCAAAGATTGAGGGCATCTGTCCAGTCTCGCTACCCGATAGTATGGGTGAAGTGACCGAGCCTGAGACCGAGGAGCCTAGAGGAATAAAGGCCGGGGCATCTGGCCGGAATGTTGGACCAGCAGCAGAGAAGCTGAACTCGCTCGAGCCAGGGGAAAAGACGGGAGCGTTGACATTGATCTTGCTTGAAGTCGAGTGGACCGACCCTGGGCCTTTAGGCACGCCCTGGAATCCACCAGCTGTGTGCAAGGTGTTGCTGCCGAAATTGAATTGTCCGGATTGAAACGTGCTGGTAGGTTGGAAATGGTTGACCGGGTTGGACTTGAACTCAGGCGCCGCAACATTGAACTTCGATGTGGTTGACGGCTTGCTCTCGAGACTTGGCCGTCGCGAAGTCGACTGGACATCCTGCCACGGGTTGCTGAAGGTCCGATCATGCAACCCGGGGAACTTGTCATGGGCAGGTGTGCCAAGATTGCTCGGGTTCGTCTCCAGCTCTTCGCCTGCTTTGTCATCCTGAATTGTGTTGAGTCTACTAAAATCTCCAGCACTCGAGCTCTTTCGCATGTGTTCTTCGCCGAAGTACTTTTGGGTAAGTGAGTGTCCCCTGCTATGGGGCCGCGGGTGGTGTAGCTCAAGGTTGTCGTCGATGCTGGTTTCGAAATGCGGTGCTTGAGGCCCAAACTCCTGCGCCGGCTCAGTCTTCGCATGCGTCCTGTCTTCCTCCTTGTGGGGGCTGTAGTCCTGATCATGCTCGAGCTGAGATCTGAATTGCTCTTCCAAGTGGTATTCGGCCTCGTCAATCTCTTTTTGGAGGCTGTCGCTCGAATTGTGGCGGACCTGGGGACGAGGCTCGGGTGCCTTTGATGGACTTTTGACATGTTCCTCTTCCTCCTCTTCACGCACCTCTTGGAGTTGTGGTGTAGAACGAGGCAAGGGCGCGAATTGTTGGTGCGGCATTTGCTGGTGCGACAACTGCGGAAATTGTAGCGACTGGTGCCGTTGATGCGACAATGGAGGCTGGAAGCCACCCTGTCCGAATGGTGACGTCGACAGCGAAGGCGAAACGCGGTGCATTCCCTGCTGTTGATACATCATGTCCCTAGGCGAGGGCAGCGATGGAGGACCCATGAAACCATAAGGAGACTGGTTTGGCATTGAAGTGGGCGGCTGCTGTTGTTGTGGATTAAAGCCCCTATTGAACGATGTTGGTGAGGCGACACCATTGAAACCACCTGGAGTGGGTGGACCGGGGAATGGGAATTGGTGCAAGCCTTGGCTGGACGTGGAGGATGTCTGAATGGGCGGCGAGTATGGCAGTGGAGGATACTGCGTGATCGTCGCTCGTCGACTCAAAGGTTGCTGTGAAGGGTTGGGCGAGCTCGATTTTGGCGGTGCAGGCGGAGGCTGTGCATCAGCAAGGGAAACACCGAGTGCCCTCAATTTGGCTTCAGTCAACTCATCCACGTATCGCTTCCAAGCTGTGACAATATTAGTGCGCCAACTTTGTGTGGGTCAAATCAAAAGACGTACCATCAATATCAGGAAGCAAGACTTTAAACTTGCGCTCTCTTCCTTCCCGTCTGGTCTCTTCGACATCGGGCCATTCGTCACGACTCCTCGAGTAGTGCTCAACAGGCAGCGCGGAATGCTCATCAGGCCCCCAAGGCTCATTCAGATCGAATCCACGGGTGTTGTATCCGAGCTCCTGCCACTCTCTGTACATACCGGCCACTTGATGCTCCTTCATGAGGCTCGGCCTACCGCCAGGACGGCCCCAATCATCATCCCTTGGAAGTAGAACCATGATGTTCTTACCGCGCCACGGTACCCGCTTCTTAACTCGAGGTGTACGAGACGGCTCTTTCTTGGCTGCTTCCTTCGTCGGGGTCACTGGACTTCTCGAGTCCACCTTTTGTGCATCGACCAAAACGGGCTTGCTGCTCGACGTCCCAATAGGAGTTGCTGGGCCATGATCAGGTGTACCAGTGGTCACCATTAAGCCGCTGGTATTGCCGGATCGAGAGCCCTCTGGACTACCATAATTCGCCATGGCTGCTCCAAATGAATTTCGCGATCGATCCATGGTGCTCTGCTTAAGAGTTTCGGTGCTCGAGGGCGCTCTTGGGTGCAGAGGGCGTGACGACTGCCGCGATGCGAGGCGACTGGGAATCGCTTTCGGCGTAATCAAGTCCTTGTCCCCAAGCCAGGCAGCGTCGTCTCCGGCTTGTGAACCGCTCAGTGAAGAGTGCTCACTTTCCGAACCGTCACTGAACCAATGACGAGGCTCGACGTTCTCGTCGGCAGCTGTGTGCTGGCGAATCCAATCTTCCGTTAGCCCACGCGCGGGACCGAGTCTTCTGGCGCGATTCACGAGAATAGCCGCCAACGAAGAGCCTTGTTGATCTCCGGAAGGGACTGTCAAATATGGCGCGGGGCGCAAGAAGGGTGTGTCAAGCTCGAGGCGATGAATGGGCGAGCCGTCAGATGGCTCGCTGCCCGAACCCTGGGGACGGTAGTTGGCAGCTTCGGAGTTCGGGTAGGGACTGCCCCAACTTGCAGTCACGTATTGACGCTCGTCGCCGTTGTCGACGCGTGACGCTGGCGGCGTCCTCAACAGTTCTTGAGTGCGCTTGGGCAGCAGTGGAGCTGGCAAGTTCGGAACGAAAGGAGAGGACGTCGCGTCTTCGGCGGTGGAAGCTGTCGATAGAGCTGGAGACGTCGGGGCGCGCAGGTTGTTCTGTGCGAGGGCGCGAGGTGTGAGAGGCGACGATTGGACTTGCGAAGCCGTGGTTGCGGGGAACTAGAAAGGACACGGACAGTGGGCCGTCAGATGCGATCTTCCTTCGAAACAATTTCCGGCTCGGCGGACGATTGAAGAGTGGGTATTGGGTAGGAGCCCAATACCGGCGCGATGGTCGGATAGATGGAGGGCAGCTTACCACTGTGAGATCAGCGCAGACGATGTCAGGGTCGTCCACGGCTGATTCTCTGGAAGTGTCGCTGTCGCGTCGGCGCGGATGCCCAGGTTCGATGATGGCAGGCGGGTCGGGACCCCTTTTGGCGATGCAAGAAGCTATATGACCGGATGAAATTGGGACTGATGAGCCGGGAGAATCGCGTCGCGTAGTAGGATGGCCCAAAGAGGCTTGGGAAGGATACGGCCTTCGGAGTGCGCGCGGTGTCTGCTCGTCAAGGGTGGACGATATGTCAGACTGGGGTCGAGATGAATATACGTCCTAGCTCCCAAGGTTCCCTCCAAGACAGGCAATACGGGCCGAAAAGAAACAGTGGTGGAGGGTAAGGGAAGTAAACAAATAAATCAGAGCGGACCAACAGGAAAAGTCATCAGAAACTAAGATTGGAAGTAACCGGATAGCGGTGTGCTACCGGGAATTCGAGATCATGTGAAGGAGCGTCGAGAGGATGTTGGTGATGTCGGTGTCAGTAAGAGTGAGTGAGTGTCAGTTGTAAGTGACAGCCCGAAGTGACGCCGGGCGCAGAGGAGGTGGACGAGGACCGAGTTTGCCTTGTCAAGACCATCGGATCGGCCTGCTGCTGAGAATGTGCTCTGTGCGTGCGTGCCGTGTAGTTGCAGGTGGAGCGTGTCTTGCTTGTACGGATACAGAGGGATTGTCTCCGATGTCCCGTCGTCAGGCTCGAGCCGCCCTGGAGGTATTGAAACAACGAGTCGAGTCGGGTCAAGTCGAGTCGGTGACAGCTGAAAGAGACGACTGGTATCCAGTTCGGCTCCAGTCAAACCGGCAAGACAACAGCAGAACGAACAGCAGCGCAAGGATTCGGGTAACTGATGACAGTATACCACTTCGTAGGCGAATATTAAAAGTGAGGCGGGACAAGAGAAATTCGAAGATGAGAGACGCGGCACTCTCATCCACCAATGTCAACAGTCGCGACTTGATTTCTAAAAGCGCCCGGTAACTTTGTGCAACGATCAACCTGTGCCTGTAGTTTTCGAACACGCTTGCTCTGCAGGTGCCTGACTCCCTGCATCCATGGATTCCTCGGCACATCTGAAGTACTTGTCTTTTGCCACGGTCCGGATCGAGCTGTTAAGGAGTACGTTTGACCACAGTGACGGGTGCGCACAAAAGTAAGTCTTTCCAAAACTCATACCATGCCTCCCCAAGTAAGCTCTTCCCGGATTCTGGGCTTCTGGATTGCAACGATCAGCCAGCAAGCACTCTAATTGCTTTCGCATTCTTGACATCTGCATTGACTTCATGAAAGACTCCATAACTCACACATCATGCAAACTTATTTCAAAAACCGTCGACCCACCGGTGACCGAGATTTTTGACGTCGGACACGCTTCCAAAATAAAACTAGAAGGGTTCTGAAGAGCTGTCGCGCTAAGCGCGCTAGGCATTGATGAAGCTATTCCAAGTCTGGCTGACGGCGCCGGGCGCATACCAGAAAAGGATTGATTGCGTTTTAGTAGACGGAGTACAATCATCTCGGAAGCAGGCCATAGACTGACCGTCCGGGAAGCATAGTCTACAGGTCGCCTTGAGTCAGCCGCCATTATCGACAGCAGGATGGTAGCTTGCAGGAGGATCGCCTCTGGAGTCATCGCTTGAAAGATGCGCACCTCTAGCGCCATCATCCCTAGACTGATCGCCTCGCATGGAAATGGTTGCATTATGGTTGATTGCTCTCACCATATCTAGCAACCGACTGTTGGATTAAATTGTAACGGAGGTCGCCTGTAGGCTGACCGCCCGACGCATGTCTCATCTACGACAGAAGGCTAGTTCGGTAATGGCAGCAAGGATATAGTGATTGCTTCATCTTCTACTCCTTCTTGTCATCAACCTCCTCCTTCTTGTGTATAGGAATATCCTTCTTTTCACCATGGTCCTCCTTGTCCCCTGGGAACATAGTGCCCCGGCCCTTCGACTTCTTCTCCTTCACGACCTTGACCTCCGGCGGGTAGGCCTGCTCCGTCAGAGCTTGCCAGTCCTCGCTGCTACTGTATTCCTCCCGAATCGGCGCCAGCATCGTGTTCAAGAACTTTGACACCGCCTGCTTCAGGAGCTGCGGCGTGAGCACATCGTTGCGATAGTCCTCGTGCATCAACTTCACATCCGTGTAGACCAACTCCGGCAGCTCGTCCCGTGAGCGGTCCACTACGAAGCCCTTCTCGCCCCTAAGCTGCGCTGCTGGCAGCAGCACGTACTCCACAAATGACAGCACGCCATTGCCTTCGGGCACCTTGGGCACACACTCAGCCTTCCTGATCTTCTTCACCACCGTAGCCTCGTCGTCCAGCAGGTCGACCTTGGAGTTAGGGTCGCTCGCCGACATCTTGCCGCCCTGCAGGCCTGGCACCATGGCGTTCATGATGTGAGCGCGCTGGCGGTAACCCATCTTGGGCAACCACTTCTTCGCGGCAGTGAAAAGCTTGCGCTGGTCGACGCCGCCGAACTGGACGTCCACGTCGAGGTACTGCTCGTCGAGGACCTGAAGGATGGGGTAGAGGAGGCCAGATAGAGGTGCGTTATCGCTTTGCTTGACGATCTCAGCGCCCGCCTTTCTGGCGTCGTGCTCGGTAGTGACGGCGCTCAGTTTGTAGATGTCCATGATGTACTCTGGACTTTTTTGGTAGGAGCTGCCGAGGACGAACTTCAGCTTCTTGACGTCCTCCTCGCCGCAGGTCGACTTGAGCATGGCCGTGATGAGACGCTGGTAGTATTCGGCACGCTTGGCGACAAGCTCAATCGGCGCCTTGAGGTTGTCCTATTCGTCCTGGTGAGTCTTTTGCTGCCGGGAGGGCCATTGTGCTGTGGGCGGGCGGTGTACGTACGAGGAATCCATGGATGTCGGCAAGAAGGATGATCACCTCGCAGCCAGACCGTAAGAGTTGGGCAAGCTTGATGGCGGGCACGAAGTAGCCGCAGTGTGGTCGTCCAGTAGTGGCGCTGTATCCAATTGCAACATGAGCACAGAACCCCATCGCAAAGGAGCTTGTGGTCTGTGGTACCAATTAGGGGCTCACGTACGTTCCCCAGTAGACCTTGGGATCCTTTCCTTCCTTTATAATCTGCTCGATGATCTCGAAGTCGAGCACCTCGGCCAGATTCTCCTTGATCAGCGCGATGCGCTCGTCGGACGTCATTTGGGCCATAGCTGGCGAAGGAAGTCGGAGGTCAACGGGCGTAGTTGAGAGGATATCGATGGAAGGATGTCGTTGGGAAGAAACCGACGGGAAAGTCAATGTTATATTCGGACGTGAGTGCAGCGTATGTTCGAAATATTCTTCAAGGAACAATGACTCAGGAGGTGAGTCAAAATACCTAGCTCCCAGTCGCGCCAGTCGCTGCAAAGGCCCGAAAGCTTTAGTGGGGGGACGGGGGAAGCCGATGCCCGGACCCCGCAGCCTCCCCGATCACCCTTTTCATCTGAACCACTGCACACATGGCAATGCGATGTATCTAGGTGTCACGGTGATCATGATTCTAAACAACCACAACCTCAACATTAGTGTAACTTCTCAAAACTGGCCCTGGCTAGCTCTCACTCTCGAAGTCGCACATGGCCATCAACACATGCACCCTACCCTCTACTTCAGCACACAAGCGGAGTTACCCAGCTCACCGGTCAGGTAGGAAACCTGCACTCAGCACATGTCACATTGCAGGCCACTTGTGTCCTGACGGCGATGTCTGCCTGGGAGGAAGCATTATAGACGGTCTTTATACCTAGGTAGGCACAGCTTCTTGGACCCAGAGATCAAGTGGACATAGACTGCGCTACAGTCTGTCGTGTGCCGAATGGAACGGGTCCCAGCCAGATCACACGATCAATCTGTTCCACGCTCCATCACCTTCTCGGGCAAATTTGTTGTCTCTTGCGACTGAATGTGTGGCGAAGATGCGGTTGTCACTTTGTGCTGTCTGCCAAGAGTTGGCGCCAGATGACCGGTCTGCACGGGAAGGCGCCTCAGAACCAAGTCTTCTGTACTGTCCCATGGAAATATATTCCCACCGGTGTGCGGGAAGGTGCCACGCACTTTGAAAAGAGAGATACCCAACCGGACCTCGGGTTGTTGAGAAGTCTCTAGGGAGGCAAAAACTACACAAGGCAATTGTTGCGCATAGTTCGAGGCTTCAAAAAGTCGAGGCGGTCCATCCCACGAGATCCGTTATTAACAGACATCTCAGGTCCCTTACCACTTGATTTGATCATGAAATGATGTGATATCAAGTTTTGACCACCTTTTCTGCCATCGAAAAATTCTTTGACTATTCGGCCCAAGACGAGTCTAGCTGCGACTATAATCTCCGCCGAATGAACCTGGCCATGGCACCACCCCCCAAATTCGAGGAGGGACTGAATGGAAGGAAGCGAAATGTGGATTTTGAGAAGCTCGACCGAGAGATGGCATTTCTCCCAAGCCACTCCTTCGTCCTCACCGCCGCTACCGTAACCTTCCGAGAGAACGAACGTGGTCTCACTGGTGTCTTGATCGTCCACAATATCAATCCCAAGTACGACGAAACATTTTTCACACTTCCGGGCGGCCGCAAGAACATCGGCGAGACACTCGAGACCGCCGCCATCCGCGAGACTTTGGAAGAGACAGGCTACCACATACATCTTCAGCCAGCCAATATTCCCACACGCGCAACACCATCTAGGTCGTATGAAGAGCTATGGCGCACATCCGAGGATCACTGTGCTCCATCTAATCACGGACGCCCAAGTCCCACATCGTATCTGCCTTTGCCTGCCTTACCACAAGCCAGCGTTGCTCTGACGACTATCAGAGACGTGCTGCACGGCCGGAGCAAGGAGCCAATGGGCATGATCATGTACAGTGATCCACTGGTCGAGGGCAACATTACGTGCACGAAGCTGCGGTTCTTCTTCTACGCCACGCTTGCGGACGCCGAGCGAGAGGCGCCCGCGCAAGATCATGGAGAGCATTTGCAAGCCGAATGGGTGACTGTGCCGGAAGCATTGTTTAAGCTGCGTTTCGAAGCTGAGAAACAAGCTCTTCAGACCGCTTATTTCCTGCATGTGTGCTTAAGGAACAAGGTGGAAGACGTGGATCAAGAACAAGCTATCTTGTTGATTATGAAGGTCTGCAGCGTATCGCGGGAAGCGGCTGTCGGAGCACTTGCAGGAGGTAGGGATATTTTCGGGGTAATCTCGAGGCTACAAACTTCTCCGACTTCTGTGATAGGCCATTGATACTTGGATCAGTAGTCAAGGGTGGTGGGAGTACATAGTCGTGATTTCAGTAGGGTGCACAGCGTGCTACGATCAGCGCGCTTGATTCTAAAGCACGGTTGTTTGTGAAGTTCTAAAACATGTAGTTTCCAATCCGCAGCCAAAATTGATTAAGATGCTCAAGGTCCAGAGTTAAGGTGCCGTCAGCATAGTTCATCCCCAAGTCGCTTGCATTTCACTCCGCTCCCGGCCGGGCAGATCAGACTTGGCCGGGCCGTTCTCGGCAAATCGGCAAACAGACAGAGGCAGCTACGTCAGTGAAGCTACCTACTTCTGGGCAACCCTGCGGGGAGATGAGGGATAACCTAGGTAGCTTCATAGGAGCAGCGAGAAGCACTTGCATCATCGATGTGCAATGGGTGATACAATATAGTGGCGCACTAGAGTTCGAAGACACCCTACTGTAACAAGATAGCTGTGCCCAATTGACGGCGTTTCATTCCTTCTTATCCAAGCAATGGCTTCTCCTCTGAGCCACATAAATTCTATCCGTGCTGCCAGCCTCGGATCCACCTTTCGCACATCCAGCACCCTCCCGGCGTTATCCTCAACTTTGTCGCATCCTCCACCGTCCACCTGCTGTAGTTCGCTGTATCCGCTGCCTTCAGCAAAAACCAAGAACAATAACCAATTTTCTAGATCCTTCAACACCACCTCGATCAACATGTCGTCCATGCAGGCCACGGGCGGGCACTCCGCCGCTTGCTGCAACATCCCGCCCATCGTCTCCTCGAGCTATCAGAAGAAGGGAGATTATCAGACCATTGGCGACCGCAAGACCTATGTCACTGGGCCCGTCGATTCAGCCTCCAAGGCCATTTTGGTGTAAGCAGCTAACTCATCATCCCGACCCAGACACGTTCGCGGCATGCACTCCTTCTGACGTCCTCGCCAGGATCATGGACATCTTCGGCTTTTACGACCAGACCATCCAAGGCGCAGACATCCTCGCAACCGCCGACGACCACGCCAAGTACGCCGTCTTCCTGCCCGACGCGTTCGACGGCGCGCCGCTGCCCCTCGAGCTGTTCCCGCCCGACAACGAGGAGAAGCAGAAGAAGGTCGGTGCTTTCTTCGAAAAGAACAGCCCGCCCAGCTTCGTGCCCAAGGCGCTGGCGACGGTCAAGGCCGCGTCCGAGAAGTACCCCAACATTAAGGAGTGGGGCGTTGTTGGTGTAAGTGCTGTTTCCGCTCTAGCTCCTCTTCCACTCTCGGAGACTTTGCGCAACCGTTCGTTTGCTTCGTGAAAGTTAATAATTCCATCCACGACAGTTTTGCTGGGGCTCCAAAGTAATTTCGCTCACGGCTGCCTCTTCCGACAACCCTTTCAAGATCGCCGCCGAATGCCACCCCGCCATGGTCGACGCCGCCGATGCCGAGAAGATCAAGATCCCGCTCGTCATGTTGGCGTCCAAGGACGAGCCGACCGAGGACGTCGAGAAGTTCGAGGCTGCGCTGACGGGGCCCAAGCACATCGAGACCTTTGGAGACCAGATCCACGGTTGGATGGCGGCGCGCGGGGATTTGAGCGACAAGCGTGTGCAGGAGGAGTATACCCGTGGGTACAAGACTGTGTTGACGTTCTTTGCTGAGAACTGGAAATGAAGAAAGGGTTGTGGTGGCGTGCGTGACAGCGCTGAAGTGCAATTCGTCTAGCTTGCGTTGAGACTCTGGCAGCAGTTTAAGCTGAGTACATAGAGCAAAAGCACAGCTGATACATATTATTGAGAGACACGGATATTTAATTGATCAAGACAATTTTCTACAGTCATTAAGATGTGCAAGCAAGCAGTTGCTGCAACATTATGGTGATACTGTCTTCTATTCCATAATTGAGGCTGTTCTCAATTCAAAAGCAAGGACTAAGCGCCCTCCTATCCACAATCATACGCCGTATATCTGTACTCCGAACAAAAAATAAAAAAAGGCACCCCCTACGCACTCAGCGCTTGAGTAACAGGGAAAGTGTTGGCAAACTGAAAAGCCGAGGACGCACACGCACCATTAGTCACACATACACACACACGATCAACAGTCACCTTTCCAATTCTTCTTGATCCAACCAGCAAGCTTGTCCGTAAACGGCTCCTCATTCCACAGCTTGACAGCGGTCCTGTTGTAATCACCGCCACTGAACTTTAGCGCCATGAGCACGAAATCCGTGATAAAGTCAGTGAAGATCAGATCGACTTTCTCCGGCGAGCCTTCCTTGGGAAAGTCGATCTCGGACTGGATGCAGTTGGGCTGCAGGTAGAAATTGATAGGCGAGTGGATCGCATCATCGCCATCCGTGCCAATGTCGTCTTTGGTGGTATACCCACCCACAAGATCCGGCTCGCCCTTTGCATTACCGAATGGTTTTTGGCCATCGCCTTGGTCGAGTGAATTCACAGGTGGAAGATCCGGATATAATACATCTTGCGTGATCTGCCATTGCTCCGGCGGGCCCATCGTGCGCGGGTCCTGGCCAGGCATTTCGAAAATCTTAGTCTCCTTGTTCAACAACGTGAGAACCTTCTTAGCTACGCTGTACTCGACCTCTGGGATGTAGGCCATCTTGCTCTGGAACGGCGAGACGATGTACGTAGTGTCGACGGTGAAAGGGCCCTTGAAGATGTCGAAGCGGATCGCGCCGGTGTTGATGATGGCGAGGCGGGGAATAGCATTGTTGGATTTGTTGGGGAGAATGGCGGGGAGGATCTGCTGGTCGACCAGGGAGAAGATGCTGTCGTTGTTCGGGTAGGGTGTTCGTGCCATCCAGTATGTCTGTGGCGCGCAGCCGTAACGCTTGTCGAGGTCCAATTCCTTGCGCGCGCGGGTGATCATCTTAGTGACGTTGCGACCGTGCTCGGTGTGAAAGGTCGTCTCGTTCAGGCCAGTGTGTGCATATAGTCCGAGCAAGTTGTTGTCAATATACCGGCGATTAAACGAGACTGCCTTGGTGTTCACTTCGGCGCTGTTCTTCGGGATGCCGTCGACAGACATCCACCCGATGGTCTCAAAGTACCGCCCACTGGCAATTGCATACGCCCGTGAGTCAAAGGTGATAGCGTCGCGGACATGCGCATGGCCACCGAACATCGCGATGGGCGTGAACCAGTTCTGCGCGCGGATTGCTTGGAATATCTTCTTCAGCTCGTCCATTCGCAGACCAATGTGTCCGATGACGACAAAGACGTCGGCATTCTCCCGGATGGCGTTCTGGAACCACTCCTCCTTGATAGTATCGGCCACCTTTTGCACTCTGGTGTTGTTGGCATTTCCTGTGAAGTCGAACAGGAATCCGAAAGCCACGACATTCAACTTCTGGTTCTTGGTTTGGAACTTCTTGTACCTCTGCGCCATCGGTGCAGCCTTGCCCGTCCTCGGATCGATATAATCCAAATTGGACGCCAGGTATCGATCTGCAAAGTTCGGCACCGTGGTATTCCTTTCTCGGTCCGCAGTGTCAGTCTGGTACAGCTCGTGGTTCCCCGTACAAATCAAATCGACATCCTGCTCGCGGTATATATCGTAAGTGAAACGACCTTTCGGCGTCGACGCATCGTACAGGCCGTTGCCCTCGACGCGGTCGCCTGTGTCGACCAGCAACACGTCAACACCGCGCTCGTTGGCGGAAGCGCGCATGCGTTGCGCGAAGGAGATGTAGTCGCCCCAATCGGCCGAGTACTGGGATTCTTGGAGGTGCCCGCCGTGCCAGCCGTGGGTGTCGGTCGTGTGGAGGACGTTGAGTTGACCCCATTGGAGAGCACGCATGGGCGCTGCCACAGGTGTTGCAGCGGAGGGCTGCATCGCTGTGGCAAGAGTAGCGAGCAGCCCGCTTGCAAGGATGGGTTTGGTGATCATAGCGTTGGTGGCTTCGTAGGTGTTGATAACAAGGGTGTAGATCAGAGCGTCCCTAGACAGCTCAGGTTGGCGATATAGGTGGTGTAGGCAGACAGGTCATATGTCAGGTCGAGCTGTCACCAGAGCTTGGTCCCTACTAAGTGGGCGCAGCAAAGCTGGGCGCAGAGTGGTTGAAGCACGAACAGCTCCAGGAATGCTGGGCTGGCGTGCTCTTGGTGCCTGGCTGGGATGACGCACCTCCCTGCTGATAAGATAAGAAGCGCGCAGTTGACATTACCTAGTACCTACCAGCCTACCTACTAAGTAGGTATATGTTATACTATTCTACGGGCACACATACAGCATTCAGAGAAAATCGCTCTACAGCAGTATGAATGCTTATTCCAAGAGTCAAGTTTTCAGCCTGCAATGTCAGCTGTCATGAACTCGACTAGAAATTGATTAAACTTTCGGACTGTCCAGACAGGTACCAACTCTGTCTAAGACTGTGCCAACCAGCGCAGTACGTACGGTGACGTGCGTGTCTTGTGCTCTACCGCGATAGAGCAAGTGAGCATGGCATTCTTGCAGAATGAGTGGATGACATTCTGAAAGGTCTGCCTCGTATCGTGTTTCATGGCTTGACTGAAGAAGGATGGTCGGCTCCGCTTGGTACGAAAATGTATCAGGGGTCAAGTCAGTATCCACGGAAGATCCGGCTCGCTGGTGAGGTTTTGAGTTCTAAGCAGAGTTCTAGATCCTGGAAGTCCCTGCTTCGCCTCCAGGGTCCACTTGACAGTTCGCCTCTTTCGCCCACAACAACGAGTCAACCGTGTGCCTCTTTACAAAAAGCAATCGATCACAGCGTCTTTTCCCGATCGTTGCCAAGCATCGTCTATGACTGACACGCCATCATTGTCATCCCCGGATTCCATCCTCCCCCCTGCTTCCAAGTCGTTCCCGCTACCCGGTCCGTACCGCAATTGACGGCCCGCAGCTGTCAGCCCCTGCTGTCGGGCTACTGCTCGATCGAGCGACACCCTCAACCCTAAACCTCTACGATCTCTCAGCTTGCTTGGAAGACTTAGGTACCCATCGGTCGGCTCTCCACGGCTCGGCACATGCCGGTGGCGTACCCAGGTGCCCCGGAAGACCGGCTCGCTGGTGGATAATTCCCTATGGAATCTCATATCTCCCTACCCATCCGTGTCGCCGCTTCTGCTCAACAAGAAACGACTGCTATCTCTGAGTGGTCAGAAGCTCCGCCGGTCGCCGGATTTGCGGCTGGATCAACTCCAGGACCCAAGCATCATTTCACTCCACATGCTTTGACGCCGAACCCATTCGGCTGCGAGAGTGCTGCTGCTGCCGCCGCCGGAGCACCCACTTATGACCATCTCACATCGGACTCTTTGGCTCAACAGCAACGAGCTGCTGCCGAGTCCAGCGGTCACCAGTTTTGGCTGAAAGATTCCAAAGTTGCCGAGGAATTGTTCACGGTACGTAAATCGTCGACAGTGACTACCCGTTCCATCATATGAAAGAAGAAGGACGACTGACGGTCATAACACAGCTATATCGCAGCGCCAAGCACCTTGTGGATTTTGTATGTACCCACCAGCCCCACAGCATTGGACTGCTCACTTCCTGTCTTCTTAATGGCAGCCCGTCTTGCTTGAGACCAGTGAGACCGAACCAGCACTGTCACTCGCCGAATACCTTCGTCCCAAACAAGTCAAAGCCCAAAGGACAAGTACTGACCAAGACGCCCTCGTCCTCACCATCTAGACAGCCTCAATCATCGGCGATGACCCCACAACAGGAACACACAAGCCCGTCGCCGTCATGTCCGACGGCGACGTGGCCTTCATGACCCAGCTTTCCGCTGACATTGTCCGCTCCGTCAACGGCATCACCAGCATACGGCAGCACGGCTCGCGCCCGCGAAAGCAGCGCAAGGTCAAGCACGGCCGCCCGCAGCAGTCGCAGGGCTCGCCGCCGCTCACCAGAGAATCTCCGGCGCATCGATCGCGCCAGTCGCGCGATGACACTGGTAGGAGCGGGTCGAGGCGGAGACAGCGGGTGCGTATCTACCTACCTCTGGCAAAGCTATGGGCCTGACTTGATGTTGGACTAACGCTTGACAATAGGGATCACTGGAGCCCGCTGATGACCAGTTGCAACAATGCTACAAGTGTGGCCGGAGGGAGACGCCCGAGTGGCGGAAGGGCCCCGACGGCCTGCTTTGCAATTCCTGTGGCCTGGTGTATATCAAGCACAAGCGAAAAGAGAAGGCGGCTGAGAAAGGTCGTTCGAAATAGATCGGATTGGGGCACGACGACCACTCTTCCGCAAGCCATAGGACATGCTAGCCTGGAAGGTCCATCAAGTGGGGGTGCATGGTGGGGAACGGTAAAAAAAGTATCGAGTCATAGAGGGACGCGAGCGGTTTTCACATGTGGCTTAGAGGCATAGCAGGCGTCAGAGGTGAGTGTGGAAAATTGGAGGGGAGCTTTACGGGACTTGTGTCTTCAGTTGCGCTTGGTTCTGGGCGATCCGTCGTATCCACGACCTCAAAAGGACAATTATCGTCATGTCATCGGTAGTCTGAGCAAACTCTGGGGTGAAACTTGAGTTGTACCAACCCTCCTGAGAGTATTGCCAAAACGGGCATCAATGCTCATATGCACCTCATTCGACACATAAAAGCGCGACCTCAGCTTCATTACCAGCTCCAGAAGCTCTACCTAGAGGCATTGTCGCCCTCCCAGGTCCTGACTGCCTTCGTCTCTATAGACATATGTCTTACCCATGCCCTTCTGCCGTGCTTCAAGCCTTAAAATGATGCTTCGTAGCAAATGCCACCTTTCCCTTGCGCTACACCGAAAGAAGCCGTTCCAAACTAAGCAGGGATATGCGAAGCGCGCGATTTCAAAATGAGAGCGGTCGTTCAGCCCCTTCGACCCAGGCCCATCCCAAGAAAACCAAAAGGTCATTCAGGCCCCAAATGCCACCTGCTGTTGAACACACCGATGATGAATACAAGTTTTGCATACTCCCTACGCTATGCCGATTCCAAACCAGGCTGAGAAATCAAAATGCCAGCGCCATCATTAATTCATCTCCAAGAGTTTCGCCCGTCCCGCAATTTCGACCTCTCTCTCCCTTGTTCCGCATGGGTATCAGGAATTACTAGTAGTGCGCACCGCCCGCACCAGGCACCAGTTCATTCGTGCACGTAAAGAGGTTGATGTGGTGGTCGCCCCTCGCCGCTGCACCCATCACCATGCGATGCGGGTGGAAAGACGTAGCTGAGATGGGCGAGCCCCGATTCTGGCCCAGGAAATTCGAGTACGGCTCGACGCGCGAGAGTTCTTTGCCTTGGAAGTTGAAAACTTTGACGATGTGCGCAGACGTGCCACTGGAGGAAGGGGAGAGGTCGAATTAGCAAAAAGAGTCACAACATGTAGCTGAAGCAAAGAAGAAAAGGCCATGCGCAACTGACTGCAGCAGTCGGGAGCCACAAGAGAAGAAATAAAGAGAAGCGCCACATACACTGAGAACACAGGCAAATGCTCGTGAACACTCGCGGTGCGCAGGATATCCTTCGTGGTCTGGAATACCTTCAGCGGCTGATCCGCGCGAATGTCCCACAACCGCACTTTGCCATTACGACTCGCTGAGACGAGCTCGCGCTGCCCGCCGCGCTGCATGTGCACACTGCGCACCCACTGGCGGTCGGGCTCGTCCTTCCACTTGCGTACCATGGCCTCCTGCGGCTTGCAGCGCGGGTCGAAGACGCGCACCGCGCCGTCGCCGAAGCCTGCAACAAATATGTTGCCCGTCATCTGGTCCGATGTGAGCGATGTCACGCACGAGCCAGACCGCGCTGGGATGTCCATGATGCAGGTCTCCGACGAGGCGTTCCACACACGGATGGTGCGCACGTCGCCGGCTACAAGGACGGTGCCGTTGACTTGGAGCCAGTCAAAGACCATGCCGGAGTTGATGTTGCTGGCGACCATGTGTGTGAGGGCGCGCCACGAGGAGGCAAGCTCCGGCTTCTTCAGGTGCGCTTCGTTGTCGTCTGGTGCGTAGTTGCGGTAAATGCGAATCACGCCGTCAGAGGAGCCGCTCAGCAAGAAGGCTTGGTCATCTTCGTTGATGAACTTGATGTCGCTGATTTTGGAGCCCTCTGGGTTGCCATTTGAGAATCTACTCTTGCGCTTTTGCAGCTTCCAATCCCAGACATAGATGGTATTGGCATCGTCTGCGACGGCAAGGTGGTCTTCAAATTGGTGGAATGTCATCCTTGCAGGCTGAGCGCCATTGTTGATGAGAGCAAGCTGATGGTTCCATCTGTGAGTACCGGCGTGGGATTTTTGTGGTTGCGTGTCACGCAAGATGCCCTCGTTCCTCGACCGCCTCCACAGGCGGGCATTGTACTCCTCGCTGCCAGGCTCTTCAGCCTCATTTGCCTTCAGCTGCGGCTCCCAGAAGTACTCAATCGACCAGTCCAGAAATCCGCTCGAAAGAGGAAGTGCAGGCGTCTCCCGCATGTTGCGGCCGTCATAGCCGATCGAGACAGGTTCCTCTGCAACGTGGTAATTCGCGGGCGCATTGAGCTGCTCGTTCTGCTCCGGTGGCGCGTCTGGAAGACCCGTCTTGCTCCTCAACGAGCCTGTTTTAGAGACTGAAGGGCTTGAATCGTGCATTGGAGTATTGTTACCGCTTTCGTTTCGATATCCAAAGAGGGTACTGAAAGTCCTCTTCAGGAGGCCCGGAGACGGAGGCACTGATGTGTCGGAGGCTACCGAAATGCCTGTATTTGACCGTTGATGTGAGGTTTGACCCTTACTGAAGTTTCTCTTTGTCCTCCGTTGAATTTCCTCCATCAAGTTTTGCGCTTGAGCGCCCACAGCTGAGTGTAGAAGCGCGTTGTGCACGTAATCCGTGACAATAGTTGCATCCTTCTGAACCTCGGGGTGAGGATCGACGCTCATTATCATAATGTGCTTCCACGCGGCCGCGATAGCCGTGTTGTTCGACAAGCCCTCTGCCTGAGGTTGGATGGACCCGTCTGCTGTCCGGTATGCTGGCCGCGCATAGTGGAGCAGCATGTTTTGCCGGTCGAAGACATCATCCTTCGGCGGGAAGAGGAGGTATTCCTTTTCTTCCAAGAGGTGCTCGTACGCCGCGACGATGAACTTGCTCTCGTATCGAAGGACGAAGTGTGAGAGGAAGACAAGCAGTTCGCGCCTGACCATTGCGCTGCCGTCGTTTGCCATGTCCAGGAGTGTCCACGCAATCGCCTCTTCTATACGTTGAACTTCTGCAGTCAATTCCGGAATGCCAATGAATGTAGTCATGGCAACAAGCATTGCCGCGCGTACCTCGCAGCATGGATCCTTGGTCAACGCAGAAAGCTTGGTCGGTGCATTCTCTCGGATCCCTTTCCACTTGGCTTCTGGCATGTTCAACCACAACTGACTGAGACATAGACAAGACCACTGTCGTAAGAGCGGATTGTCCCTATTCTGCAGGTAAAGCAGACAGTAGGACATGACTTCCGTCTGTGTGCAAACGACCTGTCCCGGCTTGTAATCCTTACAAAGCATTGCCAGAATGAACGCACACATGGCTTTGTGTTCGTCGCTATTTGGCACACACAGAACCTCGGTAGGCTTCATGATCTTAACGAAATAGTCGTACCCGCTGTCCTTGATCAAATCTTGCTGACAGGAGATATCGACAGCCAGCACACGGGTCCAAATAAAAACCATGACCGGCTTCAATTCAACATGGGTTGACTGGAGCAGTTTCAGCACGTACGGAAAGATTCCTATGCTCAGCGACAACTGAACTGCCCAGGGACCGAGGTCCAAGAACCTGCCTAGTAGGATTAAAGCCCTCACTCTGTGTTGCTGGCTCAAAAGAACCTGAAGAACCACAGGAAGCTGCTCGGGTGGCTTCTGAGAAATCGCATCGCCCCGAGTGAGGTAAACGTCAAAAGCGGAGAGCTGATCGGTGAAGAATGTGGAGCTCTGGTACTCGTACTTGAGACCCTCGTCTTCTCTCTCCAGCATGGGAAGCTGTGCCAGCGCCATATCCACTGCCAGGTCCCAGCTGTCCCACAAAGGGTGCTGACGAGTGTCTGGCAACTCGGGGTAGGACAGTGGACGACAGCCATACACGGACATAATCCTCTGAGCCAGCAAAAAGTTTCTGAACAACGCAGCCACCATAAGATCCTGGCGGAAGAACTTCCTGAACAGATGTCGGGGCAGGGTAGTCCAGGCAATGGTGTCCGTGATCGCGGTGAAGATCCAGTTAAGCTCGCCCAAAGCCGTCCGTCTCTCTTGAAGACGGCCGGGTAATTTTTTGGCGCGATCAGGGGTGATATCGTTCTTGAGCGGGTTTTGAAGAGCGAAGAACCACAGTGCCATCTCAATCGGGGTGGTTAGACAGGAGGTGAAAAGATCAGCTGGGAGCTGGGGGTTCGTCGGGAGGTTTTCTTTGGCGGCACATGCGGCTAGGTGAATATATGGCTTGTAGTTCACAATTTCATGGTTTGGATCCCGGGCTGCCTGTTCCTGCTGCTCTCGCTCGTGCTTTTCGGCGAAGCGATGGAAGTTGTTGACGATGTTACCGGCTTCGGAACAGTCCCACACGAATATCGTCGGAGCAGCCAGCCATGACTGCAAGTCGTAGAGTGAGACTGGGATGTATTGGGTGTAGTTCTTGTTGAAGACCCAAAGCTCGCCCGAAGCCGTCGGCTTGGGCACACCGTGACCATTGTAGTGGAGAAGAACCCTCTCGTCCTTCGCATTACGACGGAGAGAGATGCAAAATTTCTTGGTCTCTTCGACTGACGGGTCCAGGTACTGCTTGTATCGCGTTCTTATGGCGAGCGTCTCGTACTGTGCCTGCAAAGCCTTCCCGATGTTTTCGAGAGCTTTTTGAACGGGTGGAACAGTCGGATCGCACCATGCCTCCAACTTTGCACCGGGGTTTGTCTTCAGCTGGTCCGGAGGCTCGACACCAATATTCAGACAAACGGCGAGGGCCGCAGAGACGGTCTTGAGACGATCTCGCATGCGCCAGTCCTGTATCGTAAAGGGCTCGGCCCTAGGCTTTCCAGATGTCTCGTGTCGCTTGTCCGTGTAGTACATATACCAACCCTGGGTATGTATGTTAGCGCAAGCTGCTAGTGAAATGGTCGAGAGACGCTCGAAAGGCATGCTCGAGTGGACGGGAGGAAGTATAACATGTAGAATGGTTGCCAGATCGCAATGGTCGATGCAGCCAGCACCGAGGGTGTTTTGCAGGCGATCACAAACGTGGGGTATTGAAGAACAAGAGTGGAAGCACAAGCGCAGCAGTGCTTCGTGGCACCCTCGGGACGTATGCAATCGAGCAGCGACGAAGTAGCGAACATCTTTGGGCTTGTATGTAGTCGAACAGAAAAGGCACCCACATTGGCTAGCTGAGAAATGATATCTTCGCTCTGGTAATGTCCATCAAATCCATGCCTTGTTCCAAAGTCCTCGGCAGCTGCTACGATGGTCTGCTCGTCATTAGAAGAGTCGGCACTGCTGTCGCGGCGTCTGGACGGGTGTTCGCTTTTGGCGCGCAACAGCGGGGGTTTCGCAGGTCGGGCGGCTGGCTGTGTACGTCGACTGTCGACCCCGTTTGTGGTTATGACACCGAGGTCGTGCTGATTGTCGCCGGGAGCGCTCGAGGGGCGCTTGTGATTGCTCTCCGAATTGCGACGGAGGCGACCATTCTCAGTCTTTGGGCGGTGGTTGGTGGGCAGCTTTGCTTGCGCATCGGGAAGCACAGTGGTGAGGGAGAGGCGCGCGCCGGGGGCCGCCCCCAGTGCGGTTGGCATAGTGGAGCGAAGGCGCTGGCTGGAGCTGTGCTTGGAGAATTAGACGACTTGCGATGAAGAGTTTCACTAAGAAGAACGAGCGGCAGTAAGTGCGGGGAGCTGTTGGTGTTGGTGTTGCGATTAAGGAAGGCGGGCAGGGCGTGAAGTAGCTAAGCTGCGCCGAGGCAGGCGGCGGTAGCTGGGAGGACGGGGCGGCGGCTACAGTCGAGCTTGATCAGGTAAATTGTTGCGCAAACATGATATTGCACAACCGAGAAACTGGAGCTGTTGCGGACAGAGTACTCTGTGGAGGTGGCGGCTCGACGACCGAAGAGATGTGAGAAGAGTCGCTGCACGCGACGTCGCGAAGGCTGCCGCTATGCGAAAGGCAGTCCGAGGTCACTGCCCGGAGATGGATGAGAGAGGCCTGGGGTCCAAAGGCGGCACCGGCACTGCTGGACGTGTACGTAATCCAGCAGAAGACGGACTACAGACTACCACTACGCCGTACTAAGTAAGTAGTCGCCACGTCAGGCGCCATTAAATTGTCTATGTGGTCAATTGTAATGTCTAACTTCCTCATGCTGCATGTGTCTTTTACTTCACTCTATCAAAGTCAATTCGAGGCCGTTGTGGAGTTGGGCAGCAGCATGTGCAGCGCAAAAGCCAATGTGCGCAAGCTCGGCGTTTGCGCAGCCATGCCGCCGTCCCTGGTGAGGCCTGATGTGCGGCAGGCAACCAGATCTCGCCACTGCTTCTAGAAGAATGTGAACTTCCACTGTTAGACGTTTGCTTGTTATCGATAACGTTTATGCTGTCGAATTCAAACAGTATTACAGTGCAAAGCTTTATCGTGGTTGTGAGCGATTTCGTCTTCTCCTCCTGAAATGCTGTAGGGTCTGCCCTGTTTCTCGGTGTACAGGAATTCCTTTGCCTCATAGCGTGGTGTGTTGACGATCATCACCCTGTGAAGATCTATTGCTGTGTATCAATATTTGACATCGGGAGCACTGCTCTGTGGCGCCATAATCTAGCAATGTGACTGACTGTTCGGCTGGAAAGACGGACTCCGGAGCCTCGTTCAATTTTCTGGCGTTGCAGTCACAGCTGCTCTTACTTTGTGCCCGCAACCTCTACGAAACATCTATGAGGCCTTGGGACGGTCAAATGTAAGCACAAATCCGCAAGCTCGCGCGAAGCGCAGCAGTCCATCTGGGTTAGCAACCGAATCGTAATTCTTGGATCGACCGGTTGACGGCAACTCACAATTGCTGCATGTCAATGCGTCACTACTGTCTGACAGCTCATCATCCTTAGTAGCATTGCTGTCGTCGACTTCATCCCTATGATGGTATAGTGGTAAGGCTTCAGCTTTGACACAGTTCATGCGATTGGCTGATTTTCTATGAGCTGATCTGATACACCTCGACGAGAGAAACGCAGTCAAAACCATTTACGTTGGGCTGACATATCCAGACTACTTCGTACACGTTCACCTCTCTTCGATATGTTCGGCTATTCTGTAAAGCCCGGAAGTCCTGCAAGCTAGCAAGGCCTGATGATGAAGTCGGGCAAGCCCCCAGAAACGGCTATAAGAGGCGGCCGAAAAAAAAGACTTTCATGCTGAATCTTGGTTTTATCGATTCGCGGATGGAGAAACAAATCTTAGGACGGACAGGTTTGCGCGCGGGTGGGTACGGGCAGATTAGAAGTTCCCTAGGAGAGGTCGACGGCATCCTTGACGATCCATCTGTAATAAAGTCTCCGAGCGCATCAGGGCTCAAAATTGCGCTGCGTGTATTGGGACTTTGGCAGGAGCCCCCTTTCCGAACATACTAGCACCTACTCAAGATAGGCAACACGCACATACTTCTGAACCCTAGTACTAGTAGGTGCCGACGCCAGCTCGCTTAGGACCATGCAGCTACCATAGTGCGACGAGGTTGCTGCCGACACCTCGAAGGATTCGGCGGTCCAAGGGTGGGTTGGAGTGTTACTGAGACAAGAGACTTTCGCACCGCCTTTTGGGGTCCGTAAGTAAGACGGCAAGAGAAGATGACGATGCGATCCGTCAACCTTGTCTGCTCAAGCGTGAGGGTAATTACACTATTTCTAACAGCTCAAAATAGCATCATGCAAGTTGCAACGGTGGCGGGTACCTCTGGTAGGTACCTTGTCATACACGCTGCACTGTGGTACTGCAGCCATGCAGCCATGTTGATGCACGAAACGCAGTAGCTGAAGCTTGAGATGTCTGCAGCGATAGGTATTGTCGAGAAGCAAGAAGCTGCGCGCGGCAATCTCGGAAGCAACTTTCTTTTCTACATTGTCGGGTCGTGTCGTCGAAGAATTGACTCTGCAGTCCTTGAAGAACAAACAAGATTGACATGAAACGGAAACTGAAGTGCGCAGAAGGGCACAAGGGCGAAAGGGCAGAGAGTACACGGTACTTGTGGTAGAGGCGTGTGGAGATGGATGCAGGGGCCGCTGCGAATGATCCATCCTGTTAGTGCATCCTCTGCGTTCTGCCGGCTCCATAAACATCGAGGAGCAGAAGCGTGCTGCGTGCTGCGTGCTGCGTGCCCAAACCAAACCAAACCAAACCAAACGGTCAGGCTCAGGCACAGGCACAGACACTTTCTCCTTTCGCGCGAGCTAATGTTTCCTCTCCCACCTGCAACTGCACTTACTGCCATTGTCCGTCCATCTACGGCAGACTCGTCCATAACTTTGGAACCACTGCTTTCTTGGACATTACACTGGACAGCCGGATGATGATGACTGTTTGTTAATGGACGTTTAATGATTTACAGTTGCTACTTTGTTGTTCCGCCCATTCTTCGCACTGGCAGCGTCTTGTTCAGCCTCGGACTCCCGACACTCTCTTGCTGCACTCGAACACGCCTGGCCTGCCCTGCCGTGCCCAGCCCAGTACCAAATCCCGATCTCGAAGCCTGCGCGCGCCGGCGGCTCCACTTCCTGCAACCATAGCATCGTCGACGTCCGCCGAGCCAGATAAATCAAGTAGTTGAAGACAGCTCCACTACGCCAGAGACATTCGCGACCGCGACGCAGACGCCTTGCCCCCCGATGTGCGCCCAGCCCCAGCCATCTCCAGCCTCGACGACGAACTCTACCCGGCCGTGTCTTTGCCCTCTCCGCCTCAGCTGTTGCTGCCCCTTGTCGCCCCGGCTTCTACCACCAAGTCCTATCGGCTTTCTCGAGCCACACACATCGCGACAGTCACGGTGAACCTGATCACCCGCCCTCTTCATCGACGACCCACGCTCCCTTCTGCTGCCGCCCATTTCAATTCATCGCCCATCGAGGCGCATCGCCTTTCTCCGTCATCCACTCCTAGCGTCTGACAATGGCCTTCCTTTTTAAATCAAAGAAAAACCAGGACAAGGCCCTGACGGGAGGACGGGAGGCTCGCGAAGGATCACTGAATGGCTCGCAGGGCTCCATGCAAAGTCCCGATGCCAGAGCTCGAGTCGCCAGAGAAGAGAAGGCACACAGGTCGACTCCTACCGGCAGCTTGAACTCCATTGACGACGGCACCGGCAATGCTAGCCCTGATCATGGCTTCAGCGCCGGCGGGCCCCTTCGTCGCGCTCAAACGGGCGATGTGGTCCCCCAGTCCGCGGACATCCCACCACAGGTCAGTTCGCGATCAACCTGCATTTGCCTTCTGGACACGATATGACAAGATCCATCTCAAACAGTCTGCTAACACGTCTGTGCAACTAGATGCGCAACGGCCCTGCTCCTGCTCCCCAAACCAGTCCCAACTCATCGCTCTACCCCTGGTCGCAGCGAAAACTAAACTTCACATCCCCTCATCCCGGTCCGTTTCCCCGGTATGGCGCCGCTGCCAATGCTACTGCGTCCAAGGAGGGCGACTTGTATATAATGGGAGGCCTTATCAACAGTTCCACTGTCAAGGGGGATCTTTGGATGATCGAGGCCGGCGGCAGTCTATCGTGCTACCCCCTCGCTACCACTGCCGAAGGACCTGGTCCACGAGTTGGTCACGCTAGTCTTTTGGTCGGCAACGCCTTCATTGTGTATGGCGGTGACACCAAGATCGAGGAAAGCGATAGTCTCGACGAGACCCTATACTTGTTGAACACCTGTGAGTCTGCCCATGTCTTGGCTCTTCACCATGCGCAGGTCGAGAACTGACTCTGAACACCACAGCGACTCGACAATGGTCAAGAGCTCTTCCAGCTGGGTCTCGACCATCTGGTCGATACGGCCACACATTAAACATACTAGGATCTAAGATCTACATCTTTGGTGGACAAGTTGAAGGCATCTTCATGAACGATCTCTCCGCATTCGACCTGAACCAATTACAGATGACCAACAACCGGTGGGAAATGCTCATGTTGAACAACGACAGTGGCGCTGCGGTTCCAGGCAAATGTCCACCAGCAAGAACGAACCATACGATGGTCTCGTTCAACGACAAAATGTACCTGTAAGTACTTGTTACTGTCGTTGCGAACCCCCTGACACGTTTCTGATTTGTTGCAGCTTCGGAGGTACAAACGGATTCTCGTGGTTCAACGACGTCTGGTGTTACGACCCAGCGACAAACACTTGGTCACAATTGGACTGCATAGGTTACATACCCGTGCCTCGGGAGGGACACGCCGCCGCGTTGGTAGACGACGTAATGTACATTTTTGGAGGCCGAACCGAGGAGGGTGCCGATCTGGGCGACCTGGCTGCCTTTCGTATCTCTTCACGCCGATGGTACACTTTCCAGAACATGGGGCCCTCCCCTTCGCCTCGTTCGGGACACAGTATGACTACGGTCGGCAAGATGGTTGTGGTTGTGGGTGGCGAGCCAAGCCAAGCAGCTCCGCCCGTTAATGACCTGTCTATGATCTATATGCTGGACACCACCAAAATTCGATACCCCAGCGACTCACAAATTCAATCTCAGAGGACACCGGGACAACGGCGTCCAAGTATGGCAGAACCTCCGCCGCTTGCAGCCAGTCGCGGTCTGACGTCTCGAGACGGCTCGCAAGGACCACCTGACCAGAGAAGGATATTGGCCGCACCTAGAGAGGGAGGATCGATTGACAACTCTAATGGAATACGAAGCGTCAATGGACCCGAACCGAATGGCGTCGCGCAACGAGGTCCCAGGGGCCCAATAGCAGCAGGCCCTCCGCCGAGTGGCCCTCCACCACAGGGTCAGCCGCCGAGGCCAGGCGCGTCTGCACGACCAAGCAGAAATGCATCCTTGGAAAAGAATGTGCATGGCGGATCCGAGCCATCTCATTCACCTTCGTTGCAACAAGGGCCAGAAATTGCCAGTATGAACGGACGTCGCACGGGCAAGCCGGGATCCGATGGCGCAGAAGCGGCCAAAGCTGGGAGGAGCACCCGCCAGACACGAGGACAATCCTCGGCTGACAGCACAACAGAACCCAATATGCGGAATGTCGTATCACCGCCGCCTGGCTCCCGCTCAGGCCCTGCAATGGCCGCGGCTCCAGCACCTTCGTCGGCCCCTGCTCCTGCGCCAGCTCCAGCTCCATCTCAGGCTCCAGCTGCAGCTTCGTTCCCAGCCCCAACCCCGGCACCGACCACGACTTTGCCTGTACGACCAGCATCCCCACCCCCATCAACACGACAGGTCGGCGCCCCTGTCTCACGAAGGTCATCAATGCGAAACTCACAAACTGTGGCGCTTTTGAAGGAATTGGACGCGGCGCGCAACAGGAATGCATGGTATGCCTCAGAACTCGAGTTGGCCCGGAAAGCTGGATACGTTGCGAACGCGACCTTGAGTCCAGTTCTGGACAGTCGTTCAGCAGAGACATTCGACGACGATGATAAGCCATTGATTGAAGCTCTGTTGGCGATGCGAACAGAGGTGGCCAACGTGCAGGCATCTCTTGACAAGCAGGCTGTCCTCGCTGCGAAGCACATTGCAGAGGCCGAGAAGCAAAGAGATGCTGCTATCCAGGAAGCTGTGCATGCGAAGGCAAAGCTGGCAGCTACAGGTTCCAACGACACCGTTGACCCTGAGCGTGAGGAATTCGAGCGGACGAACGAGCTGGGCAGTAAGCTTGCTACAGCCTTGAACGCCCAGCGAGAGCTGCAGAACGCCCTGGATAGGATGTCGACCGAAGTGGATGCGGAGCGGCGCGCTCGCAGGATTGCTGACGATACTGTATCTGCTGCTGAGAAGCGCATGGCTTCTCTAGAGGCTTACAAACAGCAGACCTCATCTGAGTTGGAGCAGCTGAAGGCTGAGCTTCATATGGTGCAGCGTGAGGCACGGGAGCAATCTGTGCTCGCGCATGAGTCCCAGGCAGCTCTGCAATTACTTCATGGAGAGAAGACGAGATTTGAGACTCTGCACAACGAGGCTATTGGCAATTCCAAGGATCACACCGAGACCATGGAGTCTCTTCGTGAGGCTATGGTCGCGTCGGCGGACACCAAGGCATTCCTGGAATCGAAGCTGGATGAGGAACGAGCGCTCCGGGAAACAGTCGAGAACAAACTGATGAGCCTGAAGTCAGAGCACGAGGCTCGTACCACAGAGTTGGTCACTGCTACGCAACGTCTCAGAGACGCTGAGGAGTTAGCTGAGCGCCATGCACACGAGGCACGAACACATCGCCAAGTAGTCCTGGCTGGTCTCGACAAGATTTCGACTCGCAATATTTCGTCCAGCGACCAGGGTAATCCCGAGAGAATGCAAGCACTTCAAAGCCAACTCGACGCTGCGAATGGTCTGGTCAAGAAGTACAAGCAGGAGGCTGACACAGCATCGGACAAGTTGCGCGCCGCTGAGGAGCGAATTGCTGGCCTAGAAGCATACCAAGAACAGGCCAGCCGAGAGGGCGTCACAATTCGACGGCAATTGCAAGCTGCGCTGCGAGAGACGCAGTCCTTGCAAGCGGCCAACACGGAACTCAAGCACCAATTCGCCAGCCAGCAGCTCGAGTCCAATGCGATCAACGTCCAGCATAACACGCTCAAGGACATACTCGTTGAGCGTGGCATCAGTCCCACGAGCGCCGTCAGCCGAACCCGTTCAATTACAAGCCCGCGTGGTGGCTCACCTGCAGGCGAACTGTCTCGAATGCGCGATCTGGAGAAGCAGCTGGCTGCGTCACTTGCTGCCCACGAGGAGACAAAGCAGACTTTGTCCTCACAATCGCAGGAATCCGAAGCTCAGTACAGGGAGAAGCTTACTCAGCTGGAGAACGACTATCAGTCCGCTGTGCATTATGTGAAGGGAACCGAGAAGATGCTCAAGCAGTTGAAGGAGCAGCTGGCTAGGTACAAGACAGAAAACTCGCGTCTCAAGGAGGAGATGTCTGAGATAGAGAACAAGGGCGTACAGGCCGGAGGTGAAGCGCCGGCAGACTGGGAGACCGAGCGCTCGCAACTCCACGGTAGAGTCGAGGAATTGCAGAGCGAGATCAAAGCCTCCTCTGCTCAGCTCGAACAACAGCTGCAGCTCGTGCGTCAACAACTGGCCGACACCCGAAGAGCGCATGAAGACGCCACCCAAGGCAGTGAGGAGGCCAATGCCCGCCTAGCTGCTACCAAGAAGGACCTTGAGCAACTGCAGCAGGAGAACTCGCTCCTCGAGCAGCGCGCGCACGAGGCCGAGTCGAAGGTCTCCATGCTGCTCGACCAGGTCGAGAACTCCGTGACCAACTACCGCCGCCAAAGCCGCAACATGGCCGGTCTCAGCGCCGCGGACCTCGCGCACCTTCCCGGCGCGGATAGCTCCACGACTAACGGCGGCGGGCCTCACGCGCGCAAGGATAGCTCGGACGCCGGGTCTGTCTACAGCCCCATCGAGGGCCAGCGCAACAGCGCCGCGCTCGACAATCTCGCCAACGAGCTCGAGACGCTGCGCAGTCACTGGGAGGCGACAAATAAGAACTACCGACTGAGTAACGCGTTCGATTTTGAGACGGGGCCGACGTCGACGGGGACAGCGGCGTCCGCTACAACGACGGGGACGGGCGCTGCTACTGCTGTGAAGGAGGAGAAGACGGATGAGGGGCTTGGATTGAGCGAGAGCTTGGCGGATTGGAGGAAGAGGTTGGATTCGTAAACATCCTGGACAAACAAGGTGTGCTTCTTTTGGTGATTCGGGTGGGACAGTAAGCGGCGCGGCTATGACGTGCGGTTTCATGACCTGGCGGCGGCGTTGTTGGGTATTCGACCATACTATTCTGGGAACGTAATCAACCCTATTCTATGTAATTTTTATTCTTGTTCTATTAGTGTTGGGGACGCAGCCTCGAAGATTCCCGGTGTTCCTCGCTGTTCGTGTTCCCCATACTTCGAGCTACTATCATTAACAACACTTTTTCTGTTCGAATTCATCGTTCGCCCATGTGGTGAGGCCCGTGTTGTTTTGAGCGTGGTGTTTCTCTTGACATGCGTGCAAGGAATGGCACATGATTTCCTGTAACTTGCCAATTTGTAGGTGCATCGAAGAGGTTATAATGGCTCTCAGGCATCTTGTATATAGGAACGAACCTTGTGTATTCTGTACTCTGCTTACTACATTGTGCATTGGTTGGCTAAGGCCCAAGGGAAAGGGAATCTCTCCCCCATACCCACCCACTTCTAAAGTCCACTATCCCAGCATTCGATTTATGAGCACCATTTTCATAATCCATGCCACTTCCGTCACCACCTATCACAACGGCAGTCTGATGATCAGTGCTTGCATGTTGATGAGTTCCAAGGTAGAGTATCTTGGTCTGCTTGCCTTTGTTGTGTCACAGGAAGCTGAGTGCGATGTGGTAGAACGTTTAAAGACATGAAAGAAGACGTAAATTCTGTCTCAACAAAACAAGTAAGCCTAAATACTTAGTATATATCTACACACAAAGACATAGCAAACAATAGCTTTCAAATCGACTTGAGGGTACTACCTGCTTAAATAATTGACGACTCCTTGTGCAACAAACAACCAAGCTAAATAGTGCAGAGTACGGTGAACATGATAAACAAGAACACCTTCCCCTGTAACTTAATTATATGAGATCCGCACATCCAACAGTCACGAGCTTCGGTCTCGTACGCGCTGACCGTCAGAATAATGCACGTCCCCAGTATCGATTCTTTTGTAATTGGGTAAACAATATTGCCATGGCCAGAGAATCGAGCTCCTTTCACGCTGATCATCCGGAAGAATCGCAACCTAGTTTCTCCTATTCCATCAATATCGGCAGACAAGGTAATATTCGGTGCATTTCTCCTACATGAAGTGACCGGAGTAAGGTCTACAAACATGAGAGCATGGCAGATGATTGCAGACTCCTGGCTCACCGGCGGCGGGTTTCAGGCTCCGGGCACCCCTAACGATCTGAGGCACCTCACCTTCCATGACGTGATGGAAGTCGAGTGCAGTGAAGCCATGTCGCGTGAGATGTGGCAGAAGCGGGCAGACGGCAGTATCGTTACACTACTAAGACAGGCGTGTGGATCACTTAGGTGGAGATTTCGCCTACTAGTGTAAAGTGGACGTCAAATCCGTGGCCTCGTTGTTCGGACCATATGGCAGGCGCATCGAGTATGCCCACTCAAGTTATTACGGCAGCAAGGACCTGGATTATTCTAGATGCGGATAAAGAGTTCCACCTCGTTGTAGAGTTGACCAAGGCATAGGCCCCAGCCATTTCAGAGGCGAGCTGTGAGGTGCCCGGGCTAGTACATAGTTTATATCTAATGCAACAAGAACTCTTCAAGTTCTCACGTGCCAGTATGGCTGTGTTTCCGGTGTTACGTGACATTTTCTCCAGCAGGTAGGCTCCGGGGCTTGGGCCGACTATAGAGGGAACACAATGATGGCTCTCACAAATGCAAGAAAGTCAAGCTGGAGTCCACGACCTTCATTGCGGTCCACAACGGGATAGTTTATGGCCTCAAAACATGGCTGATTTTGACTACAGAGCAGAACTTTGCGATCTAAAAGCCCGTAGTCATTTGATTCTAGCTTTGATAGTGTCCGATTGTGTCAGTGCCTAATCAAGTTAGAGCAGCTGAGTAGTTGCTGTGCCTCCTCCGGGCGGAATGCCAAGCGAAAGTCCGAAACCGTCCGCGCCGTCATCACGGCCCATTTCGGTGCTAAAACATGACAGTTCCGCAGCTCTCATATATAATGGCCCGCCTCTCGCTGGGTCGAACATGTTGCCCAGTCTCGAGAGATGATTGAGCAGCTACGCACGTGCTGCCATCCCTTGAACCACATAAATTTCTTGCTAGAGCCACCGTTTTCACAATCCTACTATACACAACTATGTCCAACCTCAAAGTTCTCGTCGTCGGGGCGTCGATAGCGGGCCCCACAGCAGCATACTGGCTCGCTAAAGCCGGGGCCGATGTGACTGTCATTGAGCGCTTCCCAAAATTGCGCACGGGCGGCCAGAATATCGACATTCGCAGCTGCGGTGTGACCGTGATGCGGAAAATGACCGGCATGGAGGAAGCTGTCCGCGCAGCAGTGCTGGAGTTGGATGGGATCAGCTTCGTCGACGACCAGGGCGAGCCGTTGGCCATCATGAAGTCTACCGGCGACTCAGACGCCCAATTTCTCGTATCGGAGTACGAAATATTCCGCGGTGACCTCTCGCGGGTCATTGTCGACCTTACTAAGGACAATGATAGGATCAAGTACGTCTTTGGGGAGCAGATCGCGTCGATGCAGCAGACTGAGGCGGGTTCTGTCACTGTCCAGTTCGTGAATGGGCTGCCGACTGCGGACTACGACCTCGTCGTGGCGTGTGATGGAGCGACCTCGAGAACACGAGCTATGGGTTTCGGCTGCGGTGTACGAGACAACATTAACTCAATGAACGCATGGGCTGCCTACTTCGATGTGAAGGAAGACCTCCTGGACGGGGCCAAGCTTGGCAAGGCGTACAGCAAGCCAGGTGGCCGTGCCACCATGGCTGGCCCTGGTAAAAATGGCGAGAGCAAGGTCACACTTGTCAATGTCCTGTCATCGAGCAAGGGAACCGACTCCACGAGGATGTTCCGCGAGGCGGCGAAGAAAGGAGATGATGTGCTCAAAGCGCACGTGGCCGATCTATTTCCAGGCCCTGGTTGGAAGTCGAAGGAAATATTGGACGCGTTATGGAAGTCGGACGACTTTTATGCCTCCGAGTGGTTGCAAGTCAAACTTCCTCACCTGTTTGAGGGAAATTTCGTCGTGGTGGGCGATGCAGGGTATGCAGCAGGGCCCACGGGTGGCGGCACGAGTCTCGCAATGGCAGGTGCTTATGTGCTGGCAGGGGAGATTAGCAGATGTAAGGGTAACTTGGCAATAGGTCTGAAGGCTTATGAAGAGCGGATGAGACCCATCATCGACGATTTGCAGCAAGTTCCAGGCGGCGTGCTGTCGTTCATGGCACCACAGACGGCCTGGGGGATATGGATCCGCAACCAAGTGTTCAAGCTTGTGTGTTGGACTATGAGATTTAAGGGGCTATTCGCATGGGCAAGCAAATTCATTGCCAGCTCTTTTGGAGGCGACAAGTTTAATTTGCCCGATTACGAGTGGGAGGCATGATTTCCGGCTCGGTATCGAGTCTAGTGTGTTCAGGAGATCGTTGGGAGCTCAGCTGAGGGTTGTGATAATAAACAGTGTCATTACCACTCTTCATTTCCACTGCGACACATGAACGGTCTGGAAATGCCTTGCCTAACACCGGTTTGAAGGTAACTGCCGAGAAGGGAATTCCGAAATTCGCGGGCAGTAAGATTACATTTGCAGACTCATTTTACTCAAGTGGATTCTCTACGATTGGGTTTTTTGTGACACTAGTAGCTACCTCCAGGCACACTTACTGCGCGAAGGAGGAAGGCCATGAGAAGAGCTAAGACGCACACCATTAGATGGTAGCTGCATGAGGCAGGGGTTTTTTCAATTGTCGCCCCTCCGCCTGGTCATCATCGTTGTCTTGCTCCAGCTCATCTACTTGCTGTGAACCGCCTTCCATTTTCTGGTGGGGCGTATGGGCAAGAGGGTCGTGCTGAACGGTCAGTTCACCATACCTGTCACGGACCGCTACCTGGCCCCAATATGTGACCTGCTGAAGGTCCGTCAGCCGTTCGCGTCGTGGTTGTTGAGCGCACTGATGTTTAGTATTCCCGATGGCATCATCAGTACCCTGGTCTGGAGCCCGTTCATAGTTCAGATGCAACTAAGTCAACAAATGCTGTATCAGTTTCAATTGCTGAAAACCTGCATCTGCTCTCCCTGGGCTCACTAGCGCCCTGCTCGAAAGCGGTGCTACCGGCAAGCGTTCCAAGACCCGCCTGACACGAAGTAGCCAGCTCTCTGGCCCAAATAACTTCAACTCGAGCCTCGAGCGGATGGATGGCGGACTGTGGAGTAAAACTTCGCCATTGCAGCCGAGAAATCTCAGCAACTACGGCAGCCATGGAAAGATCGCATGTCACGTCCTTTTAGTCATCGTCCCCTTGCATGTGCATGTTACCTATGGGGTCTGCTTCGAGTATCTCCTCATTCGTGACATCGTGCGGAAGCTGGTCGCGCGCCAAGCATTGTGGCCAGTCTGGGCAACCGAGTCCCTCGCGGATGGTCTGTACTGAGCGGCAGAGTACTAAATATATTTTGTATTTGAAGATGTATTTGTATTGTGTTATATTTTGTATTGTGTTTATAATTCTTTCAAAAAAATACCGGATTCAACGGAGTTAAAAGAAATACAGTCTTTTCAGAGGTTTTATGTCTTTTTAAATAGGATATTTTCTAGAATATTTTTGAAAATATTACGTAATTATTCTTCTTTACTCGGCCGAGATTATATAAGCTAACTCGGCCGAATAACCTTGAGTTTAAAGACGCATATATTATACATAAAATAAGTAGTTTATATATATATAATTATATTTTATATATTGTAATTAAACTTTTTAACTCTAATTAAAATT
>JAGKQA010000084.1:0-156178 GCA_022609195.1 Plenodomus libanotidis
TTTTTTGGTTTTTTTTTTTTTTTTTTGTTTTTGTTTTTTTTTTTTTTTTTGTTTTTAAAATATAAAAAGAAATTTTAGAAAAAGTTTTCAAAAACTATTACTTTATATTAATATATTAAGCAAAAATCTATAGTTAATTATAATCACCCAAAAAAAGAAAAGGTATAAATATTTGGCAATTAATTAATATATAATAAATCGAATTAGTTATACGTATAAGGCCTTTAATAGGGTATTTTACTGCGTAGCGGGATAATATCGAATTATACCGTTTTATACCGTAGTACAGTATAATACCGCATCGAAGTCTATTATGCGGTATATTTGCATCCCTAATTACAGCAGCTTGAATACTCGGGGATATCCCTGTCTTCCACGCCAGAGCCACCCCCCCCCCCGAATTGCAAACTGCTGGTTATTTTCCGGCTGATGATCTTACATACTCTTACACAACGTTGGCATGCAGCTTAGTAGTCTACAGGCAACTCTACCACACGCACGCACCAGCGGCATGTCAGAAGGCTGTCTGTGGGCAATGATTGAAACAGCTTTTGATCGACTATTCTAGATAGCCATGGTCATGGAGCCTTTGGCTCGATCTCGACGTTCCACTCCTGCTTGACCACGATAGTCAGCCCGCCTCTTGCAGCCTCAATATCACCACCCTGCCGCCGCACCGCCGCATCTTTCTCGAGTGATGCACTGCTCCGTGGTGGCAGCGCCTCCACGTACACATGATGCGACACGCGCTCTCCCGGATTCAGCACATATTGCAACTCCACTCCGTCGTCCGAATCGTACCTCGAAAAGTTGACTATTGCGGGTCTCATTATGCTTTCATGAGCGCTGAGCTGTACCTCCGAGGATCCCAGCCTCAATAGTCCTGGGGCACCAGGCGGCCTGAAAGACAGTCTGTTCTTCGAGACTTCCAAAGTCTTGTTCCGGCTCCACTGGGTCGACAGCCAGGTCGAGAGTCCCGAAGTATCATCGGGTCTGACTCTGCTGCCAAAGCGTCTGTCTTGTGCGACGAGTGGGCGCAAGAGCGGGATGCAAGCCAGTAGAACAGCGAGAGAGGGTTCGACCGCCGACATGAGGACTGCCGGCACAGAGCTATACGTCACGTCGTTGTAGTCAACTCTTGAGAGGAACACCAGGCGGATGATGCTCGCAATACACGTTCTGGTTGGTCGGCCGTTAGTCAAGACCTCGAAGGCGTTTGTGAGTCAGACCACGCAGCGTGGCACTTACAAGAATCCAATACCGAAAGTTGCCAGCAGCGTTGCTTTCTTCCACAGTGGCAAACGCAGACTCATCAGACTCCTGATCGGCATTACTAGTACCACTACGTCTGTGATGAGGTTCATGATCGCAAAGATTGCAAATACAGCGCTTTGGTTTCCGCAGTGTCCACCTGGGAGCGACAGATCCCAGTTGTATGCGAACGGATGGCAGACAAGCATGGTGCTGAGGAAGCCGGATGTTCCTAGTAACGCCACGAAAACCATTGTGATCCTGGCCGATATACAGACCTTGGTTACAGCGAAGACCTTGCAATAGAAAAGAAGCACCGACATTTTCACCATTGTGAGGGACAGATTCCAGAGACACTCCATTGCTATGAGAATCTGGAAGCTTGGGTCAGCCAGAACATGACAACAACGGTCTTCAAGAACAGCATACCTTGTGATACTGGACGATACAATCAGGTCCGAACTGCTCGACAACCTCAGCGTAGTGCCAGCCAAATCCACCTAGCACTGCTTCTACCGCCAAAATCAGCACTTCACATAGTTCGAAGCCAGTCATCGGCTAGGATTCCTTCTTACCAGCAATACAGGTCACCATCAAGCCCAGCGTCAAAATCCACGCTACCAGTATGCACACGTCGCTGGCGTCAAGTATTCGCTTCGACAAACGGAAAGCCACAAAAAATCGCAGCGATACAGCGATGGTCGATATGCAGCCAAAGATAGTCGCTACGACGACCATGGCGATCTGATTTGACTTCACCAATGGTATCGCGACGGCCATCTTAACAATAATATCACGCGGTTGAGTACAACACGTCGCGAATTTTCGCTCCTGGATCCGTAGTGCGGGCGCGAATCGAGTTCTCGATACTGCACTTCCAGGGCCTCCACGGCCATGCAGTGGATAATACGTCTACTTCAAAAGTGGTGCTACCCGTTCAGATGGCACAGCCTACTGAACATGAGAGTGCAGCGAGGCACAGTCTATTGTGAATCATGGTGCTCACTTGTCTTCCATGTTCATACTACGTGAAATGTGTGTCTCGGCTCCCGTAAGGCACCAGAAAAAGGAAGGAAGACGGGATGGGCGGGTCCGGTGAGAAGCGCTTCCTGCTTTTCATGCATGTCTACATATTATGTGGGCCTTGGACTGCATCGCCCGAGCAGCAGCTGAAAATGGCAGGCGAGGTCTCACTCACAGTTTGCGGCGTATGCAATGGTGTCATGACACCGGACGATGCTCTCTTGTGTGAGACCTCGTACGACAGTCAGCTGCATGCGAGTGTGCTTCGAGACAGGATCCTTCACAGCGGCCAAATTGCCCTATTTCTGTACGCTCGTCGCTCAGCAAATTGAGGCTCAGCTTCCATCCACGCGAGTTCATGTGAGACAAGACGCATTTCTACACGTGTCGCAGGAAGTTAAGACCTGCAGTAGTGAGTGCCCTACAAGGCGCCTTGGGAAATTACATGTATTCGGAAAATGGATCTCATGTGTGTACTGTCAATCGGTCTGGACTGTTCGAAAATTATTTATGTGACAATCGCTTGGTCGCGGCAGAGCTTTCACGAATGATTACGGCCGTACTCGATCTCAAGAGGGACAGAGACCACGAGGCCTGCATGATCTGTGAGACTTGTTCGGGAGGTGCATGATGTATCACCTTCCATCTGCACGTTGATGCCCGAGATCCGGGGTAGCAAACTTCCGACCGGTAGAGCATCTCAACTTCCTAATTCATTTCAACCCTTGTCCTGAGTTCAAGATTGTCGTTGCAGCCTCAATCGCATGGTCGCTCGGCTTGCCGACCGGCCCGGATACGTTGGACTTGGGAGCGAAGTCGTCGGCTCGACATGTCGCTTGAGTAGTGTGGCGTAAAAGTCTCACTTCCTCGAGCTTGTGGAGCTATCCAAGAAACCGATCTTCTGTCCTTTCCCTCGCGGGTCGCCTCAGGCCCAGCTGAGTATTCGGCGCCGACCACTCCCGGACCATCTGGATGACTCCTGTGCAAACTACACTCACGTTTTTGGTATCTAAAATGACGAACGCTCAAATCTCGCAATGCCAAACTGGAAGTATTTCGCATCCAGCACTCCGGTCCCGCAGATGACAAAACATGGTTGGTATCACCACATGTTCAACGCCACACTTGCCGCCGCCAGCACACCCGCCAGCACAGAAACACGCGTGCCACTGGCTGTCCCTGTCATACCAGCTTCAAATCCAGCCTCCTCCCCTCCCAAATATAACGCCCCGACATCGGTCAACTCGCCCTCCGAATTATACACAGCAACGTTCTGCCCCGTGAAACTGTTGAAGTCGTCTCCCTTCCGAGCAGTCCCAAACCAGGCATACCCGCCCACATAATCCAGCCCATCCAAGTATATCATGCTCTGATTCAGCATCTCCACCGTGGCGTCCTCATCCTCCTGCGGCAGCGCCATCTCTGTAATCCAAAACATTACATCCTCACTCGTCGCTCCCGAGCTCGTGTTGCTCACATAGAACTCCCGCAGCGTGCCCAACCACCCCGCCAGGCCCGCGAAGTCGCCGTACCAGTGTAGCGCCACGAAGTCGGTCGGACAGCCCGTGGTCGGAGCGAGCTCCCAACACGACGTGTTGAACTCCTGCAGCCACGCGAGGCCTGAGGAGGAGCCTGTGGTCGCGGGGTGCGAAATGCTCCAATTACGGGTCTCAGCGTCACGCATGGGGACGATGTCGTTAAGGTAAGATTTTGCTGCGTCTTGAGGCGAGATGGAACTGCCGCCGGATGAAGTGGTGCCGTCGGGCTCATTGAAGGTGAGAAGGTGCGTCGACGTGCTGGGGAGGTTGGCGAGGGTGTCCATCACACTCGAGGAGGCGGCATCGTCGAGCCCGTGGATGAGGGGCATGAAGGGAAGAGAAACGCCTGCTACGGGATTCGGTGACCAGTTGTAATACCAGTCTATGCTGGAGTTGGCGGAGTAGAGGAGGTTGTTGTCTGAGGCATGTGTGTCACCCAGGTAGGCGAGTCCTCGTTTTGATGCGAGCGTGGTGAGTTGAGAATTGACTGTGGATATGGAGGAGACAAGGCTCAATGCCCAACAGGCTGAGCTTGTAGTCCGTCTCATGCTGGACTTATGTCGAACTCCCCAACTAGGGCAATTGAACGCTTCGGTCCGAGGGTATCGTCTCGTGGACAGCGTGGTCGAGCTTGGCGATATTAGTTGCCGTTCAAGAAGTAGGCTGCCTGCAGGAAACGTTTTTATTATATAGTCTGCCGCACAATGAAAATTATAAAGTACTATATATTCATCATCTCACATGGACAATGGCCGTTTATATCCTGAAGGCCAAAACGCACATTTTCAAGAAGGAGGGGTGACGTCACCAAATATGTTAGACGCCCAGCGTTCGCCCAGCGTTCCAGGGGTCCAACCAAGTTGGCCAACACGCTGCAAAGACGTGGCTGAACATCCACTATCTCAAGACCTAGCAGCAGGCCTCCTTAAGATTAAGTACCTCGCATCCCACTCTGCAAGCTGCATGCATCCTCGGTTTGTTCGGAGATGTGATGACGAGCAAGCCTGGCCATGCCGAGTCACGGAAGTAGATCCCGGACAGTTTCATTCTGTGAAGCCAAGCCACCCGGACACATGATAACTCAGGCGACTCCTATGTACAATTAGGTACTAGGTAAATGAGAGGCTCTCGGACGGATAGTCAGACGTTGTCGACTGTGTGAAAGCCACGCAGCAAGCCTCTCAACACAAACCGCAGGGGTCACTAAACGCTGAGGAATTCAGCCGCTTAGTGGAGCCCGACATCTATCTAAATAGAGCACCATCCGGTATTCCAACTCAAGGTCTTCTATGTGATGACGATTCACTATGTTCGAGAAGACAGAGTTTGTGACTGACAGGGTTGGAAGAGCTTGAACTTTCATATTCGGAGGCCAATGCATGCCCCCACATTTCCGGGAGGACGGTAGTCTGCTGTGCAGTGGTCCTTGTTAGAAGTCTCGTAGAGGAACGCAGAGAAGTGCATCCACAGGTGGTTGTCCTAGAGGTGATTGACCCATAGACGAACATCATGCGGGCGATGCTAGAAGCAGTAACAGGAAATGGTACCGGAGACTTCAGCAGCGGGTTCGTGATAGAATGGAGCAGGAAGTCAAGACTTTTGGCAGCGGTGGCGGCAGGATAGCATCGTTGGATGGCAACTTGAGAGATACTCCCCTCGCATAGAGAATTAGGTACTTGGTCCAAAATATGCTTGGTTGGTAGCTATTATTATCATTGATACATTAAATGCATATAGACATATTTGTCTCATCCATCCCATCAGATCGTGATGGTCGTGTTCTGCTTCAGGTCTCTGCTGCTCGCTCCGACACTCAGACCATATGTACCCTTCGCCAGCCTCCACTGTTGAGCTACGACATCCCACGTGCTCAAGTCTCTGCGAGTAAGTTCGAAGACAGCCTGTCGCGATTGTCCAGGGACCAGAGGTCCAAGACGTTTGAAGCCACGCAGCTGCCTGACGGGAGTGTCGTCGACCGGGATCGTCACGTAGAGCTGGGCAACTTCAGCGCCGGCGACGTCGCCAGTGTTTTCAACTGAAACCTTGACCACAGCCACAACGTCCCACAGCTCGGGATGGCCTCCCTGAACGATTTGCACACTCGAGTCGGGCCACTCGGCAGTGCCGTTGGCTGATGTCAGGGACGTGGACAAGTCCGAGTATGAGAAGGTCGTGTACGACAATCCGTACCCAAACTCGAATTGTGGGTCAATGCCCTCCTTGTCAAAAGCTCGGTAGTCGATGTACAGACCTTCGGTATAATTGCAGCTGGGAAAGTATTCACCCGAGACGGTGGAGTTCAGAAGCGTGCCATAATCGGACTCGCTCTTGGCGATGGTGTACGGCAGACGGCCACTTGGGTTGATGTCACCGTAGAGCACGGAGACGAGGCTGTTTCCTGATTCTTGGCCTGGCAATCCAGCATATATGACAGCAGTGACATTGGGGTTGTCAATCCACTCGTCCACTACACGAATGCCTTGTGAAGGGGTCAGTTTCAGTGCTCCAGCTGACTTTCGAGTGGTGGGTAGACATACCGGCATTGTGCATGACCACAATGGTCGACGAACAGTTTTTGGCCACATTGTTGACGAGGTTGTCACTGAACTCGTCCTTGAGGCTGGTGCGGTCGAAACTTTCTGATGCATAACTGTTGATGAAGACCAAGCAATGCTCAGCGTTGACGAAGGCGGGCGAAGGGTTCTCAGACCAGAAATTCCATCGCAGTACACCCTTATCCTTGCGGACACGCTCCGAGATAGCCATGAATGGATCGATGACATACGCCGGCGTGTTGCTGCCGGAACCTCCACCGGTAATCTGTGTTCCGTTCAGGGTATTCCATCTGTACTCGTGGAATTAACAACTGCCATGAATCTGTGAACAAGCCAAGAGTCACGAGTCCTCCTGAATGACTGTTGCAGAACTTGACTTACCCAAAGTTGACTTCATAGCCTCCACCGAAACGCAAATAGTTCTCCCAAGGATCGGCCTTCACCGTTGCGTCATATCCATATATAGCCAGGTACCGAGGCTTCTTGAATGGCAGCGTAGCATTCACATTCTTCACCAGTATAGTGCCAGCTGCCCCAATCTCGTGAATGAGCGCCGCGTGATCAAAAGACTGTGCGTTCACCATGAAGTTCTTCTGTGTACTGGAGTAGACTGAGGGTTCCGGGAAAGTGTACTCTTGCTTGAGCAGACTTCTGGAAGCCAAGACGCGGGTCACCATGTCGTCGAGCCTCGTGGCCGACACCGAGCCATTGGTGACGGCTTGTGTGAGATTGTCGCCCCAGTACCCTCCGTCGGGCATGACCATATCGAGGCCTGCGTTGGCTGAGGCGATGCCCGTGTGTTGGCCTTGCCAGTCGCTCATGATAAAACCCTCGAATCCCATCTCCGTTTTCAATATGCCGTTCATCAGCTTGCTGTTTTGACACGAGTAGCTGTGGTTCGCCCTGTTGTAGGCGCACATAATGGCCCCAGCGCCTTCGCGGAGCGAGTCGTAGAATGGAAAGGCGTAGAGTTCATGCAACGTACGATCATCGACGTTGGAGCTCATGGCCTCACCCGCATCTGACACGGTGCGGCGGAATTCCTGCTCATTGAAGAGAAAGTGCTTTGGCGTCGCAATCACGCCTTGCGCCTGAATTCCTTTCGTGATCGCTCCCATACCAGCACCCGCCAAATAAGGGTCTGCGCTCAGTCCTTCCCAGTTTCGCCCTCCACGTGCCACACGGCCGAGAGGACCGGCAACGGGTGCAAGAGCAACGTTGATTCCCTTGGCGTAGTACTCCTCACCTAGAGCCGCACCATACTTGTACATCAAGTCGTGGTCCCAAGTGGACGCCACATGGATGCCTGCCGGAAAGGACGACACAAACTCCTGGCCTCGGATACCATCTGGAGCATCTGCGAGACAAAGTGCTGAAATTCCCAGACGCTCGACAGAGCCGGTGTTACCAACGCATCGACCAGTGTATCCACGAGTGAGGTTGCTCTTCTCTTCCAGGGTCATCTGGGCGACGAGGGCCTTTGCTCGCTTGTAGGCAGCTGTCCATTGTGTGGTTGAGGAGCCATTGCTAACGGCTAAGGCCAAATTCAGTCAGATTTATCGAACAAACAGTTTGGCGGAGGTGGGCTTTTACTGACGAGTAGGATAGACTGGCGGGCTGAGGCCGTAGTAGGGCACCTCAGATGGAGCTTCACCTGTGCTGTTCGACTGGCTTGAAACCAGGACTGCCTGCAAGGCGGCCAATAAGGGCAGTTGGACCTTCATGTTGTCAAGTCCGGTGAACTGTCAGAGCTGTAGGAAGCACAGAAACCATACCTTCTTGTCGGGCGTGGCCTCGCATAAATAGGTACCGAGTCCTGCGGTGTAATAACGCACGAGTCTGTCAGCAGTGATGTCCGGCTTCCCGGAAGCTCACCGACAGTCGCTCTCGCCTAGCCCAACCCCGAGTCTTCATTGCTCTGCCGCTCATAGTGGCCCGGTCATTTCGTAATACCACTCCACCACTCTCCAAGCTAATGGCAGTGGGTCGTAGGAAAATGGAGTCAAGGCGGGGACATACCTTGGCCGGCAGACTTTGCGGGATCACCGCTGCGGAGAAAAGAGCGTTTGCGGAGGCGGAGAATGAGTCTGTGGGGAACGGAGACAATGCTGCTCAGTCTATAGCAGAGCGACCATCAATAGTCCGCGACTTAGATGTGGCTGCTTTGAGATGTCACGATGGAATTTGGCCGACTGTGCGCCGGATCACTTGACCGCTGTGGACTACTTGCTTGCTTGCTCCTGAGCCATCACCGCCGACCGGCGGGTCCTGCACCGGCCCGAGTCCCCACGCTCACTTCACAATCTTGCAGGCCACACATAGTTCCTCGTTGTTATTTCCGCAATGCTTGATCTCAACGCGTGATTGTTGCTCAAAATGACGATAGTAAAGCATGAAATGGATAATAGTCCGCTTTATTGCCGGAAAGCAATGGCGTGACGTCTAGTCCAAGATCACTATCTGGTCCTTTCCTTGCCAACTTCGTATCTGTCCTCGACAAGCAAAACACACGAGGAGCGATTTCTTCTCGACAACGCTGGAAACATATCTCAACGTGGGGAAAGTTCCGGTTGTAACCATGTTACACTATACTGAGATCACGAGAAAACTGAGCTGGAGTCTGTAACTATCAGGACGGCACAGACGAATTTCGCACAATTTCAGCTCTGTCTATGTGTGGGGACGGGCAACTTTCACACTGCACGTGATACGCTCGATCACGTATAGTTCCATTCAATGTTGGACTTGGTGAGATATTTCTGCTGTCAACACAGTTGCCGTCCTGGTCCATCAATTTGAGCAATATGTTTCGCCCTTCAACCTCTCCTGTCAAAGTACATATAGCGGACTCTAACCGGTGTAGATAGCAGGCCCAACATTGGTAAACTCGTAACCCGAATTATAAATAGACGTCTGGAACAGAGCATCGCTCGCACTGTAAGCACCAGGGAAACTGACGCCCTCAGGAGCTGCAGAGCCGCCGCCTGTAACCTTGACCTGAAAACACGACACATAGTTCTGCTGTTGCCCAGGCCCGGCATGGAGAGCAATGGCCTCAGAGCGTACGAGGTAGTCGCCCGCAGCGAGATCGGCGGGAACTGCACCAGGTCAGTAATTGACCAGCGTCGAGGTTGAGTGAGTCTTACTTGTGAAAGTCTTCTTGCCACAGTTGGCATTAAGTATTTCAGTTCCCCACGACTCGTCAGTTCCGGCATAGGTATCCTCCGCCACCTTGAAGAAGCTGGCGCTAGCTCCGTCGGCGGCTGTGGCATCGTCGACCTTTGCCATGTACACATAAACGGGTCCAAAGTGATTTCCTCCAATGGCTTCGTTACTGCATTCTCGCTGTCCAGGCTGTTGATGTATTTCGACAGACACAGGGGACCCAGCTGCGAAAACGTGTGTCAATACAAGCTAGCACATTTCACGAGGAGTCGCCTCTGGGCTGTCATCAACAATCAGGGGTTTGGTACGAACCAGCAGCGGTGCAAATTCCTGTGGATGCCTCCGGCCCACGACCGCAGGCCATGGTCGCATCGGTGACACTGGTAATGGGTGAATTGTCCTGGACAGTGCGGACACAATTTCCAGCTTGGTCTTCACTTCCAACCCAAAATTCTTGCCATGTGGCGTGGGCCGAGGCCGTGGAGGCGATGGCGGCGAGAATAGTAAAGCTGACCTGCATTTTGGTGAGAATGAAAAGGGAATTGAAGCGAAAGTGGCAAAAGAAATACAAAAGCCTGTGTGCAGCGCAGATGGAAAAGATATTTGAGGAATTCTTTCATCTTTTGTGGAATCACATTCTTGGGCCAGAATCCATTCCATGGCTGTTGCCCCGCATCCCTTGTGCCAATTACAGATCTATGGTTGACATGATAGACTAATACACAGCACAATGCGTCCTCTAACTTAGACAAAGCTGTGAGAATTCATCCGTGAAACAAATCCATAGAGCCGGTATGACATAAACAATCGCTGCTGTCTTGGCCACTCGATTATACTTGTCATCCTGTTGGTCTACCAATCGCTTGTCGCGCCAAGGTCACCATCGCAAAACGAAACAGGGACGCCCAGGCTGAGCTCTATATTTGACAAGCCTCGCAACCGGTCTGGGTGGTGCAAGCGCAGATGAGGTTCTCAACAGACTTTAGACTGACTGTTGAGCAAGGTCTGCGACCATGGCAGCGGTAGCAGGCGCTCCGCTCTCTTAGCTAATGATCAGTTGACGCAGAGTGAGCTGGATTCAAACCCTTGTCTTTACCCAGTGTTGTGAAATCCTCCTTGAGCCGAGTCCAGAATTGTATGGAGCCTGCCATACCTGCAATCTGCCTAATTGTGTGCAGTCAGTGCGCAAGTTGGAATGGGGTATGAGTGGCGGGTGTCGATATTGCACCGTCTGCTGCGGACCATGAACAGCATGATAGGTTTGGGTTCCAGCTCCACGTGGTTCCCGACTCCCGAGGTCGTACAATGTTCTGGCAATTGTAATTAATACCCGGGAGGATGTGAGTTGAGCCTTCTGTGAAGTCAATGAAGTCCCCTTTCGACGAGCTGAGAAACATTCGCTTCACGTTGAAGAAAGCAGAAGAGCGCTTTTTGGAAGGAGATTTGTATGCCTGGCGAGTCCATCGTAAACATTTGGATGAATGCTTGATCGTGAGAACTTTCATGCACAAGTCTTCGAAATTTAAGAGGTCTGGGAAGTCAGGTTGCTGGATATCTATTACCAAGCCTTTCCAGCCTGGTCGTGAGACGCTATGTCGACATCTTGAAACTCACGAAACTTTAGAAGTGACCCAACTTTCACTTAACCTCAATTTAACCAGGAAAGCCCCTTAGTGAGCATTATCCAGCGTAAATACATGTTTACTTCCAACGAAGATATAGATGTTGAGCGTATCAATGAGCAACCGCAGGTATTTCCCCTGGGAATGGTTTGCGTCCATAGATGGTGAATCTGGGAACGTATGTGTCAGTAGGGAGGCTACATGAGACTTCGAGCGGGCAAGGTATCAAGAGCCCCGTGAGCAGATTGTGTCTTACATAGGCCAGCAGAAGTGTCTGCTTAAGTCTGTCATTTCAAACTTGAGCTTCTCGACCATTTCCTCAATCTCGGCCGGTGGGATGCCTAGATTTCGGAATAGCTTCCACGTCATGCCCCGCAGACCCTTGTATTGATTCGCCATTTGCCATCTACCCAAGTCACGGTTCCTATCATCGCTTGGCCATGGGTTACCTACGTAGAGCCTGTGTCAGTCGTCCTTTATAGCCAAGAGACCAGGAGAGTATGCGTCCAATTCAGCATGTTTGAGCTTACCTGGCAAAGGCCCGATGTGTTCCACCACATCGACGAATCCCGTCTCGATTAGCCATTGCTTGTACTTTCGCGGGGCCGTGAAGTCGCGACCAACTATGGCCCCTGATTCCAGGAAAATTTGGGCCCACCTCTCAATGGTCGACCCGGTACATGAGCCGTCGGTGCACAAGAGTTCGAAGGTCGCGTCATGCAGTTCGATCCACCCGCCTGGCTTGAGATTGTCAAAGGCTTTCTGGAAAACCGTTTTGTGGCTATCAAAGCAGCTGACCACTAGGCGCATGTAGACGAAGTCGAATGGGTCTGGAAAGATCCACTCATCGCGTTCTGCGTCTTCCTTGATGAACGTGCAATTCTCCGGGCAATTCAATGGCTGAATCAGACTCAGGTCTGTCCCGATGACCTCGGCTTCGGGGTATGCCCTGGCGAATTGACATGCCCAGATACCGGTACCAGTCGCGATATCCAGTACTCTTCGCGGAGAGATCACAGGGGCCGTGAAGAGTTTGCCCCAGTGGTAAAGCGTAAAGACTTTGTGTTGAAGGTCAAGTCTATCCTGCTCTGCCTGTGCAATCCGAACATTGGGTAATCTCAGTCCTGTGTTGAACACAATATCGACTCGAAAAATCGGGACTGGCTTACCGCGTCGTTGGGGAAGAAGTATTTGCCGGTATTGTGGTTGAAGTAGGTTCTTCCTGACTCCTCGTCGAGAATAGACCCTGGCTCTGCGATCGAAGTCCCAGTTTGTACGCGAATCAACTCCTCGGGAATCGGCTTGGCTGATGGTTCGAGCACATATCCGTTGAAGATCAAGCCTGGCTTGCCGTCCGGGCTGGCGCCGTACGACCGGCATGGATAGACAGTGTCTGAGTCGGAGGACATTTCAGTGCTGGCTTCGCGAATATCGTGCCCAGTGGTCACTTGCTCCTGCTGGCCCTGGCCGGGGATAGTCTGGCTTGGGTGAGTGTAGTTACTCATCACGCTCCTTTCGCATCGAATGCACGTCTACCTTCTGGTGACTGGAAGGAAAATGTGCAGAATCGTATCGTGGAGTCGACCATGGCCCGGGTTTTAGCATATGTACGTTGGACGCCACGGCCTAGAACTCTGTTGGAACGCGTGCATTACACCATGCTGGATGCAGTCCCTCGCCGGTGCAAACCCTCCACCGGTATCCACTTATGCAGCCAAACAGCTTCGAGGACCTGTTACCGGATCGAAGGCGGGTTGGCTATCAAGCCCTTCAGGGATTCCGAGCGCATCCCTCCAACATCTCGCCGCCCAAATTTGGGGATGAATTTTTAAGTGGCTGTGTCCAGTGTGCTTCTACCGTTTGGTTGTGTGTCTCGTTCTCGGCGAACGATGCAGCCAGCGAACAGAGCCTCCAACTCGCCTGATGCATAAGTTCAGCAAAGGCTGGCTGTCTCGAGACCGTTAGCTCGTGGCACCCGTGTGGCTCCACTTCCAAAACATGGAGCAAAAGACCACGTCCACCCAGCGATATGTATATAAAATGGAGCTCAACACCGCCATCCAGCAATTGATCTTCAAACACGATCTTTGCAACAAGCTCTGGGGCGGATCGACCCAGGAATGTCGGACTGAGTTGGCATTGCTTCGCAGCAACACGAATTGAGTCAGCTGGGAAGACCTAACCGATTGTTTGTGCTTAGGGGTGGACACTGTGCTATCGCAGACGGCAATGCCACCGCTGATGTGCTCGCCAAAACCACGATGGGTCAAACTGACATCTCCTCCGGCTGATGTGAGCGGAGGTCCGAGTTGCAGGACTGGAACGTGAGAACGACGAGTTGCAGGCAAAGTATCGGAGATTGCAGGTTGATGAGGAGAAGTTGAAAATGTGGAAGGACGAGGCCAAGCGCCGAATGAAGCGCTCTCTGGAGTTGTTGTAGGGGATTTCAATTTACAGCCCTTATTCTTGCGAGTGGTGTTGTGGTAAGGACGTCGCCGCCCAAAGTCTTGACCACCTGTGTGTGCACCTGCTCCACTCTTATGCGAATCCTCCACTAAAGTTCCCAGTGCTGCACCACCTAGTACTGCTTTCAAACAGTGATATCGCCCATAGGATACCCATCTTTGGGATAATCACCTCTGGGATAATCATCTTTGGATGCACTCTGCTGTAGTCTTCGTCAAGACTTTTGGCAGGGACCTCTGTGAGCAGTGGTCAACTTATGTCAAGCAGCCGTCGTGATTTCGTGTTTATTTCTATTACGTACTTGATGGGTGCAGGTCAAAGCAGCGAAAACGGATATGTCTAGCTGAATCAAACATTTACCTGTTCTATACACACTTCTCGACTTATCAAGCTCAGAAACGACACCAGATATCGAAGCGGCCAGTGGCCGCGCCTGCCCTCCGAAGCCCAGCCAAGCACACGACCTCAGGAATCTGGTCCGTGGTGCAAGGCGCAGTCACCCGCACAGCCCAGTCGACGCATATCAAATACTGAGCAGCCGCATCACTAGTTGCAGAAGCCACAGCGTTTGCTTCCACGGATCATGGCGACGCCTCACCCGTGGGAAGCCACGAGCGCCATCGACCGCTGAATCGTGCACGTTAGTCAGACGAGTCTCTCAACTCAAGCCACAGACCTGGCGGGCTCTCATCAGCGTCGTAGCACAGCCACGTCACATTGGTTGGCCCAGACAGCCGTTCGCGACGCGCGAAGGCGGCCCACCAGTAAGTATCTAAGTGGCCTGTCAAGACGGGCCGTTCCCGTTGGCGCCAACGTCTTGTCGCTTAGATCATCCCGCCCCAAGACACGTGTGCGCTTGCTTGCGTGCGGTCAGTCGACCGGGCGTCCTGATGGGCCTCGACCAGTTGCTTTGCACACGAACTGCGTGCTAATCTTGACAACGTCGCGGAGTTGTGGCGAGAGAGCGTGAGATAAATGAAAATTGTCCGAGTGCAGTAGAAAATGGTAAGGCCGTGCAGCGTGGCCAGAGGTTTGGGAACGCTTGGCGAATGGATGATCAAGCTTCCGCTGCTTCGCAAACCCAGCGCATGGTTGGCGGAAGCGCGGGCGGGAAAAGCTAATGCAAAGCAAACAAGCACAAATGCCAAGTTGAAGAAAGCTTCGTTTAGGATGGCTGGATGGTCGGACGGAGCGCAATGACAGTGAGCCTCTTGGACGACGATCCAAGAAAGCCAGCCTCTGTGCACAACGTTGCACAGGTGGTAGGTCGGTGAGTCAGCCAGCAAAGCCGAATTCGCAGAATCAGCCATCGCTCCAGCGGCCATCACTCGGTAATTATGCTCGAGGCGAACATTGCAGTGAAAGGCTACGAAGGTCTTGAGGGTGACAGTGTCTCATGCTACGAGGTACAGCCCCTGGCGAGGGCAACGTTCCACGGCAGATCTGGTGATCCAGCAATTGCCTTCAGGCAGCATGTGGTGTGGCGCTAAATGGGACATGTTTCGAAACGAGGTGCACATGTGCAAATGTGCAGATGTTGGTAGGTTCTACACGATTCTTGCAGCTTGTAGGCGGCACCCACGAGGTTGTGCGGTCAAGCGTCTTCTGCAAAGCTGCTCGCTAGCAGATCCATTCCAATTCTGGCCAATATGTTGTTCAAAAGGTAGCGCAGATATGTTCCTTTGGCAGGATCAGTGGGGCCCTATCGCCTCTGTTTCAACTTCATACAGCGCAGCCATTGACACGAGCAGCAGCGCGTGCCTTGCAGGCTGGGGGTAGCAGAGTGGAGACGCCACAGCAATGCCGCTGGTTCGTCTTGCAGGGATCTCCTCGTGCATCGACCGAGCGTTCGTCTGACAATGAGGTCGAATCATTCCTTTGTGTGGGTTGAAACATGCTGGTGCAGCTCTGAACCAGCCAAATATGCCCGAACTGCTGAATTTGCTTCCCCAAGGTCGACACCAGAGTCAGACGGTCGCGACGGCCAACGACGCGAGGACTTTGGAGCTTTGGAGCTTTGTCGACCCACCACAGCAAGACATTTGGCAATCTGCTGATCACCCGCGGAGTTGAGACGGGAGTGGCACCAGGCCTCGCGGATCTCATTTGCCAGATTGGATTCGAACGTGATATTTCTAGGACTCGGTAGCGGGTAGGAGGCAAAAATAGGACGAAACGAGGAGATCCATCCATAGAGAGAGTGCATTGCCACTTTGACAAAGGCTCCGAGCTCATTTCCTACCCGCCCACCAGCAGGGCCGCAGGGTCGCAGGGTCGACGACAGCCACAGGATGCATGTGGGTTTGTGTCCATTGCAATACAGTCAGTCCAGGTTACACACTGTTGGCGCGCCACACCCTTGAGAAAGTTTCCGACAACGCTAGAGGATGGTGCCGTTATTGTGCTGTGGCGGGGCCCCTGCCCGGCAGAAGTGTTTCAGAAACACATGCTTCTCGGGGTTACGATTGGCCCTCAGCGTTGAGTCGTGATTTTGGCAGAGAAGCCTCGACGTGGCATGGCTCTGGTTGTCAGGGTCGTCCACACGCTCACAACGTACTGTGGTACTGTGTAGCCTGTGATGTCTGAACGTAGAGCGGAGAAGCTCTAGCGCTCAGACAACAGAGGCGGCAAACAATTTGTAAATAATATGGACGTTTATGGTGTTCCTCATAGATTGGTTCCGCTGTATTCTTAGTGATCCCGGGCCTCGGAACCAACCTTCTTGTTCAGATGTCAGGTTATGCACAAGGTTGATGCGATAAGATCTGCCATCTTTACTTTCCAAGGTTCATCTTCAGGGGCTCGGCACCCGTAGTCTTTCCGCTTTCCAAGCTGGGCTTAGTGCCGCGGTTGGAAACAGCTAGGGGGCGGGACCCCTGGCACTTTCATTGAACGTCAAAGCACCGATTCGACAGGAAGCCATCTCCAGTCAGGCAGTCTCGCCAACGCAATTTATCCCACAGACTGGTCGGATTTGGGTTTGTCGTCCCAAGTTTAGACTCACAGAGCCTCCACTTCTCCGGGCTATACTGGCTATAATAGTGTTTGTTTGGTTTCCAGTGCCGATCTCATCTCAATGCATTGACATGGTCTTTACCGCTGCCCAATCGTGGGACATGTGCGGGCTTGGGCTTGTCTTGCTGGCTATCCGGGCTCGACTTGCTTGGAGCCATGTGATGTCTGCAAAACAAGCATGCGGATCACACCCGGAGCTCTGTCGACAGGGCCCTGGAGGGACCGAAGCTTATCACAGTGATGAGTCCGATGGCCGCGTGCTATGCCTCGACGCCAGACGGATGACTTCTCCTGACAGACAACTCGCTACAAGTGACAGCAAGCCACGGTTCACATCCGCCAAAAGGAAGGCAAGTGACACATCGCACTCAACCATGGTAAACAAGCGAGTGGGAAGAGGGGCCCCTGGGATGGATGTGTGTGCGTTCGAACGAATGTCATCGCAACACAGCAGGGAAACAAATCTAGTTGCCACCAGGGGCGTGCCTGGAACATGCCTGGACTTTGACGGGCTGCAAGGGCAAAAAGGGCAAAAGGTGGAGGAGCACAGCTTCACCGGTGCTTGCTCGGGGGTGCAACATGAGGTTGAGTGGCCAAGGCGAGCCCTGAGCTCCTTCCTGGCTCTAGGACTCAGGCGCGGTTCCTGCATTGGGCGCCTACCACAAGTGATCCAGCGATCCACGCCCAACCCCCTGCCCCTCCTCCTCCCCCATCCCACCCACCACCCATGCAGGTGCATCTCCGTCTTTTACTTTATTACAGTTATGTTTCCCTTCCACACCACAAGTTTGCCTTTTTTTTTTTTGTTTCGTTCCATCACTAGACCATTTCTTCGTCCTGCCTTCGCGGACTCCACCATCCATTCTTTCTTTCCAGCCGCTCTGGGAGTCACTCATTCATTCCCTCATCAGTTCTCTCGTCGTCGACCTCGATCGGTCCGACCCAGCAGCAAACTTTATACTCACTGTAAGTAACACCATCTTCTGCCCTGCTGGCATCTACTGCGGAAGCCTGCATCCCGTGTCTACTTGCACGAACACCAGCATCATGTTCAGTTCCCCTCCCTCTGCCCTCTCCATCACTACCCTGTGCAACTCTTCCACACGAGCTACGGAGTTTGGAAGACCTTCGGATACGGTACGGGCAGTCCTGAGCAGACGGACAACATCCGCATTGGCTCTGTAGTCCACACATTGCTACGTGAGTTGCAAAAGGTGCAATATGGCATAAGGTCGATCTCAAGTGAGGTTGTTTCGCCAGTCGAATCCTTGGTTCTCGGAGCGAGGCATCACTGCGGACACGGGACAGCCTTCGAGTCTCACTGTGGGCAAATCCCAAAGAAGGTCATGGATGTCATGGGAATCACCTACCATCCCAATGACTGCTTGCTACAGGTGACTGGGCTTGCCTTTGTTTGTCCGCTTGACCCCTTGTTCAGAATGTCCCTTGCTCCGTCACTCAACTCTTCGAAAGGCTACACAATACCATTGTCAGGCTCAGCACTCCAGCTCTACATTGAACAATCCTGATGCCAGAGTACTCTCAACTTCTCTTCCTCAACTACATCAAAAACACCCCATTTTCATTCACTACAGACCGCGAGCATCGGATATTTTACATCTCGACCAAACTCGCTCCGAGGCGCAATTTACTGACACTGATCTATCAGTCTTCGTTCTTCAACATTCATACCAACAAAATTAGACATCAAAAGTTAGCTGCGCTACTTTCAAGATGATCTTCACCAAGCTCGTCGCCTCCCTGGCGCTTGCACTCCCCGCTTTCGCGGCCCCAGCTCCCCAGACCACAGATGCCACCGCCGCTGCTTCTGGATACTGGGTCTCGAGCATTACTCGCCAAGGTGCCGCTCCCTTCGGCGGTGACGACACCTACAAGATCTTCCGCAACGTCAAGGACTACGGCGCTGTTGGTGACGGAACCACCGATGACACAGCGGCCATCAACAAAGCCATCTCCGACGGCGCGCGGTGTGGTGGAGGTGAGGCTGGAGAGTGCCAGTCCTCGACTGTCACGCCTGCCCTCGTCTACTTCCCTTCCGGTACCTACCTCGTCAGCAAGCCCATCATCCAGTACTACTACACCCAGCTGGTTGGCGATGCTACCAGCCCTCCGACGCTCAAGGCCGACGCTGCCTTCGCTGGCATGGCTGTGATCGATGCCGACCCGTACGAAGATGATGGCACCAACTGGTGGGTCAACCAGAACAACTTTTTCCGCCAGGTCCGCAACTTCGTCATCGACATTTCCGCTCAGCCCATTACATCCGGCGCCGGCATCCACTGGCAGGTCGCCCAGGCGACTTCGCTGCAGAACATCGTGTTCAACATGGCCACCGACACCTCGGACGCTAACGCGCAGAAGGGCATTTTCATGGACAACGGCTCCGGTGGCTTCATGAGCGACCTGACCTTCAATGGTGGTGGCTATGGTGCTTTCTTGGGATCTCAGCAGTTCACCACCAGGAACATGACTTTCAACGGATGCAACACGGCCATTTTCATGAACTGGAACTGGGCGTGGACCTTCAAGGACGTCACCATCAACAACTGCAAGGTCGGTCTTGACATGGCCACTGGCGTCACCTCCCAGACCGTCGGCTCCGTCTTAATGCTGGACTCCACGATCAGCAACACGCCCGTCGGTGTCAACACTAGCTACGTAACCACCCAGTCCGGCACGAACGGCACCCTGATCCTCGACAACGTCGACATGACCACCGGCGTCACGACTGCCATCCATGATGCTCAGGGCAACGCTGCCATCCTCGCGGGCGGCTCCGTGGTCAAGGGCTTTATGCAGGGCAACTCGTACTCCAGTGGCTCCGCGACCGCCTTGCAGAAGACCGCCGACACCACCACCACGCTGCCCACCTCTCTGCTCAACACTGACGGCAGCGTGTTCACCCGATCCAAGCCCCAGTACGAGACTCTCCCGGCCTCCAGCTTCGTCTCCGTCAAGGCTGGCGGTGCCAAGGGTGACGGTTCCACGGATGACACCGCTGCGATCCAGAAGGTTCTTGACGCAGCGACCGCCGACCAGGTTGTCTACTTCGACCACGGCGCCTACCTCGTCACAGACACCATCAACGTCCCCAAGAATGTCCGCATCACCGGCGAGGTCTGGCCCATGATCATGGCCAAGGGCACCAGCTTCAGCGACGCCGCAAACCCCAAGCCTGTCTTCCGCGTCGGCCAAGCCGGCGAGACTGGTGCCGTCGAGATCTCCGACATGATCTTTGAGACCCTCGGCTCGGCGCCTGGCGCCATCATGATCGAGTGGAACCTCAAGGGCTCGTCCAACGGCGCCGCCGCCATGTGGGACGTCCACAACCGCATCGGCGGCTCCGCCGGCACCCAGTTGTCGCTCAGCGAGTGCGCCAAGAACCCCAACGCTACGCACACCGCCAATGAGGCCTGCGTCGGCGCCTTCATGATGATGCACATCACTGACTCGGCCTCCAACCTTTACCTCGAGAACACGTGGTTCTGGGTCGCCGACCATGACCTCGAGATTGGCGCCAACTCGCAGCAGATCGACATCTACAACGGCCGCGGCGTGCTCATCGAGTCTGCCGGCCCCGTCTGGATGTACGGTACCGCGTCCGAGCATTCGCAGCTGTACAACTACCAGATGAACAACGCCAGTGACATCTACATGTCTCTCATCCAGACCGAGACCGCCTACATGCAGGGCAATCCGGACGCCACAACCCCCTTCGCTGCCAACACCGCGTTCAACGACCCCACCTTCGCGGACTGCGTGGCCGGCGAGCCGTGCGCCCGCACCTGGGGCGTCCGCATCGTCAACTCGCAGGAGGTCTACATATACGGTGCCGGCTTGTACTCCTTCTTCGACAACTACGACCAGACCTGCCTCGAGACAGAGAGCTGCCAGACCAACATGGTCTCCATCGAGAGCAGTGCCGCCCACATCTTCGGTCTGTCGACTAAGGCCTCTGTGAACATGGTCACAGTCGACGGCAAGAGCGCCGCCATCGACAGCGACAACCGCAACAACTTTTGCGCAACTCTGTCTTTCTTCTCCAGCGCCGCTTAGAACGCGCCGTTGGATGGTAATGACTCAGTTGGCAGCGGTGGCGCTGTCTCGAGTACCTTGTCTTCGAGCAGTATCGCTGTGGTGCCTACATACGCGAGCAGCATCATGAGTTCCCTACCCAGCGCCGTGACTACTTTGTCCACGGTCACCGTTGTAGTCTCTTTCACAGCCACGACCACGGTCACGTCTTCCGCGGACGCTACGCCTGCGGTCGATCATTGTGCACAACACAAGCGTGCCGTGGCGGATGCGAAAAAGGCTCGTCAAGCTTCGGAGCTGTAGGGTTCTCATCGCTCGCTCGGTCTGTGATGACTTCACTTCTATGGTGCGGGCCCTTCGTTGGCATTTTATTCTCATGATCACTTTGATTTGCGTTTTGGTTTCACGGAGGGATGGGCTAGTGGATAAAAAGCCACAAGATGTTTGGAGTTAACGGCACATGAGGGAAATACCATCTGGACCTTGGAGCATATTGAAACAGGGTGGAGAAGAAGAACACAAATAAAGAGGCTGGGCCACTTCACCGTTCGAGGCCTTCTATTTGGGGGGCGAAGTGGCTGCCTGTACATAGAATTATCAGAAATGGATTGGACTCCGACATACTTATACGCACATGACTTCGATATGGGTGATGTAATGTGTCTTGCATTCTCTCTGTTCTAGTCATTGACGACTTTCTACGCTTGAGCCACACTTGCGTGCCTCTTGAAGCATACCATCATGCCAGGCTGGTCGCGAATCCATGGCTGATAATGGGAGCGCCCAATCAAAGGAGTGACAGCTGGCATTTTTGCGATCTGATCGAGGACATGAAAGCCAAATTCGACAAGTCGCCAACGGCAAAGAATGGGTGAGTAGGCTAGTTGCGTATACAACTACTAGCGAGCGCCGGTAGAGGCTCAACGATTTGCCCGCGAGAGACAACGGGGCGAGGATCGACAAGACAAAATCGATGTGGGGATTCCCAGGTGACAAGGTGGCAAAGGTTCAACGGGATGCTCAAGGCAGTCAGTGGGTGGTGAGCAGAGCGGAACTGCTGCGCTCGTGTGCAACACCCACCCAGGTAGAAATTGCTGGCAGATTCAAGACGCCCGAGTGCATCACATGAACACGAACAGTAAGGCATCACTAAACACGCTACAGGGGTGCCTGTGGAGCATATTGAAGACTGGAACGCCTCACTTCTCCGATATGGCAAGAATGGAGAGTCACAGCTGCAAGGCGACTGTTTTTGCTCATTGGAGTTTCTGGTCATTCTTTTGGAGAGCCACTAGGGAGGCAAGAAAGCACTGAGACCCTGAGTTCAGGACGAGACTTGCAGAACTACCTAGGGGCTCAGTCCCTCTTTGCGACTACCATCAAATTTCTGGGCGACACTGCATAGTCGAATATTGGCACGATGTCTACTCCTCCAAACCCATGCTCAACGAGATACCAGAACCGATCGAGGGCGATCACGCTCTCCACAGCTTTGCAGCATAGAATGCTCAACGTCCACAGGATTGCGATGCTGCCTTTGTGACTTTGATAGCGCTCTTCGTACTCTTTGATGACCTCGGTGGACAGGCTCTCCTCGTTGATACCAAGACAGTGCATGGCGCGCCTTGCAAATTTATCAAAGCTAGCCAAGTCGCCCTTTCTAATGCCCCAATGTTCGGTGCCGCTGGGCTTCAGTCCTTTGTCGTAGAGCAGCTTCTCAAGCATTGTCCGATAGAGCTGTTTTCTCGAGTAGACTGAGCTTTCTAGGCTCAAATCTGACCTTGCCCAGTTGTTGGGGGCCTGACAGCCTGTCATGAGTGCGGTGGCGCTGAGCACAACGTTGTGCCGTCTCAGCCGCTGACTGATGGGAAACCCATCGGGGTGTTCATCCGAACGTGGAACGATATGATTGTAACAGCAGCCGACAGCCCCCAGCTGAGTTATGAAGGGACATATCTGGAAGTACCTCAGCATATGCTCTGACAAATTGCCACAAGCATGCAAGCCCACGAGCATGCATTTCTGGCCGTCTGCCCAGATTCCCATTTCGGCGGCCAGTGGTGGCGCACCATCGATGTAGCGAACGAGGTGAGTAATCCTGTCTTCTGAAACGCTGAGTGATGCGGCGAAGCTTCTTGAACCTGCCACCTGGGATTCGCTGCCATCGATGGCCAGAACATGCAGGGAAGGGTAAAGAAAGGCCAGCGTGACGGACAGGTAGCCTTGCCCTGAGCCCATGTCGATGATGCGTGAGATTCCATGCGACTGGCAAACTTCGTGAATGTAAGCGGCCGCGACTGAGACCTCCTCGATTTTCTTGGTTGTCATGGAGGATGTGACTGTACCCGACAAAGAAAGCACTGGGCCTGGTCGTTGAACACGGGGAAGAGATACAGTTTTCAGCCTGCGCAGCCACTCGGCGAGCGACTGAGGCAGGAAAGTCCCAGTATTTGCGTAGTCTGATGACAAGGCTTCCGTCTGGGGATTCTCGCTAATGCTGTCGATCAGCTCTCGCTGTGCAAGGCGGTGGTCTGGAAACGCATCCCAGTAGGCTGTCCACTCAGCAGGCAAATGGCCCCATGCATCATGGATGAGTGCATCGTTGACATGAATGCCTCCTGTGATTTGTCGCACAAGTGGCATGGAGATGAAGTCGCTGAGGTCAGTGGTCAGCGCCTCAAGCCTGTCCAAGACGGGTTGTGAAGGCATCTCGGGTTTTCCATGGATCCCCCACGTGCTTAAGATCAAGGGGCGTGGCTGCGATGCTGTGTTGGCGTGACAAACATCGTGGAGGCAGATGCGTGCAACCCAGAATTATGTACCAGCGAGCAATCGCAGCATTTCTACTGCCCAGTCAAAATATGAAAACCGCAAGGAGCCCGTCTGGTAGATTATGTAATCGTTCCCAAGCCGGCAAATTGTCGGAACAGCATCCCGGCGGCGACGACACCTGAACGAGTTCACTAAACTCCTGAAGTCGACGCCCGTGGCTGCTTGAGAAAGGACAGCTCTGGGCAATCCTTCCTAGAATTATGCACAATTTGAACATTGCAGAGCATTTGTCCGGCATTTACGCAGCGGTCACTTTACACACCATTGGATCTACTGTGCAGCTTAACATTGTCTGGGCCCTTCAACTCCCTGAACCGTTGATTGTGAGCTTCTGATCGCGCCAAGAAAACATTACCGCAAGAGGAGACTTCGAAGAACATGGTCACCAAACAACCCTGGAGGTAAGTGGTCACGGGAGCTGACAGAATCATTTCTTGACAAGTTCAGACACCTACCAGGAAGAACACATTGCTTATACCTATCCACAGTCCGGATATCAAGGCCGATTTTCCATTTGATGATTCTGCCATGACTGCTAGAAACTACAAGTTCGATACCGCAACGACCACTGACCAACTCAGATCTGAGTCCATGATTCAGAGGACTATCATCTTCCGATTCGCAGCTCGGAAGGCTTGTGACCTTCGAGAGCAAGAAGACAGTTATTTCAGACTGCTACATAGTGGCGAGCATTTTTGGGAGGATGATCTCATTGCTTGCCAAAATTGTCGCTTGGAAATTGCTCCTATGGGCGGCAGCTAGTATTGTACTCTGGAGCTGGCAAAGACAGCGACTAGGGGCGAGGTGATCTGCGCCATGACATCTACTTGGCCGGAAAGCCACATCGCACTCTCGATGCAGGCATTAGGGGAAGAAATTGCACGAGATGACTTACGCAAAGGCTGCGCCGGTGTACCAGGTTGATCGATGGTTCTGCAGAGCATACTGTCGTTGAATGAATCCACCCCGGAGCTCATCAGCTGACACAGCCAGAGTCATCGGCCCATGTTTCGCCCAAGCCAGATACTCCAGCTGCGAAGTTTGATTGCTGGCAGGGAGAGTACCTGAGGCGATCAAGTTGTCAAACTGCTCCTGAGCGAGTGCTTTGGCACCGCTCTCGTCGAGATACTCGTCGCCAGCCAAAATGACCTGAAAGATAGGCGTGTCTGCAGCAACGGCGTAGAAGAAGCAGGTGAAATCGATACAAGTGTACGTAAGGTAGTTGTCGGGGGCCGCTGCGGTAGGGAGAATGTATAATTCATGGTCGAGCGGGAGGGATAGGTGCGAGACGAGACCAGTGAAGAGCTGTGTGTACGTCCAGTGGGAGAAAATGCCTGTCTCTTGGTCGTTAAGGTCGAATGATGCCAGATTTTCCAGGTAAGGTGCAACGGCCACCAAAAGCTTCTTGGCTTGACACGTCGTCACGGTGTGGTCCACGTTCTCGATAGTCACCGTGACACCGTCCTCAGTACGAGACATACTAGAGGCGGTGGAGTTGTAACGCACGTTGTCACCGAGAACTTCGGCCATGGCATCGTATATGTCCTGGGTCTTGCCGCTGGAACGCTTGAACGAACCTTGCGTGCCAAGAATGACTCTGCCAAGCTGGCAGTTGAATCCCTTCATGACATACATAGTCAACACCTCGACAAAGTCACCCATACCTTGGAGGGTGACGTCGAACATGCGTGGGAGAGCATCAGTGATGTTGTATTTGGTTGCAAAGGTGCCGAAGAGGAGCAACAAGTCCTCCAGGATGTCGCTACTGTTGGGAAAGGACCAGTAACCGTGGAAGAGAAAGTTCTCGTAAAGCTCGCAAACCTCGACGTATTTTTCCATCGCTGCGGCTTGCGAGTCCGTAGCAGGCCATATAAAGTCGACAGGATTTCCAGTTGTGAAGTCGACGTAGTCAAGCGTTGGGCTGAAAATGGCTGGTGTCACCCGCTCGATGCCAAGACTCTGGACGAAATCTGTTGCATTGCCATAATTTGTGTATGAGGCTACTCCGTAGTTGTAGGTGGTGCTGGTTGTGGGGTCCGTATAACTGTCCACATGTCCGCCCTGGAATTAGAATGTCAATCAATACTCAATGACCTTCACGGTGCCCTCATTAGTGAATTACTAACCAAAATGGACTGCTGCTCAATGGGTATAATGTCTTGACCCATGTCTCGCATGAGCCTCACAGCAGCATGCGCCACTCCTGCACCTCCTCCAATTATAATCACATCTTTGTTGATGACGGTGGTTGTCAAAGATGTCGCGCTGAGAGTTTGAGCCAGGAGGCCGCAAGCGCTGAGCAAAAGGATCAAATAAGGCATGATGGTCTCAGTCGGACGCACAGACGCGGGATGCAGGTTCCAGGTACCAAGTATATTTCGAAGTGTTAAAAACAGCTGCAAGTTAGTTATCGAGTTACCATGAGAAGAGGACTTACCAGAACTTCAATCTTCTGAGACCGAAAAGACCTGTTCCTTCCGTACTGTGCCACTCACTAGTTGGCCATGGCATAGTGGGCCAGCATGGTTCAAGCATCTCTCCACAAAGTTCTAGAACGCGATTGTCTGGTAAAAAGTACCATTGTATGCAGCATATTGTCATCCTGGAGAGCAAGTTAGACATTCCCAGCGTTGTTGGGTCGGTCAAGCCGATCGAAGGCTCGATACGGCGTGTTGTTGTGGACCATGATTCTGGGGACGCCTCGGGTAGATTACCAACAGCCCGTTTATGGTGGATCTTTCTTCCTTCCGAAGTGATGAGGAGCTTAAGCCCTGACGAGCTGGAATGCTTACTATGTGGACCTATAATTGCTGCCAATGGACCTCGAAGTGGATATCGCTGCTATCGCTCGAGGAAATGGAGAGTTTTTCCGGTCCAACCCTTTGAAACACTACACAGTGATCTAAGCGGGCCGCGAGAACGGCATTCAAATCGGTCATGCAATTTGAACCTGCAGCCAACATTATTTCACTACTGACTGCTATTGATTCAGGGTCCCCCAAGCGCAATAGCGCGATACAAAAGTCCTCGAAGTGCCCAGCTCGGTGTACGCGGCTTAGGAAAGGTGCAAAGTCCATGGGTGGACTCAAATCCTGCGGTAGTGGTTCATTTGTTCGGAATTGCAGCATACACATGGAATAGACTACCGAATTCGAGCAATTAAACGTTTGCAGCGCCCGCGGCTTGTCGACGTAATCCTTTGCCTTGATAGCGAGTATGCTTGTAACCTGACATCCAGTAAATATTATAGCAACTACCTCGTCACAGTTATAAGCAAGCAATTTCAGTAGAACAAATGGAACACAGTAGCGGCTGGCACACAATGCGTCAATTCTCCCGGTATTGGATGAAGTGGTCGTAGACAGCACGTCTGAGTTTATTGATATCTAAGTGTGACCTGAGTAGTCTTCATAACACCTCCATGATTGCCGGCCGAACCTTCCTTAGTTGTATCCTTGCTGCCAACACACTCGTCGTGAGCTTGATAAGACGAATATGAACTTATGACTTGGGTTTGCGAGTTCCCTCGGCCAGCAGGACTAAACTCATCGTCCATTGTAATGAGATCCTCCAATTAGTAGCCTGCAGATGAGCGCCTGATGGCACCACGGAAGCCTCAATTACCAATTGTTGGCGGGTGATAGGCTGCAGTAGAGCTTCTCCGCTGACAGAGTGGTGACTTTTCATAGAAAGCTCGCAACAATGGCTTCAACGACGTAGGATGATCGCGCATGGGACACTTGTTCGCGCATATTTAAGTGTGACAAGTTGTAGGATGAGGCAGCTTTGCAGGTTGGCGGTGTGTTGACCCAGGCTTCGTGAAGCTCGGTCCAGTCGCTGTGTCTGTAATTTTAGCCCACTCCTGGATATCTGACCAAGCCCAGACTAGGGAGTCAAGCAGAGCTGGGCTTGGGACGAGGCTGGCCCGCCAGGCTTAAGTTTGGGCCAAAGTGTTAGACGATACAGTAAGGAACCCAGGCTTACGGTATGACTTGAACCATCAATATTGTGCTGCATATCGGTGGCTAAGGAGGTTATGTGTGTGATGTGTGAATCGTAATTCTGATGCGTTGTCATGGTCATTTGATTTGAATAGAACATGTTCGAGTTATGTATGCTCTGTTAACACGAGTAACATCCAAATGGGGCGCTGGCGCAACGGTAGCGTGTGAGATTCCAGTGCATACTCGGAATGTCCTCAAGGTTAAGAGTTCAAATCTCTTGTGCCTCATCTTTTTGTCATTTTTGTTTACATCGCAGTGTCTTTTTATCGCATTAAATGCTTTTACAACTTGGCAAACTCGGTGTTTTTGTTTTTTATTCAAAGACAGGGTGTTCGAATAAAGTTTGTCTTGTGGTAGTAAAGGTATTTAGCAACTACATATATTTAATTAGGCTGCTTATAGCAAACGGTGTAGCAGTGGTATACTTTACTTAATTAGAGACAATAACTGTTAGTGTAACAATCTGGCTCAGGCACTGATTACATCTACTGACTGCGTGCTAGACGGTAAAGTCATGACTTATGCTCAGCTAAAGAAGCAACACCTACCATGAGCGACTTATGATAGTGTCACAGTACTTGGCTCCTGTACCAATCTAGCGCCACATGTAATAAGGTTGGTTATTCGGTGTTGGAATATGGCTACTTCAAAGTCTTCGATAAGTACACAGAATGGTTGAGTGAAAGCATGTTGCAACGAAGCAAAACAGACTCCGCCTCGCCGCCCCCCGGGACCCATCGCCCAATGTCAACATCGGACTCCTTCAGCCAGGGAAAAGGTGTACAACTGGTGCTCGCGAGTCTTGCACAAACCTCAGAAGGTAATTTCACGCGGCTGCGTTGTGCACAAGCCAGCCCAGCCGAGAGCAGCAAACATTCGTCCGACCTGTCACCCATCTAGCTCCCCATCCCACTTTGGTTCAGCGGGAATGTCAGTGCGGCATCATATAACATGCAATTTTGTGCCGAGATTGCGGCGAGCGGCATCGTGGACTTCGCTCCTGCGCGGGACGGAGGGTGTGGGGGGGGGGGGCTGTCTTGTGTATATACAGCAGGAACAAGGTGGGGAGGGAGTCTCCAAAGGTATGCTTCGTGAAGTGCTTCATGATCCCTGTAATCAAGCAACTGAAGCTCGTTGTTGAATAGAGTGAGAGTGACAACCACTTTATCTTTTGGATGGAGAACCCGCTGCCCTCGAAACTGCAGGTGGCCGTAGACGAGTGATTTGATATTCAGGCCCTGCTGGTCATGCTTTTCAGGATAGCCCCACGGCTGCCCTTTGTCAATTCTACAGGTGATTCTTAGTAGCGTGCTGCAGCATGAGCCGTTCTTTAGAAGCGCAAGTGCACCCACTTTCGTCATCTGGGTGCAGCAGCAAAAGTCCAGGTAGGTATAGTAACTATACTGATCTTCGTGGGATGTGTCGCGGATGGCATCAAAGACCCTCGCACGTCGCCGACAGCTATCGAGGCTTGCGATCGATCCATTGCTGGTAATTGAGCGATTAAGCTTTTCTGTTCGCAGGCCTTTGGAGGATTTTTGCGACGCAGTCAGGTATATACATGCTTACTTTCTTCTTAAGATTGAACTGCGCTGGGGTTTCTCGTCGTAGAAACAAGGTATTCTACTAATCAGAAAATTCAGTAGTCCGAGAATCAAGACCTTAGACCTTGAGAAGATGCCCTAGGTACTTAAGCAGCTATGGTATGATATGCTCTGTCCACTTGTACGGTGTTTCGGTGTCTTTTTTGCTACATTTCGCTGTGTATGTAACTTCACCACTACGACCGTTCCCCTTTCCCTCATCGATGTCGTTTTGGCTGCTTTCTGCATGCAACATGTTCATGGACTTGGTAAACAAATAGCACTGGCATCTAATGCCATTCTATCGTCTTTCGGGAGGCGGAAGACCTTTCAACCCGAATCCATATTAGCTACTCGGGACACTAATTCACGAAAAGGCGGGGACGCCTTGCCCACTCATCAAGGTGTGAAACGCCTATCGCGAACCAGTAGGCAATATTTTTCATGGCGTCCAGGTTGTGCTCAGGGAGGCTTAGTATGTCTTTATTCAAAAGCTCGGGTGCCATACGACATGAAGCCGGGAGGCAAGAACCCGGCCTGGTCGAAATCAATGAGACAGAGGTCGCCGGCATCGGTGAAAATGAAGTCGCTAGGGTAGACGTCGCTGTAATAAAAACACATGTCCCTCTCAAGACGCACCGCCGGGGCAGTCTTGTTTTTGAGGGTGGATACCTGGGCGATATCCGTGTCAGCAATAGCTCAAAAGCGAGTCGCACTAGTAGCCGGGGGACCTTTGTGGTCGCATACTTTGTTCAGGTGCCTCTCGAGCTCCTCGACTGATGAGTACTCGCAAAAGGAAGTGTCGTTCTTGAACAGAAGCTGCTGGATGCGACCACCACCAACGGGGCCGGGCTTCTGACCCGGGGGTGCTTGCATCGACGTGAGCAGCCTGATGGCCCTCGCAATACTGTCGATGACTATCGCTTCCCGAGATTCCCAACTCTGGTGGTCTGCTCATTGTGCAAGTGTCCGCCCGGGTATGTACTCCGTGACAATGAATAATCTGTCGCCGCTTTCAAACGTGCGGTAAATCTCGCGGATGAGGATGCCTTCTCGTCTGGTCCGGTGGCATAGCCTTCAGAGCTCCGAATGCGTGTTCGCGGTTCTTCACCTCTGCCATTCGCTCTAATGGGCAGCCGAACTTGTCGTAGGCGACAGGGTGTTCGGAGGGAAAATGAAGCGCTTCACAGAGAAGCCGTTTGGTTTGATCCCGGGTATCTGCTCAAAGACGGAAATAATCTCGTCTATGCGACAGCTCAAGGCAAGCTGCCGTTTGGATAAGGTCTGCCCGCCTCCCTTCTGCGTTTTGGCCATTTTATTTCGGGCGTTCTGAAGTTTGAGTGAAGGTGGTCCACTTCTGAAGTAGGCATGGGTGAAGGCGTACTGGCATACTTTTAATTGTTTCGAGGTAGCGGGACCAACTGGCCAACACACACTTGGCCACTGGAACCTGCCCTGGCCATTGTATCTGCGTACGAAACCAGAACAAGGCAAAAGTCCCAATTGGCATGAAAAGTTTTGGCCATTCCCACCCAGCCTTGTTCTCTTCAGGCCGTCTTTTGAGAAATCTTGATCCTGCAAGAGCCTTGTGCTATGACCGTCCCGCTCCAGGCGCCAATATTCGTACTCCTTAATACCAGCAGCTTCAGCTTTCAACATCGTTCAGTTCTTACGCTACAACGCTAAGTTGTCCAAGTTTCTAGAGTTGGATTAGTAGTCAAAGTGGATGACCGTCAGCGAATACCCGTTGTCGGAGTATCCACAGCATGCCAACTGGTCCGTCCCTTTAAGATGCTTGGGTCAGTAGCGACTCGGGTCTTCGGTGTTACTCATCACGACCAAGTTCGAGGTGGTCAAGTAGGGTAGTGGTTGTTTGAGTGGGTAACTTCTGGTATTGTGTTTTGACTGATGGTGGAGAATATCTAATACACAGAAAGCGAGTTGGGCAAGATCATTGCCGTTCCTCTCATCGTCGTCTTGACGGTGTGCCTGCTAAGCAGGGTCTCCAGTCCATATGCCTCGTGTGTGTTTTGTGTGCCTCATGTTTGCCGCTTTGCGCCGCCTTTCCCAATGTTTTTGTGTTTTCCAGACCAGCAAAAATAATATGAACAGGTAAATAAAAAGCTCCTACTCCCAATGCATTGACTCCAACCCCTGACGCGATGCAGTCGACAAACCATCTTTCTTTCGAGAACTGAAGTAGAAAATGCAACTTCCCAGAGAGGCAAACACGAGGCGTGAGGTGATGGACTAAAAAGAGACCCACAAGCACACTATTCCAACCGTTGGAAACGTGTTGTGAGATGAGACAAGAAAAACAGGATATCCCAACTACAAGTGGTGAGCGGCAGTGTATGAGAGCTCTACGAATGAGCCTCCTGCAAGCTAGCACCAACCCACTCGACATCGCCTAGGCGCTTCTCCCGGCGCCAATTCCAATTGAGGTCTCGCGACTTGCTCTTGGACCAAGGGCACTCCTTGACCTTTTCTCGTGACTGATGTCTGTTGTTGTTTGTCACATGATTGTGATGGTTGGTGAGAGAGAAGTTGTTGAAATTCGTCAAACCGGTACCCCCAAAAACTCCTAAACCAAAAAAGTTGTCCGCATGACGCCCAGCCTTTAGTGTAAAATCCGGCTTGGGCATCGATTCCTGGTGACCAGTATACGCCCGGCGGCGATCACCCAGTTTAGCCCATTTGTCGACCACGTCCTTGTGAGGACTCGCTGTTTGACGAGGCGGGTGGAGCTCGTGGTGCTTTACAGCAGTGACATCCTCGAAGAAGAAGCCGTCGGGCAAGTCGCCATCCATGTCGATCACATCTTCAATGGAAGGTACTTGAAGCTTGCCGTTCATGACTGAAGACCTGACCACAGGCGACAATCCCCGGCGAGGGGTGTCGTCGTCATCGGCCTTGCTGTCATGGCTCCAGGTCCTCGAGTTCATCTTCTTGAGAGATTCAAGCTGGCGTTGGCGTTCTTGCTGCTGGTGTTCCTCTTCCTCTTCCTCCCAAAGATCGCTCCAGCTCTTTGAGACCGTGTCCTTTCCCCCAAAGACCGCGGCCATAGACGGAATGTTGCGTGGCTTCGACATGGAAATAGGCAGAGACCCAGCCATGGGTGTGAGTTCAGCCGACGGCTTCAACGCCTTGGGCCGGTTGATACGAAGCGACTGCATAGAGGCAGGAAGGCTCGAGTCCATGACAGACACGGTGGAAGGTGTCTGAGCAGACGCGGAGAACCAATCGGTGGTGGCAGCAGACTTGGAGAAGAGGTCTTCGGTGTAGCTCTCGTTGTCCGGAATGGCGCTGAGCTGCCGGGTAGGGTGGGCAAAGCTCGAAGTCTGCAAAGCTCTGGCCCAGGGGAAAGCACCAGTGTCCACTTGAGGAGATTGGATCGAGGGCGTGCGCAGTGGCTCACGGTTGGCAGTGACCATGGTGTCCCGCTGGGCAGAGCAAAACTCATCATCATCTTCCTCGAGAGTAGTGAAGCTCACGATTCGGTTGAGTGCTCTGCGAGCTCCAATGAGCGACCGCTTCCTGGGATCCATGCTCATGCACTCGACGATGACCTCGTATGTGTCTTGCGACATGGACGGGAAGACGTCGAAGAGTGACTGCTTGTCACGGGAGAAGTCCAGGAACAGGGGGTCGGCCTCGGTCGGAGCAGTGAACGGGTTGCGAGAGAACAGGATGTTCAATAGGCAGATGCCAATGGCCCAGATGTCGGCCTGCGCAGGAGAGTATCCGGCACCGGCAGAGTCATACTGCTCCGGTGACATGTAGCGATCACTGCCGACAGACGTCTCGTAGGTCCACTTGTCAGTGGTTGCCAGACCCCAGTCCCCAAGCTTCATCGATCCGTCCTTGCTGAGAAAGATGTTCTCGGGCTTGATGTCACGATGGTAGATGCCCTTGGAGTGGCTGTACGCAACAGCGTCGACAAGCTCCAGCATGAACCGCCTGACGTGCTCGGTCTCAAGAGGGCCCTGGTCAACACGGATGGCCTCATAGAGATCGCCTTGGTGGCAGTACTCGAGGACAATGTAGAGATGAGCTTCGGTCTCGAAAGAGTCGAGCAAGCTAACGATGTTTGGGTGTCGTCCGAGGCGACGGTGCAACACAAGCTCTTCAGACTTGTCATCGATGGCGAACTCGAGGCCAGCTTCGTCAGCTGCAGATTTCTTGGTCAAACATTTGATTGCCACGAAATCTCCTGTAACGAGGTCCTGAGCTTTGAAGACCATGCCAAACGAGCCATGGTTCAGTGGTGACACTGTTTGATATCGTCCACCGAGAAGGACTCCGCCGGTAAACTCGTCTCGCAAGCATTCCATTGTGTGAAGGGTATCGCGTCGAAAGAAATTAGAAAATGCGTAGGTTGCGGATTAAACAGATGCCAGGTGATACGACGCCCACAGGATCCTCGCATCAAAACCTCAGAACCAGCAGTCTATGTTGATAATGCGTGACGATGCTGACCCAAAGTTCTCAGCTTTATTGTAGTGTGATCAACGTATCAAAATGGAATTGGCGGAAGGTGCGAGTGTGTTCGAAGGTGGGACGAACCCAGAATGTATGTATGTCGTCGGTGGAGGAAGGCGCGAACGGAGTCGAGAAATTGGCGATGTACAGGGCCGCAAGCCGGTAGGAGAATAAAGAAACACAAGCAAGCGCCGGATCGTTCAGGTTTCAGAGGCTCATCGATTGGTGGGTATTTTCAGTAGTATCAAACAAACGGAATAAGAAAAGCAGATGAATATGGCTGAGCAATGATATGATGATGGCCGAGGAGTCGAGTGACCGAGCAAGACGCTTTCAGGTAAATACAAAAGAAAGATAGTCAAAGACGCATTTGAGAAGGTGTGGTTGTTGCGAATAAAGAGCGAAGAAGTTCCGAGAGAGGGCCTTGTATATCAAAGTGAGTAGTCGAAGATAAGTTGGTGGAGTTGACGATGCTGATATCCTTGAAGATCCAGTGAGGTCGTGCCGATGGTGGTAGAGGCCTAATAACCAGGAGGGAGGATGACGCAAAGCCGAAAACGAAAGGTGTGAGTAATCGTTCACGGTGTTGAGGGACTACCGTCAAAGAAGTGGGCCTCGAGAGCTGAGGAAACCTTGGAGTGGAGAGGGTGACGAGGTTGCGTGATGGAGGTGACGGCACTTATAATAGAAGTAGCCGGTGGGTCGTAATCGCACTCATTCGAAGGTGGGTATGGCTCTCCTGAACAGGACGGCGAAGAGGTGACTCTTCGACCTTCACTGCCCTCACCACGAGTTCTATCGGCCAACCAGAAACTTCGCTGCCCAGTGACACCTTGTTAATTCGGCCGCTGAGTCCTGTTACCTCTCCGCAACTGTCAAGTGTCGAGAGAAGTAATGAGCTTCGTACAACACGGTTGTTTATGCGTGGGTAAAGGTTGCCGATTTGTGCAGATAAAGCGCCACTGCCGCAAGGGAAAGACGGCAAGATATCTGTGAGGACGGATTGGCGTGATCGTAGGGAAAGTATTCGATAGGCAACAAAGGACAGCGTTGCAAACGACTTCGAGATGGGTCGAGTTCGGGTCGACTTCTTCGAGAATGGTGGTCGAGACCCGGTGTCGGTGAAGTGAAGTGTTGTGCTGACGAGGTCCGAGTGAGTGAAAGAGTCAAGTACCGACGTCAGCAGCCTTGATATTGACAATTGCTACTGGTGACTTGAAATTGACTTTTGGACTCGGTTGATGCCGTGGTGGTTTGGTGGACAGGAGGAGAGAATAGCGAGTATGAAGGTGACGAAGGGCTGGCGTAGTGAAGTAGGAGTGGTGTTAATGGCAAAGGTGATTGATGGTGGGATGCAAGGCAAGGTGGGAACAGGACGGCAGGGAGGCAAGGAAAGAAGGTTGGTAGTGTGGTGAAGAAGGCGGTGGGCGAGGAAACAAACTGATGGGCAAGAAGGGAAGGGCAAAGCCTGGTTGACCTGGGACTGGAACAGGAATACTGCAGGACGACGAAAGAGGACAAGGACAAGGCAGGTTTACAGGAGGAGGGACAGAGTTGCAGGAGTGCAGATGCAGATGCAGGATGCAGCGGGTGTGCGGGTGTGAGAGGGAGAGCGAATGTGTGAGGCTTGGTGAATTGAGCGTCTGCCGCGCATGCAGCCAGGCTCAGAAAAGGAACGGAAACGGAGACTACAGCGGTCTCATGGGTCAACCCATCGACGCCAGCGGCCGTCACATACAGTAGTAGACCCACCGCAACAACGTGGTCCATCATCCACTCCGTATCCGTAATCTTCATGGAACTCGAGAGAACCGACATCCATGGATGTCCTCGCTATCAACGGTACAATTATCGCCTGGCAACCGACTGCGTGAGTCCTCGTAACTCTTGTTTGGATCACTACGATCTGTGGGACGCTGCCTGGGGTGATCGTAACAAAGATGTGAGATTACAACAATCTCGCGGTCAGGATTATCCCAGGCTCATCTGCTATACTGTGTGATATAGCGGGCTTCATGCACTGCATGATACGAATCCCGCTCGTTTTCCACACAGTACTCGATGTGTCCTCCAGCTGTCACTATCAGGCCACGTATTGCGAACACTGTGACGCGATCGAGACCAATGACAGCGGCAGGTGACCATCACTAGGCTCCCAGCCTTGCAGGGCGTTTAGTACCGTTCAGGCTAGCACCTACCATTCCAACGCAGCGGGAGCACTGGCGGACCGCGCTTCGACGACACCCTCTTCCAAAATTGTCACGCATCTTCACCGCTCACTTCGCCAGCGGCGGGATTCCATAGCAGAGACGCCATGCCCAGCAATGCCTTTAAGACTGTACCGCGTGCTCTCAGAAGGCGGAAGTTGGAAAGTGGAAAGAGAAGACACGTCCTCTCCAACTACCTTGGAACCTTGGAACCCTGGCAGGCGACCACGAGACTTCTGGACCCTGGCGCCTCGGTATCGGCCCCCACAGCCCAGCGGATTCCACGAGGTTCCGTTTCACTAGCTTTCGTCTCCTCTCGCCTGATTGGCTCGACTTCGCTGGCGGCCCACCCTATCGCAGTCTGGCTGTCTGGATGCGTCGCAACCACTTCGAGCTGCCCAGGTGTCAGTGGTCTCAGATAAAGAGCCTTGTTCGCGATTGGAACTTGGGACGATCAACGAATAAAGGCCTGACGCTTGATCCGAGATGGACACTGGAATGGGCTTGTTGGAGGTGAGCTGTCACTATTACGGCTGTCAGCTCAGAAGCAATGATGGCGGAATTTAGATCGTGCGAGCTCGTGCGTAAATAATAGAGCTATCAGGATTCAGCACGGGGTGGCTGAGCCCGATCCTGGACGCCTGGACGCGGGCCTGGCGCAGGAACCGGCAGAGACATGAATGGGAAACGGCCACGTCTGCGTTCTCGTCGACCCGTCAGTGTGACCCTATAGCCTTGGACTCCTGGACGCCCACATCACTCCCTTCATGCCTTGCTACGCTGGCTGGGATGAAGCTTCAAGCAGACGAATGACTCTCGAAATTCGAGATCTGCCACTACTGGTTCTGGAAGAAGTCAGTGCCAAGGCAGTCACCGCGGTCCCGATTCCCGAGTTGTACTGCGCACTTGCGTGCTCATTGAAGACCTGACAAAGAGAATGCCCCTGCCCAACAGATTCGAGATCACCGGACCCGAAAAATCATGGCCCACAGCGGTGTTGAACCCGTTCTTGTCCTTGAAACCCCAATGAGGTTCAATGACTCCTCGCGTAAGACGTGTTTATCACTCTATCTTCATGCCACGAGATCTCTGGGACAAGGCTTCGCACTCGGCGGAAACGGAGTATTGCCAATAGTGCTCGTCTCGTCATACCGGCCCCTTCGCATGAATCGAGCAGCTGAGCCCCGACCATTCACTGTTCGCGACTCCTTTCACTTCGCCCTGCGGCCCTGTGATGCCAAAGAGGATTTTGAGGGAGAGCCGATGTTCGGGATCCCTTATCTAGAGAGGGCTTCTACTCCGTATGCAGCGAGTCACACGGTGCATACCAGCCGTATCTGGATCACGATGGCGACCATGGACCTAGATTGGAGATCATCGGCACTCCCCGACCGTGCCAACCTTGATCTCGGAAAAGCCAACTTATCACTTGCAGGCGTCCAGGTCCCGTCAGAGCAAGTTTGTGACGTTTCGCTGCTTTTTGCATCGCATGCGGACACGTCGCACAAAGAAACGGCTCGCGTGCTACGTCTCAGCCAGCGACCGTGACTACAGTAAGGGTCCGCGACTCCGCTGCCTGCTCCGTAACGCGACGGCCGAAATAACGGACCCGAAGTCAGGCTTCAGGCGGCCCTTACATGGCCTTCAGACTTCTCTTGGATACTTGGTCTCGCAATGGGCCGCTGTTATTCGTGATCGCTTCAAGAGGGTGTGACGCCTTAGGAGCCTTGTCTTGGCCGGAATTGCGATTTGTTTGAAATGTCTGGCGGTCTGGCGGTCAAGCACGTAGATTGTTAGACATCTTGTTATGCCGTTTTTCGAGGGTGCATGTGAGAATTGGCGTGGATGCAAGACGCAAGGGGTTCGTGAGGAATGCGGGAGCAATCATTCCATCTCCAACAAGCGCTCCTCGTCATTTCTGGAATCCTAGGCGTTCCATTCCCCGCCGCCCGAAACCAGGACCACATTGTCGTCTGTTCCATGACATTTCGAAACTGGAATCAGACGACTCGCTGCCACCATAATATTGACTTGGTACAATAGTAAACAAAGTGGGCGCCAGTCAACAAAGATGCAACTTGGCCTGTTGCAGTTGGCCCAGCCATTTCCTTAATTAACGGTAGCTCGATATGGGATGGCTGATAACCCGACTGGCAGAACTGGCAGCGAATCGCCCACTCCCGGACCACCATGCACTTGCAGCGGCACTGCGCATGAGTGGATATGGGGCCATGCACATTGCACACGGCTGGCATATTACTTGTTCAGTAGTGGGCCGATGCTCTCACCACCTTCTCGGTTGGTTACGTGGAACACCGTACGACCCGGGCAGCGGTCTGCTACACGATGTGACATGCACTCGGACGGACTAGGGAAGAAAAACGAATCGTCTCTACTGCTGTACGATGGAGAAAACGGCGAGACGGGCCACGGCATGATGAACCCTTCCACGACAGATGCAACGAGGCCCAGATCGTGAGCGTTTCGTCGGCCGTTGCACGGCGGGACGCTGCCCGCTGCCTGCTGCCCGTTGCCGCTGCCACTGTCCGACCCGGGCTGCCACCTTGATCCGCGGTTGGCGCTGTCGTTGACTGGTGGACCGGAATGTCTGCAGGCCATTGCCAATTGCAGCTTGGTGAGGGTGAAGGTGATGATCCGGTTCGTTGTTTCTGACGACCATGCCCTTCTCGGTCGACAAATACTACCTTGACTACTAAGGTACCTTACATTATTAGTACTCGGGCTGCTCTTCATCAGCAATGTCTTCTTCGTCGCAACATTTTCCCTGTCCTGTCCAAGCTTCTTTCGTAAAGAGCGTGCATAATAAGTGGACCCTTAAAGCCCCACCGCATCTCTTCGGCCAGGGTAGGCAGGTAGGGCAGGTAGGCAGTTGCCAGTTGGGAAGGCGCGAGACTCGAATTGTCGGCGGGCACGTGGGCACGGAGCAGGGGCTGGCCTCACCGCGCTTTCCTTGAGTGTCAAGATCCTCCAAGAAGACACCATCACAGCCCAAACGCGACTGCCAGACTGCTATCTTGGCTAGTGCAATGCAGTGAGCAATGCAGGCACAATCAAGAAATTTCTTCACTGCCACATCAACAAGCTAAACAGCCCTAAATACAGACTTTTCTGTGTTATGGCTGGCACGTTGTGACAGGTCAACAGCACACCGCTCCGTGCACTGTAGCAGATCGATATATTTTTTTCGCTCCTTGGACCCCAAGCAGAACGGCTCGCATCGCTAGTACATCTTCGAACCGTTCTAGATTCAGTTCTTTGTTCCTGTAGCGCAAAACTAAAATCGCATTCCAGCTTTGGCGCCCGCGCGAGAAGCGCCACTGAACACAACTACATACATCAACCACAACAGCTGGTCTGCACTAGATGCAAGTTATGGACTGCCATCATGAATATCTTCTGGAAAAAGCTGGCATGGACTGAGCCATACGTGGAGGGTATCAAGGTCGTGATGCTGGATCTTGGTAAGGATTTCCAAGGTTCCCATTCACGACAGTGCACTCTCCGTCGGAGACTGGCAGCCAGCAGCCCAACAGCAATTTGGGCGCACGCATCTCTGTCACAAGAGAAACCGACATTTGCTACATTGCGTTCTTTATGCAATCTGTCATTTCCTCACATCCATGATGAGCAGTGCCATATGCGGGTTTCCTACAACATCCATTTCCCACCTCTTCCCCATGTCTGTCTCCATCATTTCTGCAGCGAGGAATACCCAAATCCAGACGTGTCGGTGCACTAGCTTGTCGATTGATTGGCTAATCACCCTTGTTTTTGTCTGCAGAAGGCACCGTCTGTGAACCCGGATTGATCGAAGACGTTGTGGTAAGGCAGATCCTCCTGTCTCGTCAATCACCTGTCACTTGATGGCCCTGGTACCACTCGTCCGTCACGTCAGCGTCCTTCGACCAGTTGCTTGCACTACCACTGCACCCACCTGTTGGGTTGCACCTGGCTTTACGGACTCCGAAAGCATCATTTGATCGGTCCTATGGGATATCTTGCCGGATCTCGCCAGAGTGGTCCTCCGTCCAGATTCTGACATGATGGTTTCCTCCAAAATGCCAGTCTGATGTCACCGAGAAATCCTTTTTCGGTATGCTCTTCAGGTACTAACCATTGCTTATAGTCCCAATACATCAGAGACAAGCTACTCGATGTGGACTGGGATGCTCGGCCTCACAGGTATTGCAGACGGCGTTTCTCAGAGCATGAGCGCTGCCGTTCACTAGCAGCGGTCCCATCCTACATCGAAGACTTGATAAATGAGGGCAGTCAGCATGCGGACCTTCAACTCTTTGAGGAGACGCTCTGGGAGAACGAGCAGGACAGCGACGAGGTTCCCGTACAGCTGTTCGATGAGGTCGCGGTGCAACTAGAGGATTGGTACTCATGATTCTGACCTACTCGTCCGCCCCGACCCACCAGCATGAGTTGCTGTTCACGCACGCTAATTACGAAGGCCGTGATGAACCTGATGGACTCAACTTGGCCCACTATATCGACACTTACTACGACACGCGCGATGCGCAGAACAAGCTGGACTCGACGAGCTACACACAGATATGCAGAGATTGCAACCGCGTTGTTCGGGGACTCGCAGCCTCGAACTAGCTGTTTCTGAGTGCTGTACCGGAAGAGGTTGAGGCGGCGAAGCGGGCAGGTATGAAGGGGGTGGTCGTAGAAAGAGAGGGCTTGACCGCAAGACCGATGCATCACCATTGGTCTGTGAGAACTTTGCGCGAGATTCCAAGACTTGCCCGGCTTCAGTAGCCGTTGGGCTCGTAACTCATTCGCTAGAGTTCGGACTGGAAAGGAGAGACTGTATTGGTTTCAGTAGTTTGCAATTTTACAAAGTAACAAAAGTAACTTTGATTACACCATTTTGTCCTCGTGCGCAGGTGTGGCCTGTCTGTCTGACGAGATGTAGTCGCGAAAGTGTGGAGAAACGCACTGGGTACGGACCTCGGCTAGAAATTTCAATATTAAGCGCAACATGCATATGAACTGATTCTGTATTTCCGCACCAAGAATCGTCCATATTGTCAGAGAATATGGCACGTCCGGTATTCAACCATTCTACGACAGGCACAGAGGTTGGCGAATTCTTCAGCGACCGCATCCGGGGCAAGAACAGTGAGTGCACTCTATGCTGCCCCTCCTGAACATGACTAGCCAGCGTGCCCCACGGTCGCCGGTCAGCTGGATCCGAGCAGAACGGGCGCGATTCGCCAATGGCCGCCAATCTGCAAAGGGCACGGACGGCCCTTCACTTTGCCCATAGCTAGTCGGCTTTTTCTCTCTTCCGACGAACAGCGGAACGTTTGATGGAGATTAACAGACTTTGACTAATTCGTTACTGACTTGCTACGGTCTAGTCCTAGTGACCGGCCCGTCCCCAGGGTCCATCGGTGAGGCCACAGTGCTTGCGCTTGCGCGCCATTCGCCTGCGCTTTTGCTCTTGGCGTCACGCTCGCCGGCCAAGCTGGACGCCGTCGCTGATAGCTGCCGCGAGATAGTCGCAGCTACCAACGCGGTAAGCGCAGCGGGCTCCCTTCTGCACTCCTAAATTTGCTCCCCCAGTGGAGGCTGAAAGCCGCCTCGAGCCTGACCACTATTGCCAGTCCAACAACAACAACAACAACAACAACAACAACAACAACAACAACAACAAGGATAGACCAGACCAAAGGAGCACGGTGGTAAGGACCGTTGTGCTAGACCTCGTCTCGCTCCAGTCTGTCCGCTCCGCAGCAGCGGAAGTCACCCGCCTCACAGACCATTTGGACATCCTTATCAACAATGCGGGGATCTCCACCAACCACCTCCGGTACTCGTACGAAGGCGTTGAGAGCCAGTTCGCTACCAACCACCTGGGCCACTTCCTCCTGACGAATCTTCTGCTGCCGTTGGTGCTCCGCGCCAGCCCCGGTGCACGCATCATCAACGTGTCGAGCACGGCCAACCGCCTCTCGCCCATCCGGTTCAGCGATATCAACTTTGATAACGAAGTCGACGGGCCGAAAAAGGGAACTATAGCAGTTCCCAAAGAAGAGCAGTTTTCTCAAAAGAGCCCAGCGTGGACCTTGGCTCGTGCGCCGAACGGATTCCCCGGATTTGTGGCTTACGGCCAGAGCAAAACTGCAAACGTCTTATTCACGGTCGAGCTCAAGCGCAGACTGGCTGACAAGGGTGTTGATAGTTTCGCTTTGCACCCCGGAGGTGAGTTCATCAGCCCTCCGTTTTCCATCGGGTCTTGGCGTTTCGATTTAGCCTTCGATCACGTCAAAGTTGGCAACGCCTCGTGACAAGATTTGGCCTTGGATTTTCCCTGGCCTAGCCAGGAACGAACATTCAATGTCCAAACTACTTGGACTGTGTGTGCCAATGGTTTGAATGGTCCCTTAGTTCCCATAAGCGGTAATTCTGATACAAGCCATCTGATCTCGTTGCTAACCCGCTCGGCCATCAAGAGATCATTTCAAATCTCGCCAACCCAGATGAAGTCTCACCAGAGTTTATGAGCACGATGCGGACTTGGCCTGCTGCTTCATTGAAGAGCCCAGAGCAAGGCTGTGCAACAACTCTCGTGGCTGCTCTCGATCCAGAGATCTCCGGTGAGTAATTGTCGTGCAGAACGTTTCCCCCACGGACCACCACTTAGGCACACGCACCCTGACCTCATTTTAGGGCAGGAGCATATTTATCTTTTGGATTGTCAGATCGCCCATCCTGCCGGGTGGGCTGTTGACTCGGACCAAGCAGAGCGGCTTTGGCGAGTGAGCGAAGAGCTGGTGGGTGGGTCTTCGGTGTCGACAGGAAGCAATTTGTAGCCGACCGCAAGATTTGTGTCATCGAAACTCAATGGCACCTGCAGGTCATGCGATCTTCGTCGAGGTTCCGTTTCTGCTCACTTTGGCTCGGGGTTATCCGTACACGGCATGCTGCCTCGACGCACAGCGATGATGTGCTAGCGGTAAAGCAGTGGCAGGAAGCTTGCGCGGCTTCGGGAAGGTGGGCTTGATGCACCGTTCCGGAGTTGGGATGAAAGGTCTTGGGTTATCTGTTCTTGATACTCCTTTTCCAAACTCGTCCCGAAATGGCATGCTGCCGGCTACGAGTACACCAAGACGCCGATCCAAGTGAAGTGCAAGTGAATATGCTCGGCTCTGGCGCTGATGAATTTTATCCCATTGGGGGCCATGTCGTACGACCGGCTGTTTAATGAGCTTGTGCTGGTCGTAAACCTTGTCAGAAGATTGATGCTCATCTCGTGGGCTTCTTGAGCACGATAGCAAAGTTATTCCGTGAAGCGCCTGAGCGCAGTTCCTTCTTGGCGAATGCCACGCCCGACGCCGGCAGCGCGGGTGGCTCCGTGGCTCTAGTGAGCAAATAATATACGAGTTTCAAGGTCGTCTTGCTCTTCTTGACCTCGTATCCTAGGGAGATGAAAATCGAATTTAATTTCTTCTCATCTAGGTACCGCGAATTCGATACGCAGGGTGCTGGCAGGACAAAGAATAAGCTTGGGAACCACGGTTTCTGGTCCGCAGTCATCTCATCTTTAAGGCACATCGGTTGGCGCAGAAATTCCAAAGTTCGGAGTAGCATGTTACCTCGTCCCACCGGGTCGGGAACGAAGTTGAGAACCAAAGACAAGCTGATAATATCGAATCGTTCCGTGTCATTTGCAGGCAGAGGCCTGTCCATGAAATCCTGCTGGAGAATGCCCTCGCCTTGGCTGTTGAGGTCGATGCGCTGAATGTTGAAGAAGCCGCTGCGGGAGCATGCGTTGGTCGTGCTGAGAGCTCCCACCTCAAGCATTCGTAGATGGCGCGATGGATCGTCGGTAGTAGTGGCCTTGAGCTCCGACTCGACAGGTTTGAGCCATTCCATGAGAACCCTAGAACTATCTCCTCCGCGGTCGGTCCTCTGGCCCTGGAGGCTGGCTTGTTGGTACTTTTCAATACCTCCCAACGCTGAAATTTGAGCGGCAGCCTTGGCTTCAGCAGCTCTGTCGCCATCCCGGGTTGCTTGTGTCTTTCTCTTTTCCAAAGTGTGTATCTGGCCGATGAGCGTCCTGGTGGCCTTTCTGGAGATGGACTTCGGTTTCTGGAAGATTGGTGGCCGACCAGCGGTCAGCTTGACCTTTGGCTTTCTCTTCTTGCTGGCTGCCATGATTCTGCTGGACTCGTAGGCGCCTTTGAAGTATTCGGAATCCGTTTGCTGAAAATTGAAGGAAGTTTGCTTGGAGGAATGAGATGAGTCAGCCAAAATTTGTCGGAGCGGATTAACGCTGCGCCCTAGCGTGGAAATTTGAAAATTGCGTGGAGACTTCGAAATTCCCAACCGCCATGTCCCCCCTACCAGCTTGACGGACGACAGCCACGACACCCGAATTCAACGACGCATCCATCCCAATCGCAGAGAATTCGAAATGGCTCCCGCTAAGACAGGTACTGCTCCCTGAATACGATTCTTTCAACTCGAGATCGAGCTCGACCCAAAGAAGCATGTTGCGCGCGCTTCCAACCTGAGGGGCCGAGGCCGTCCGTTTCGTCGACCATCACCCACGGACACAAACGACCAGCGGCCTCGACCACCCCACAAACCTCGGGCGACGATGCGATGCATTCCAGCAGCAGCAGATTTTGCGAGTTCTTTCACCGCAGAAAGGGCGATTGCTGATGCGTCATTCTCATGATCAGGTACCTCCAAGGGCAAGGCCGGCTCCAAGCAGGCCAAGGCTGCTGCTAAGTCCGCGCTGAAGGGTGTAAGTAATTGGCAGCTGCCATTCGCGACATGCTGTTGCGATTAACGAGAGACTCGTGCTAACGATGACTTGCCTACCGATAGGTTCACTCTCACAAGAAGAACAAGGTCCGCACGTCGACCTCGTTCCGCCGCCCCAAGACCCTCACCTTGGCCCGTGACCCCAAGTACCTCCGCAAGGCCATCCTCCACCAGCCCCGCCTCGACGAGCACAAGATCATCGTCCACCCTCTCAACACCGAGAGCGCCATGAAGAAGATCGAGGAGAACAACACCCTCGTCTTCATCGTCGACGTCAAGGCCAACAAGGCCCAGATCAAGGCTGCCCTGAAGAAGCTCTACGACATTGACACCGTCAAGATCAACACCCTGATCCGGTATGTGCATACACGCCTCAAGGAGACAAACCATCCATGCTGTTGGACATATGCTGACATTCTATTATAGCCCTGACGGCTCCAAGAAGGCCTACGCCCGCCTCACCCCCGACGTTGACGCTCTCGACATTGCTGCCACCAAGCTGGCTCTTGTCTAAATGCGCCTCGGGAAGTGAATGGGTATCTGGTCATGATTTGGGAGTGTTACGGAACATAAAAAGGGACTGGTTTTTCAGGCATTCTGCCGGCGTCAAGGAGGATTCTCAGGCCCAAGGGCTGGTTATACCAATGGAATGAATTGACATGTCCATGTCCTCCCAAATGCAAATGCGCCTGCTACTCGCTTGTGCCGCGTACAGTGCACATTATATGCGGCCCGGCGATCGCTTACACTTTCCCTGCGATGCCTCCATCTTCTATTGTACAGTACCTGTGCCTTTCAGTGGCCAGCTCGTTCCTCGCCTGCGTTGATGTTCCTCCAACCCATGAGCAGGCCTATATATACCCTGACAATCCCTGGCGGCTCGATTGTGACAGCATGCCCATGCATCGTAAAGTAGCGTTTCCGCATCGAAACCTTTTCTATGACCGTCTCTTTAAGTTGTCTATCCTGGCCTCCCCAATCCATCTACCGGGTTTGCAGGTGCTTCACAGCCAGCGTGGTAATGTCTAGAAACCGCTCGACGCAGTTCGACAAGCAGGCCTGCTCGCTCTTGTCCAACACATTGTTCTTGATCGACCCAGTGATACACTTATTCCAGCAAGTCTGTGTAAGCTCGTGCGATTCTGGCATTGTCCCTTCATTAGCAACGGATAAGAAGCGAGCTATGGGAGGCGCGAGGCCGTACTTTGCTGTATGCGGGCCCTGTGCTGCTCATTGGTGATGAATTGCTGCAGTTCTTGCTTGTCCTTGACGCTGAGGTTGTTGAGCTCGCTTTGGTCGAAGGTTGGGCCGTCCATTTTGGTGAGTGTGGGAGGGGGTCGAGTAATGGGTGGAAACGTTGCAATGCGTGTGTGTTTGGTTTGCGCAAATCAGTGACGCTGAGAAACTTTCCCACATCCTTGATGCGACAGCCAATGGGATTGTTTCCGGCCAGATCCCTGCTCAGTGCGGTTGCGAGCTTCAACGTCAATTCTCGCATTGCTAGCTACTTACTAAGTGCCTACCTCCTTCACTTCCACTTCTTTCTAGGTGTGGTTGTACGCGCGAGCCCTGTATCAGCCTTGATTTTGTGTACTGTGCAAGGCTTACCAGGTTGACTCACCGCAACGGGTGCAGTCACCAGTTCACAGCATTGCGGAGTGCTCCTTGTTCTCGGAAATCCTGTCAAGTGTAGGCCCGGGCCCGTGCGAGGGTCTGCAAACCTGAAGCTTCCCTGAGTTTTCATTGCTTGACTCCCTTAGGCGAGTTTGAAACTGGCAGCATCTTCGCTGTGGACGTGATATGCTAGAGATGTCGAGCTGGACTTCCAGAACCACTTGATTGATAGACCGGACACGTTCTGAAGATATTCGGACGACGAATCATCCTACAGAGACATGGGCTGGAAGGAGTTATCACGAAGACATTATCCCAGAGGCAGGTATACCAGACGCGAATGTGTCCGGCTTCTAGATCCGCGACCCCGACTCCTCTCCCGGTTCACAGGTCTGGTCGCTCCCGTTGAGACAGCATCGGCGAATACTACCATTTGGTCAAGCAAGGACCTTGAGAAAGAAGAAAAGAATTGCACGCCGATGGTACACCTGCCGCGAACACTATACGAACGCACCTCGCAGAGATTCGCCCGGCTGGAGTCCTGACTTTATCTCCAGAGGTCCGCCTTGCTGGCAGACGTGACATACATTTCGTCTACTGATTAGTGCTACCAGCTCATTGACATACGGTCCGAGTTTTAATGCTCTCCTCAAACTCTCCGCTTACCAACAGTGAGTCACATGGTAGGGCCGAAGGCTATCTGCGCACATTGTCTGACGGTTGACAGTTTAGAATCCTTTGACGCTTTTAGCAGCGGCAGTTATTTCGCACGAAGGAGCCTATATCTGAAGGCGACAAGGCTAGGGAACACAGAATTGTGTTCTTCAGCCCTAGCAACTGCCGCATATAGGCTTTAGTCTATGATGACCGTTCAAGCTAAGCATTTCCTGGAACATGTAGGTTCTAGATCACCTTCTCGCTCACGCCGTCTCTTTCACACGTGACTTCAGAGAACCTTGAGGGGCCTGTGAGACCCTATCCATATTTCTCCTTCGCAATTTAGCCATAATGCTCGAGGTGGCGAGGCCTGGACCCCAGGAGTCGAGACTGACAAGTCATGCTATGAACCACCATAGACGGTAAAGTACTTGGGATGCATTTGCAGCTGTGTATAGTCACTAACAAGTAGTAGTGCTCCGGCCGACCCGACCCTATACCTCAACCAATAAGGCTCTTTTGGGGATTGCATACTCCAGAAAAATATCGAAATACCTCGTTGGTGTATGATGTAACATTGATATTCGCACGTCATCTGGAGGACGCATCATCTCAACACTTGGCCAGCTCTCTGTCTCGGTGAACGTTGTAAGCATTTTGAATGTATCAGGAGCGCCAAAGGCATCAATTTGGTATGATGGCGTAGGAACGGAGCTGATTCCACAGATGTTTCCTAGCACCCTTGGGCCCAAGATCTAGACAAATGCCAGGGAATTACTTGAGTAGGTCCTCTCGTGTGCATGATTAGCGTCACCGGGCTTTTAAGAGAAGTGTTCCCATCATAGTGCATAGAAGGGCGCTCGCCATTCTTCCTTCTCGTTGATCTGGCACGTCAATAACGCACATTTGCTGAATCAATGTCAAAATTCGCCTTTGTCTACACGGAAAATTGTGAAATCACATGAGAGTTCATTTACCTGTTCGAGTCACCACAGACGAAAACATGTATTCATCTCTCATCATGCGGTCTTCGACATGCTTGTTAGCCGCCCTGGCAGCTACTGCGCAAGCGGGCAAGAATAGTCGGACCCACGCTGTCTTACGCTTCACCGGAGAAGGACCTCTGATGGAAGGTCGGATCGACCCGGTCAATGCGCCTGGGACAACAGCTGGCCATGTCCACTCGGTCTTCGGTGGCAGCAACATGGGAATAGTAGCTACTGGCGAGTCCCTGATGAAATCTAAGTGCAGCGGCGCCATGGTCCAAGGTGATAACAGTGGCTACTGGGTATGTTCACTATTTCTTGCTTCCACGAGCCTCATCCCGAACAAGATGTATATACACCAGGACCTGGCTAATTTTTATTTATTTAAAAAAAAGGTACCTAAATTGTACTTTCGCGACTCGTCTGGCATGATCGAGCCCGTGGAACTACTGTACTTCAACGCGTACTATTTCTTCGAGAAAACTGATGACAACATCGTCGCTTTTCCTGTCGGGCTCCAGATCCATAGCGGAGACATCACCGCTCGAAGCTGCTTTGACGCCGGAGGAACAGTACAGCTCAATGGAGCAAATATCTCGACCATACAACCGACTCAGTGGACGTGTCCGAGATCGGGCTATGACCCTCCAAGCTGGCCATCTGCCGACCAGTCTGACGGATCGACCAAGGGAATTCAAGATCCCAAGAACCAGCAAGCCGGACAAGGCTTCCCGGATGCGAAGTGCGATGGCCATGGCTCGCCTCTCCGCCAGGATGTCCACTTCCCGTCATGCTATGATCCGTCCAAAAGTTTGGACAATCACGAACACAACATGGTCTACCCAACCCACACCAGTGATTGGAAACAGAACTGTCCCAAAGGCTACATCCATGTTCCACATCTCTTTTACGAAGCATACTGGCGCACTTCAACCTTTGCGGATCGCTGGACGCCGTTCCAGGGGCAGCAACCATTTGTGCTTGCCGATGGCGACGCAACGGGCTGCTCCGCACATGGAGATTTCATAGCCGCCTGGGACACGGGCGTCTTGCAGCACATCATCGACACTTGTGATGCTGCCGAGGCTGGCATGGATCACTGCCCCGGCATCACTCCCAAGGCCAAGAGCGACAGCTGCTACATCGAATCGCCAATCAAGGAGGAGATCTATGGCAAGATGAACGCTCTACCAGGAAAAAATCCTATCGTGGGCTGGGGCCAGACAAATCCCTCCACCAACGGGAAGCCCTCTGACAAAATGACTGGCCAGACTGGCCCAAAATCTGGCAAGCCGAGCCCAGACTCCGGGCAGCATAGTGTCAGCGGTCCAAAGCCAGGCCATGGTGGTAGTCCTGGCTATAGCAAGCCAAAGCCGAACGACGAGCATAAATATGGAGGCTCGGGCAAGACATGTCCTGACAGCGGCAAGCCTTCCAAACCAGATGGTGGCAAGACCAGCCCATACTGCAGCACCACGACTTCTGCTGACGCCAGACCTTCCGGACAGGGCAACGGCAAGACCGGCTCTAAAACCGACAGCAAGAGCCCAAGTTACGGTCAAGCACAACGCATAGTCGCTAATCATGCCGGACTGTCGACAACGATGCCAGTGCGACTCCTCGGTATTGGTGTTCTGGGAACCACGTACGCTATCCTGCATAACCTGTTATAGGTCAGCTCATGATGGACGTGAAGGATGCGTATCTTTTGGGAAAAGGGCCACACGCATGTGGCATTGAGGAAAATCGTAGATTCTAGACGTTCATTGCTCTTAGGTCTCGGTATAGAGGTAGATATCACTGTCGTTCGTTATTTGTGTCGATTTCGGGACCCTAGGTGACGCTGAAATGCACATCTTCAGACTTCCCACTGTTGATCGCCATGAAATCGTTGGGACAGGCACTCATGACGACGATACAGTCCATTTCGGCCCTCAAGTCGATATAGTCCCCGCTCTTACAAGCCGTGGATTTCCATGACAACTGCAATCCATTCTCGACCGGGATATTCATCCACACGTTGAACGGATCCGGCGCAAACTCGAAGCTTTGCTCTCCAATCGCCTCCAGCGCTTCCTTCAGATTATCGTTGCAGTTGCGGTGATACTCCTTGATGCCGTACTGCTTCTTGTACCGATGCTCGTCACAAGCCGGTACCAGCGTATCATGAATCCCCGGGCTCGAGTCCGCCGTGAACACGAGGATGGCATCGCGGCGATTCGTCAGGAAAGTGTCGCCAACCGCAGGCATGATCTTGCTCGACGCCGCGCGCGTATGTGGCATTGACATATGCTCTGTCAAGTCCTTGGCATTGAAGGCCCACAGATCGACGACTTGTGTCCCGTGTGTGTTTATCAGGTGGATGGTTTGGCCTTTGCGGAGGCGCGTGGCGACGCCATGCTGGGCTGGAACTCTTATGTTTGGAGACACCATCGCCATACGAACGGAATGAAGAAGGGTGCGTCTTTGTGTGAGTGTGAAAGTTATGTTGTGAGTCGTGGATGTCATCAGGTGCCCAGCGACAAGATCTCTCTCACTCCAAGGGCCGTTGCCGCAAGCAGGGCGGGGTCGGCGTCCTGCAAGATTACACTCCCAGGCCACCACAAAAGAGAAGAAACCGACACGAATATTTAAGATCCAATTTCATTCAATCCGAAGGTGATTGTGGGATCCTCGAAAATTTGTTTTCCATGGAAAGTGAATTCGGCAGTATTCGTTCCACGGGCAACTGTCCCACACTCACTACATCAAGTAATGCATTCTAAGCCCGTAGACAGGTAGTGCGCCAAATGAGTTTTGGCAAAGGCTGGGTTTCGGGGCTTTTATTGCCTATCCGGCGAGCTAGCTCTCGAAACTGCCGGTGGATTGGCAGTTTAGTCTCCCTCAAAGCAGACTTCCATCAGAGACAAAGACAACAGCCTACCTGCTTTACCTCTGCCAACGGCCTCTTCTGCCGCCATGAGAGTTTCAGATTCAGATAGATCGTTGCGTCTGTAGAATTGCTGCGAGAGGAACTGTGTAGCGCAAAGATTGGCATTTGCGTGCTAATTGTTGCATCAACACTGGAAAGCGGTCCCGGATTTCTTGACTTCGTTTGAGCCACCAGCTGAGAACCCGGTGCCATCACTTTTCAGCTCCACGACGCCGGGACGAATCTTTTCCTTCTCCTTCTTCTCGCTGCTCTTCTTCGAGGGTCGTTCCGAGACATCCGCATCGCAGCTGTAGCATCGAATCGTGTTTGGCGCTTCCATATCTTCCGGATTGGCGTGTGGATCCACCTTCCCAGAAGGTTTCATAAACTGGGTCGCGCAAGGTTTGCAAATGACGTGTCCGCATGGCTTTGCGAGCATCGCCTTCGAGGAGTTTGAGAGGCCTTTTTTGCAGGACGGGCATATCCTCGTCTTGGACTTGGCGTTGCTCCCTTCTTCTTCGGCGAAGTTGATCGTTACGAGGGTGTGTAAGGAGTAGGTGTGAGGGTGCTGCTCCTGTGATGACGGGCAGACAGGTGATGTCTTTGCCCTTTTCTTAATTTCGTGCAAAGTGTCCTTCGTGTTAGACGTTGGTGTGACCGAAGGGACCCAAAAAGACGGCAGAGTGGACTTTGCGTTCTGTATGGCCATGTCAGCATATCAACGGTAGGCAAAGCGTGGTCTCAAAGCGTACCTCCTGGTCCCCTTTGCGCGCCTTGGCGCGAGCGTCCTGTTCGCTCCTCTCATCCTCATCAACAGGCGCCTTGCGCTTGTCTCCCGCCCTTTCACCAGCCTCTCGTGCGTCGAATCCGGCCTGCACCAGCTCGAACTCCTTCACGGCCCTCACCTGCGCCTCATCGTCCTGTCGGGCCCTGTCTTCCGCTGCATCTCGCTCTTCGTTCTCTCGTGTCTTGTCCAGACGCTTTATCTCCTTCTTCTGTGCGAGTATGTTGCTCAGCGCGCACTCGCGGCAAAAGATATCACCCAGCACGCAAGCCACAGGGTCAACGGCGGCCTCCAGACAGAGGGAGCAGGAGCCGAATGGCAGAAACGAGTCCCGATTCAGGCGGGCGGATGAGGCGCTCCAAGCGGATTTGGCGAGATTCCGCTCATGCGCTGTGAAGACGGGCCTCGAAGTATTTCTTTTGCCTGGAGAGTTAGACCGTGACTGACCCAAGAATGAAGGAGAGGCCAAGACGTACTGTGCGACATGATGGCTGTTAGAAGCGGCTGGCCTATGTTTGCCGCTGTCAGTTGTTCGAAGGAGTGAAGAACGACTGATTCTGGTCAGAATGACACCAATTTTGGAATTTGATGGTGTGAGAAATGGAATTCGCAAGTTGACATTAGGAGTTTGGCGTTGAGATGGAGAATGAGACGGCTTATTAAGCAGAAATTAGAGCCGAGTCAAGACGCGCCGCGCCGCTGGAGCGCGTCGTCCCCGGACCACCGCCCGAACACTAAATCCTCCAGCGACCTCACAGTAAGCTTCTCACCGCTTGAATGGATCTATAGCTATCGCGGAATAGAGTCAATCACGATTCAATTCATTCAAAACCCACACAATGGCGACTGAGGCGGAAGACCCGCCACCACAACCAGCCAATGCGCCGCCCTTCACAGCCGAGAATGTAAATAACGAAAACGAACTCGCAGCGCAACTAGCGGCGCCTGCTTCCGAGCCACAACAAGATCAACCCTCCTCCTCCTCACAGCCACCGCCCTCCTCGTCCAACACCATAGCAGAAGCAGACCCGACACCGGCAGATCCTCCCGCATCGCCACCCCTCCCCGCCCGCCCCGTCGCCCTCACCCCCGGCGCGCGCGCCCAACGCCTCAACAAGCTCTTCGACTCCACCCTCACCCACACCCTCGCCAAAATATCGCTCGACAACTTCGCCGCGTGCTACCCGACCATCGCCGCGCAAGCGCCACACGTCCTGCAAAGCGTCCAGCGCTCGCTCGTCCAGCGCATGGGCCAGCTATGCGCCGACGGCTTCGCCAAGATCATGACGCGGTACGAGGTCGTCGCGCGGCTGAACGAGCTCGAGGGTCTGGTAGGGGACGCGGGGCTGCGCCGCAAGACTGCGGCGGCGGCGCAGCGGCGGAAGGGGAAGGGGCGGGCGGGAGCTGAGGACGGCGGAGAGGAGCCAAATAATGACCATAAGGGCCCTCCGATGCCGCCACATTTGCTGCCTGCGGAGACGGTGCTCGCTGCGCATTTGGCGCCGCATCTTGCGAGTCAGCAGAGCCAGTTGAATGCGCGCTTGCAGAACATGCAGGCGGCGAACGTCGGGCTGTGGGAGGAGATCGCGGCGCAGCGTGCTGAGATCGATCAACTGCTGGGCGCGCTGGAGAGTGTGTTGAAGGATGTGGATGGCGCGGCGGAGTTGCTGGATGGTGTACCGGCTGAAGAGTTGGCGAGAGAGAGTCGGGCGGTGGAGGCGGAGATGATGGATGTATAGGGGATGTCTGGGCTAATCCGGGCCCTTCTGATGAGGGCAAGGCCTGACTGGACACCAATGTTGTTATACAGCTCCTTGACCTCCGCTTGATGAGCATGGAGCAGTAAGAAGCCTTCTTGGACGTCGAGACAGCTTGCTGAGATGTGGTGATTTGGAATGGGTTGACTGGCCGCATGGGAGCGTGGCATGTGACCGGTAGAACGAAGTCAAAGCTGTATGTTGGAGGCGAGCATGGTGTTCTCAGTATGATTTACGGGCTGAATGAGTGCCTGTCTACGAGTAACACGACTACGGCGATGATACCAGGCGTTGGAGGCGTTTCTGTCAGACACAGCAAAGGCAATGCACTTTATGGGTCCATGCATCAGCAGTGTGAATGATATTTACTTCGGGACAGTCGTATTTACATGATATCTGTGCCCGTGACTGATGGTGACTGACTCTACAGCAAGTCCGATGCGACTGAATGAAGAAAAAAACAGATTGGAGGACGCCTTGTTGTTCACAGCCCATGCTGTGACCGTCAAGTCGTCCCCACATGAATGCTATTCCCAAGATGCAATGAGGTGTATCATAAAAGAGCAATGCAATGAATTCTTTGCCCACAAACGCCGAGCCGCACTTTTGACGAGGATCATCAAACCCCCTTTTTTGCTGCCCTGACCATGTAATGCTCGCCAGAGGGTATAAACAGAAACGTAAAGGATGGTATCTTGAGTAGAGGATGAACAATGAGACGGTCCTCGAATGACGAAATATGTGATAGAGCAGGCGTCATGAAGGTATCATATGCGTCTATTATCCGCATGAACGACCTGCCACGGGCCCCAAAATTCGGGCTCGCCATACGACGGAGGTTGTACCCGCGACATTTGCCCTGTCGACCAGTCGATGTGCCAACGCTGGCCCTTGAAGATGACGAAATTTGATTTGCGAGGACTTTTAAAGAGCAGTACCGCGTAGCACAGTTTGGCGTAGACATGATCATGAGTTGTGGACCATAAGTGTCGCGGGCGCCACTTGCCTGTGCCCTGCTCAACATCGTCGTATCGCGTAGATGCTGTCGAAAATCGAGGCGTGGATATACTCGGTACATCAATGTCTGTAAATGGTAGCTCGTCTGGGAACATAGCCTGCCTCGCATTGGCAAGCTCATCCGCCTGTGCGTCGAAAATATTGACAGGTTCGAGTGGCGATGAAGGCGCTGCGCCGAAAGAGTCCCATACTTCGCCAGTCTGGGTAGTGGCATCGGAGAGCTGGCCTCGAAGCCATCTCAGTCTTTGAATGCGTGGTATGCTTTGGTCCCGCGGAAAGTCTCGCTCGTCAATCGGAATTGCCACGTCTATGGCTGCAAAAAGAGCCTCGAGCCACTTCACGAAGGTTTGTAGCTCGACACAAGAGATCAAAAATTGGTCCGTCTCTGCTCTTATACGAATAACGTAGCGGCGCCTGTCAAATTGTTAACTCGGTGCCTAGAAACGACGACATGGTGGCGGGAGTTGCTTGGTGGGTTTTGCCGAGTTCCACAAGCCAAAAACTTTGAAGGAAAGAAGATGCAACATACTTCTGGTAGTCGGCCGCTATACCAACGTCGGCATGTTGCAGACTGTAACTCCGCTCGAGTGATCCTTTCCTCAGCCAGGAAGGATTGTCTGGCCTCACATCCGGGCCATGCATCCTGCTTTTTCCCCAGCCAAAATCCTTCTTTTTCGCCGAGTAGATGTGCAGGGCGGTACCATGCAGTTCAATAAACATGGTCCTCCAGTTGCGGTACTCGGCCCTCTTGACTGCGTCCTCGATTTCCATCTTCATCTGGAAGACCGTCTCCATGTGCACGTCGCAAGAATAAGCGGGCAGTAATTCATGGTCCAGCAGCACGTCGTTGTCCAACACAGCCTCTTTGCCCTTCCGTGAGGGCCCTTCGTAAGTTCCATGAGTGGCGGCATGATACGCTGGTGGCTGAACTGGTTGGGCGAATGTCATGACCTGTTCGTAGAAATAGTCCTCTTCCATCGATAGGCGGCGCGCTGGCTGATTATCGATTGGTGGCAGTTCGACGGCATGGTTGAAGATGTCACTGAAAGTACCAGAGGGTGAAGACATATCGTCGCTGTCGCTAAGGTCCATCGTAAGGTAGATGTCAAGACAGGGAATAAAAACGAGGGACAGGTCGACTCTGCGTCCGCTTTGGGCCTTCGTGGGAGCTGATGGGCTGCTCTAGTCCGTTCCAAGATGAGATCCTCTGCTGATTCCTGCATTTGCCAACTCTACAAGCATCACCTCACCCCAAGGACAGTACTTCCCGCTTCCCACGTTCCCTCCCCACTGATATGGCCACGAGATGTTGGTGCAAGCCTTGCAGTTCGCGTCTTTAGTTTCCTTTGTTGCTTGGAAAGTAAAGACCAGCCCACTGTTAAGCCCACTTTCGAAACCAAAGACTCTGCCACAACATGTGGTCGGGCAGGGCTATAGATAATTGATACACCTTGTTGGCAAGTTAAGTTCCCACGCTGAGTTGGGCGAGATGACAGTCGAGATGGAGAATTGTCGCACACTTCGAAGTGATGAGCAAACAATCGACGCTGACCAGATCAAATAGATGCGAGGCACATGCTACATGGCGGGGAGGGAGCAAGAGATGTAGAACCAGGACATCAGCCGAAATGGGAAGGGAAAGAAGAAGTGATGATCATGCAAGAGAATCTTGGAAGGACACAATCGAAGGTGAGTGGAAGCAGCTACGGGTGACTTGCACCACTTCCTCTCTCCATAGGCAGTCATTCCCAGAGAATGACTGCCTACTTTGGTATCCGTCCGGCGTGTTAGTGGGCGAGGCCCTGGCACCCCTGTCGCTTGGCCTGCCGCCGCTGATCCCTACATGGGTACGGGGCTTTCAGGCCCCTGTCGCCCGTGGACGCGCTCCGCTCGAGAGCAAACAACGTTGCAACCCCGCCGCATGACTGCCCTCTTGTGGTTTAGTCCTGTCGCTGATCAAGTCCCCTCCGGAAGGTCGTTGGATGAGCATCGTTTTATCCAACTTATTATAGCCCGCATACCAAGGTACCAGTCCTCACATCATTTAAAGTCCTTCATTAGCCAGGTCTTGCCTTTCTAGAAGCTCTGTCAATCGTGATGATCAATGCAAGGACCAGGCTGTCACCTGTGCATCAACGCGCCCAGGCTCTAGCTGGCGATAGATAAGCTTTGAGCGGGCCATGCCGAGCACTCGCATGATGAAACCTTCTTCGCCAACCTGCTTTTGTAGGTGGGCTTGGAGGCCATCCGTCGCCAGAATGATGTGAGAACGGAGCCGTCTTTGCAGCGAAGGCCACAAAAGGACCGCGACCGGGGCCAGTGTACGAACAGGAATCTCGAAGCGGCGACCCTCCTCCTTCGGCTTAGCATCGAGGCCTCGAGACCCATTCCAACCATTCGAATCAGCCGGCAAAATGCCGCTCTAGTCCTCTTCGGGCAGGTTGCTAACTTTGGTGCGCCTACCACATAGTCGACGCGCGAAAGGGGTTATCGTATACTGGAAAAACGACATGCCGCCCGTCCGTCTATCTACTTACTACCCGTAAACTACTGCTTCAGCACAGCCGCAGACGTGGTATTTCCGTGATTGCGTGATCGTGTGCAACTCTTACCCTGAGAGGGAGGTCGCGATGACATGAAGTGGTAAGTCCGGACATCTGCGAGCTTCACGACAAATTACATCACCATTTTGGGTCCATTCAATGCCTACCTTCCCGATTACTTATCTAACACAGCTGGCAAACCGAGGCTTTGGAGAAGCTGAAAGCCATGGCAAGCCTCGCTCTTCTTCGAGTCGGAGCGCTGGGGTGGACCATGGGGGCGGAAGGGCTCTGCTGTGTGGTTACACACGCGTAAAACGACGCAAGATCATGGCCTCCCCAAATGGTCAGTGGTCAGCACCAGTGGCGAAAGAAGCCTTCGATGAAGCTTCTGGAAAATCCCCGGAAGATGGACAAGACAAAGCTTATCCGTATCCCAGCCGCCGTCCAGGGGGCCACATGCAAATTGTGACGCACAAGGGTCTTCTGCATTGCTTTGAGCCGCGCGGTGCTGATGTTGTCGAAACGCCGACGGCTGCTTGCCACCTTGCTCAGGTAGCAGAGAGCTCGCCCATTTCGAGGCGGAACAATAGTCTTCGGCATGTACCTTAGGGATGGTGCTGCTCCGGGACAGGACCTGAACACTCCTCAACTACGAATCCCGACAATGGGGCCCTAGGGTGTCATTTTTATGAAGCCTCGGCACTTCTTCAGGTATGTGTGGGGCTGGATGCTTTTTTCACACTCAAAGTCATTGGCCGGAACAATGCAGACAGGCTGCCTGCGAGCTTCCGAAGCACCGACCATACCGGAGGAGGGAGGGATTGCGCTGAAGCCGGCGGCTTGATGACTGCATCCATCCGAGAGTCACTGCACAAACCTAGGGCAAAGGAGTCTAGGCTTGACCACATGGCACTGCAGGGATGACAGGGACGTCAGAGATGCCTTGTGCCCCGTGTTGGTATAAGTCTGTCGCGAAGTATCGTCATTGGGTCGCGCCAGAACAGGAAGGAGCTTGACTGGCGACGTGGACGACCAGTGAGGGAGGCTGTTGCGCAAACTTCTCACATGACCTTGGCTACCATTCGGATACAGCAAGCAACCTCTTTCGTATTGCCTTATAGTATGGCTCTTATTCGTGCTGGCAGGCCAGGGAAGCTGAAAGATCGTCGTACTCGGGCACGTGTCCAGAGTAATTAGCGAGTGCATTTACTCGACGGCTGAGATGTGATCGAAGGATAGATCTCTGTGCATTCGTGGTCATGTTGATGGCAGTGGGTCGGAGGTTTCATGTTGATCGTCAGTCGGGAAACACCTATTCTCAACATGGAAAGCAGGTCCGAGCAATTGCTTTGCCTAGGGTCAGCCAACGTATCGCAGCGTCTTTATATCCTGGAGTCAACGGCGCTTTCGCAGGAGACGAAGAAACGTCGGGGATTTGAGCTTCAAGACGCCGGTACTCTATGAGTGCAAAGCTGGCAGCGCTTCGTTCCTCTCGGTAAACTCCTTTGTAATCAGTATTAGTCAGTCTCCACAGCTTGCTGATCTCGGATTCGAACTTTCAGCAATTCCTATGGCTAATTTCGACTCGAAGAACACATTGTGTCCCGAGCTGGATGTAGGACACAAAACTTCAAATTGTACCATCACAGTGTACGAGCTACAGCCCGTACAATATCAAGACACGTTCTTATCTCCCCGATCTGTCCCGGCAGATTGATGACCATACTCGTGGAGTAACATGCCCCGCTGTTTCGTCTTCAAATTACTGACTCGCCTCACAGATGGCCTGTAACGAAGAAGATACTGCTAAGCTGGCAACGCCTCGGGCATAGTGAAGCTGGTCTCTTTCGTCCCCACCACCTGTCAGGCCTGCGTCTCTTTCCCAATCGATGTATACCTGCATCAGTGTGAAGAACAACTACCCTCGTGACATAACAGCCCCCAACCGACTGCGTTGTTCCATCGGATCTGTCGTTCTCTAAGTCGACACGCTCTCATATAGCTATCCCCTCTGCGAGCCAGAAATGGAGGCACCATCCCGAGGAGGCTTGTCACCTGTACACACCATTTGCTTCGTGCATATTCGTCTCCCTAGTATATGGTGCTCGTATTCGCATGCACCCGTCGTCTGGCATGCGCATCTACCCGGACGCCTCCTTAAGAGCTATGAAGGCATTGCTGTCAACGGGTAGGCCGCGCCAACCCGCTCTTCGCAACCCTCTCACAAGCCTCAACAACTCGGCCTTTTGTTCTACCCGAGGTGCATTCCACCACTTGACGTCCCTGGGCCACCTTCTCGGTCACGTATCGGAGACACACGTGAAAAGGGTTGCAGTGGCGCTTGATGTCCATGTTCGACATCGTGATTGCGGCGCTTGAGCGTGACATGTGTATCGTTGAAAGTGTCTGAGGCTCGCACATGTCTGAAAGAGATCAGCGAATACATTTGAGGTAGGCACCGTTCCTAGATCTGCATGCATACTTGCACAGCAGAACATGGAAAAATGAACGCTACTTCTTGTTCATGAAGAAGTCTTCTGAGCTCAACCATTGATTTGCTTCAAAGATATGATCTAGCATACCAAAGTGAAGATCAGCTTTATGTTCGAAAGCTCAGACTTGTGTTCGGAGAAAAAGACTATATACCAGGGGGAAAATGCTATTTTGTGGTCAGGAAATAAGTTCAAACGGCTCGCTTTGAACGCCAGCATCCCTGACTTGATGATGATTTGGTTTGATGTACAAGTCCGTATGGACTTATCATTACAATCTTCCACAGCCATCGCCTCCACCTCCACCTCCGCAGCATCCCCGCCCAATCATCTCATGATTCACCCTTAAGATCTTTGTTGTATTGCCCGACCTCCGTTTTGCAGTCCTGCCTACCATCCTGGTATTAATTTGACCGCCGGGCCAATCGTCGCTCATGTATGTCGTCCTGTCCTTCTACATGTACAGCCAACGTTGACCAGATGATGCAAAACATGGGTTCAAAGGAAACGTGACCCCATATCGCATTGGTCGGGTACTGCACGTGTATGTGCGAGACCACTCAAACCGTGAACAAAAAGGAGCAATGAAATTTTTCCCGCGATGCAGATACCCGGAACATGCGCCAATTCAGCAAGATCAGGCACCACCAGACACCTCCAACCGGCCGTGCAGAACTCCCCCGGACTCCCAGAAGAACTTTTTCAAAATTTTGATAAAGCATTGGCCAGTCATCGCTGTCCCTGACGTCAAAATGGGTGAGGAATCAAGTCGTCTATATCGTGGAGATAATTCACGCATTGGTGGCTTGAGCGCCTCCACGTCCGCGGGAAGGGCCGCCACCGCCACGTCCACGGTTGGGGAAACCTCCGCGTCCACCTCCCTGGCTACCAGAGCGGTTGCCCTCAAATCCACCACGGCCACGTCCAGGAACGGGGCCACGAGCTTGGTTGTAGTTAGCACCGCCGTAGGCACCGGCCTTGGGGCGGCGAGGCTCGATGACGATGTTGTCGCCGGCAATAGTGATTGGGCTCGCCTTAATGGCGGCCAGGCAGGCTGCAGGCGTAGCAAACTCGACGAACGCACAGTTCTTTTATATGTCAGCACGGATCCTGAAGTCTATTGCGAGGATCTTGGACTTACCTTGGAGCGGTTGATGTCGAAGTAGACAAGGTCGCCGTGAGAGCCCAGTGCGGACCTCAGCTCGTCGTCCTTAACCTTGTCCGTGACAAACTTGACGTAAGCAAGAGTGCCCTCCTTCTCAGGTGGAGGGGGAACAGAATGCTGACGACTCTGCTTCTTGGAGTCGGCAAGACGCCACTCGCTCTCCTCTTTGGTCTCTTTGGGCTCCTTGTCCTTGCCGTCCTTGTTCTCCTTGCCAGTGGGCTGGGCTGGGGTAGCGGTAGGCTGGGCCGGCGCGCTGGGCTGAGCCGCAGCAGGAGTAGCAGCAGGTCGTGCCTGGGTCGGCTGAGCGGGAGATGCAGCGGCGGCCTTGGGCACGACAGGCTTAGGGGCCGAAGCAGCGACACGGCTGGCCCAGGACATCGGCTTAGCAGGCTCCTTAGGCTTCACGGGCTCAGGAGCTGGCGCGCGAGCGGGAACGGGAGCCGGAGTAGGACTGGGCTCCTTAGGGACATCGGGCTTCTTGGTCTCCTCCTCAGCGATCTCCTGCGAGATTTGTTCTGGCTCCGGGGAAGGCTCAGCTACCTCAGGCTGGCTGGAGAGCTCTTGAGCAGCGGCGGCGGGCTCGGCAGGAGTCTCCACGGCGGATGTAGCCGGGGTGTCCTTGGCCACGGAGCTGGCCTCCTCGAGCTTCTTGTCGACAGCCTGGGTGTCGAGAGCGTCGATAGGGTTGGAGCTGGTCTTAGAAGCATCCTCCACCTCGGCCTTCTCTGGCTCGACTTCGGCAGCGAGCTCCTGGGGGGCATCCGACTCGGCAGCCGGGGCAGACTCCTCGGTGCTGATGTCGCGCTGCTCCTCACCCTCGTTGATGTATCGCATGATGTCGTTGAGGAGGAAGTAGCCGGCAGGCTGCTGAGCGAGGACGAAGGTCTGGACAAACTTCTTGGGCTCGGCACCCTTGTTGGAGATCTCTCCGATGACCTGGATGACGATGTTGTTGTGAGAGGCCTGAGAGTCAACGTTTGCGACGCGAACCTTGCAGTCCTGGAAGTCAAGGCTCTTGATGGCCTCTTGGATGTCCTGCAAGAAAAGACTGCGGTTAGAATCGCATGGCTGATTGCTAGTCGAGAGGCTTCAGATATACATACCTGACGGCCAACGGAGACATCGACCAGCTCGGCCTCTGGGCCCTGGACAAACTGTGACTGCTTGTTGTAGAACAGCTGTTGCAGAATTAGCTCAGGGACCTTTCCAACATGCCACACTAGCGCAGTATACATACGTGGAGCCTGGAAGTGTTCTTGCTCAGGGTGGTGTAGTACTGCTTGACGAAGTACCAGCCGACCTCATCCTTGGAGTGCGAGGTGGGGGCAGCGGGCTCGGAGGTAGAGGCTGGGTTGGCCGCGTCGGCGGCAGATTGGGCATCGGCAGGAGCAGCGCCGTACTGCTCCTGGTGCACTCCGTTTCCGTTTGTTGCCATCTTGACTTATGTGCTTGTATCTGGGTAAAATGGCTGCTTTCGCTTTGGTGACTCTTATACTGGTGCTCGCAGTGTGACCTCGATGTCAGTTTCGTTCGGGATGGCAGAGGTGTCGCAAGAGAGGAGGTGTCGCGACTAGGCAGAGGTCTGATTAGCTTTTGCGCGGCGAAAGCAAGGAACCGGAAGGCAGAGGAGAAGACGAACCTATTGAAAGGAAAGAGGTCTGCCGTAGGTGACAGTGGCGTAGGGTACGGTCAAGTGACAAAGGGTGGGGGTGGTGGTGGTGGTGGTGGTGAAGAGGCAGCTTAGAAACTGCAGGTGACAATGCGATGCTATCCCCAGTTTTTGACGGTCGAATGTGGGATTTTGATGACAAACAGCCCGGGTAGCGCAGGACGTTGCTGCAGGGGACAGTCAGGGTTGAGGATGGGTGCAGGGACTTGGTGATGAATCGGAAGGATGTTGAGATGGAAAGAGGTTGTTGGTAACGGTAAGGTCTGGTAATGAAGTCAATTGAGAGTCTTCAAAAGTGAGGTTGTGGTGGATGGCGGAGCTGGTGGAAAAATTATGTCAAGTCCTTCCCGTTCGCGGGTAGCCCAGCCCGAAGCTCAGGCACAATTGGGAAAGAGCAAAAGAGCAGGGTTCCCCTCATAGGCCGAATCGCACGAGAGAGCTACTTGTCTACTTTCTGTCTCACCATGATTCTGCCTAAACAGAAGTAGCGCTATAACAGAGCAACTAAGACTACCTGATCACCTACCGTACCTAGGTAGCTTCATGAACCTCTCCGAGTTCCAGATTTGTTGTCTCGCCACATGCAGCAGCAGGCAGCTTTCCAAGTTGGTGACAGATGGCTCAAGTGCAGGTGGCTTTCAGATCTGTATCTTTTTGGGGCAGCCCGGTCCATGTGCCCTGGAATTCATTGAATTGATGATTCATCGTAGAGTCGCACGAACAGTAATCACCTCAATCATCCTGAACCTCGTGTGCAACCTTCAAACCGTACTTGCCTCAAAAACGTTCAAGATAATCAACTCATTGGGAACTATACGTGTATGTTGATTCAAGGAAGAGCAGTCTTTTCATACATACTAGCACTTGGGGCACCGCCATATCAGGAGGTACTCAGTAGTATCTGCCTAGGTAGTTTACCTTATCAACTCATTTTCTGACTGCGTGATCAATGGCACAACTCCAACACAAACCTACCGTCAAAGATCTTTCAGCTTAGCTTGGTTCTTTGTTTGGCTGTCAGATGAGGCTCAACACGCCTTTGGCCAGACAGTGGACCCAACCGAAAGTGAAGCTCGAGAGCAGCCTCGGAATGCAAGGCAAAATATTCAAGCGGACTGCGCAACGCGATTTTCAACCTTTTTTCAGTCTAAGTGACAACGTCGGTGTTCTCAATTTTGAACGAGGGAAATGAACCGCAACAACCGCGACACGTAGGTAATCACGACCCGCACCGACCTTTTCTGAGCATGTTGACGATGAAAGAGGCAGATTGTGTTTCGCCATCAATAATAGAAACAATGTCCAACAATTTCCTGCTTCAAATGAACCTACTCAATTTGCAACACACCCGCAACGCACTAACCAGCTTCAAGAACCTTAGGAGCCATTAATCCCAATGAGCCTGCAGGTGGCTTTAAGATGACGGCTCGTCCCGTTGTCTCATAGTGGGCTTGCAAATATGTTGTCCGTCCAGCCAACCCGCGCTCTACAGTATCTTCGATTTTTGAAGGACGAACCCCTCGAATGTGCCGAAGCCGGCAGCAGCAACTAGGACTTCGAATTCGAATCTAGGTCATGACGGACAACAGCTGGCTACCTAGGTAGCAAGCAGCAAAACCTTCGTCCACGCCCTTTTCGGGTGGATGAGCCTGGAGAACTCAAAGTGCTTAGTAGTATTCGGTCAAGTGTTCGAATGGCGTGCACGCTTTTTCGACAGCCACGTTCGGGGTTGCTTCTTGACCATTCCACAATGCCGTGTTGTTGAGCTTTGGCACAACAGCTAGATGACTGCTTCGTTTGGCTCTGACTTTCAGCAACAGCTTTCGAGAAATGGCTACCATCTCTTCGATCGGCCACATGCAGTCCTCGGCAGACGAGCTCCCAGTGCATGAAATTTCAAACCCAACACTCTGTTTTTGCCATCAAACGATTCCCTTACCCCTGTTCTTGGTAAATTCCTACGGAACAACAATAGAAACATACCTGCATCGCAGATTTTTCGGCCTATCCAGGATTTTTCCACCCTAGTGTTGCAAACATGATTGTAGCCAGTAGTAAAAGGGTTAGCGAAACGCCAACAGTACTCACCAAATCTGAACGAATTGTCGAAGGTGAGATTGGCAAGTCCATCTTCCTTTCGTCTCAGTGTGAGCGTGCAAGAGTGTTGCTAGTCGTCAACACGTCCATTGAGCTCTCTCCGAACCTTGGAAGGTGATAAAAGCCTTTTCCTGTCACCTTGGAATTCTCTCATCGGAGATGGCCAGATAAATGTGGCTGGCCGGAATATATTGAGAAGACTGATGATATCCTGGGGAGCTCCAGATATCATCGGCAACATCGCCATGGTTTCGGGAACCGTAAAGATTATTAGCGGGTCCGGCGACGGGGATCCTCCTGCAGAACATTGCGCAACAGGTCATCAACTTTGCTTCAAGCCCCCGAGTTCGGAGTCAAAGCTGATGAGAGGACTATGTTGGAATGATGGCATGACTCCTGCCTGGCCCGTGGAATACATCAGCCGGGCTTGGCTTTATCGTCTCTATTTATGTGTCTGCCTAAGTAGCCAGCACTACAGATTACCTGCGTTCAGGCTGGGACCGGAGTTACGGAAGTCGGCCAAATGCTCTCTTTGGTCCGGGTCTCGATCATTAGCGGCCTGGGGCTTTCACATGCTGCAACACTCTTTCAGCCATGTTTGTGAAACCTGGTGAGCAGCAGTCAAGTCGCCACTAGCCATCCCAAAAAGGAATCACTCGCCGTGGCCTTGCATAGTTCTCTCGCTGTTCTAGACGTTTTTGTGGGCGCTGAATTGTCTGCGAGAGCTCTCCAGAATGTCGAGGGCTGAGGCTGATATCTTGCTGCAGATTGTTGGCCGTCGGTGGATCGTCTCAAAACGCCGATCACCAGCAAGGATGTGTTCCCCCGTCCAATCATGTTGTCTTCGGAGATGCATAGCGTTAGGCTCCTCCCGCTTTTGGCACTGCACTGGTACTCTTTGGGAGTAGCACGATCTGTCACGGAGGTTGATATGACCGACATCCGACGACAAGGCACAACTTCTGCTGGAGCTACACCCGAACGGGAACAATCCACGCACGTTCACAGCAGAAAGGCCCCGAGCTCTCGCGGCAAGGCTTCGTTAAACCTCAATGAGCAAATTGAGCGATTCTGCAAACGCTCCTTCAGCCTCAGCGGCAAGGCGAGCATTGTACAGGGAGTTTTCAGACGTAAGGGGTCACGGGGACCATCACGCCATTGCTACCAAGTGGGCATCCATGAGGTCCTCGGACGCGTCCAAAGGAAGATCGGCTCGCACTTTGTGATGCCTCTATCCATGTTGCGGCACACGTGTGTGCATAATACCATAGTCTGCTCCCCTCCCGTCGGCTGCCACTCAGCTGAGAAAACTGTCCAGGGTCCAACGCAATGCACATGGCGCACACCGGGGCTCCTACCACCGTCTTCCAAGACTCTGCCCAGCCGGTGATGGGGTGATGATAAAGGTGATTCCGGCTGCCGGTCTCGATGTGACCTGCCTCTTTATGGCTGCATGCCTCAACCGTCTTTTCCTTTTCTGCTCTCTGTCACCTGTTACTGCTACTCCCAACATCTGCTTGACCTTGTCATCTCCCTGCCTCGAGTTGTTAGACTTGTGGCTTGTGTCTTCCGCCTGTCAATCCAATCCCATTCCTCAATCCGGTCGACAACGACCTCCTAGTGTCCATTCCCACCAACACTGGTTCGATTGACAAACAGTCAAACGGAGCCTACTCGTCCTAGTCGTCGATTCTTACAGCGATCATTCGCCGAGACAGAAGTCACCTCTCGACGGTTCAAACCCTCGCCCAAGATGAACGCCGCAGGACAAGTAGCAAATTGGTATGCCTACGAGCCAGTGAAGGCGCCGGCGATCGCGGCTACCGCGCTTTTCGCGGTGACCTTGATCTCGCACACATGGCAAATGATCCGGCATAAGGCATGGATCTGGTGCATCATGGTGATCGCTGTTGCCAGTACGTCAAGAGTCGCGTAATCGAATCCACAGTACTGTTATTCCTGCTGATTCCTGTCGCACGCACAGTGGAGGTCTTCGGTTATGGTATTAGGATAGCCTCAGCAAAAGACACGAGCAAGAAGCCGCCATTCGTCGCCCAGTATGTCTTGATCGTGCTGTCACCTGTGTTGATGACGGGTATCATCTACGTCGCCTTCGGGCGCATCGTGTTCCACGTCATCCCGGCCGAGCATAGATCGATGAAACTGCTTTGGGTATCCCGTCAGTATCCGTGAGCTTGTAATGTCTGCGCATATTCCGTGTGCGCAAGCGGTCCATCAAAGACTGACATTCTCGACAGCTCGCTGGGTCACACCCATCTTCGTCGGCTTTGACGTCGCCGCATTAATGCTGCAGCTGGTCGGTGCCGTGATGATCGCCGGAACTTCAATCACTGACGCACATTACCTTGACAAAATACACAAAGGCAAATACATCGCGCTTGCAGGTGTCTCGGTTCAACTCTTGGCGTTCGGCCTGTTCTCTATCATCGCCGTGCGCTTCCACATAATCGCGAAGCGGTTCAAGGGCGATGTCAAGAAGAGGTTGACGCCAATTCCTGGCGACGAGAAATACGTGACTATTGAGGGCATCGAGGGCCGCAAGCTGAGGCCCAACTGGGAGATATTGTTGTACGCCATCAACATCTCGTGCGCGCTCATCATGGTAAGTCGGAACGAAGGAAGCTGCCACGAGACGTCAGACAGAAGTGCTGACTGCTGCATTAGGTCCGAACTATCTACCGTGAGATCGCATTCGCCGAGGGTAGATCGGGATATACAAATGTGCACGAGTGGGTGTAAGTAAACTCACCAAAACCACTACACTCTTCAGAAAAGGACACAGCCGCTGACCATGGCTCTCCATACAGGGTATATGTATTTGACACCATCCCGATGTTCATTTTGACTGTGCTTTACTGCTTCATCCCCCCAGGGCGGTACGTCCAGATGAGCTTCAAGCAGACCAAGGGCCAGAACACTGTCAACCCCCCAAGGTCCTCCGACGCCGAGGAACATGTCCTCCGAGAGACTGCCTAAACGCCGAGTGGAAACGAGGGTGTGAATTAGGCCGCCGGCGTGTTCAGCTGCTTTTCCCCGCCCAGACACTGTGGGCCCGCGCATCATGAGGGGTTCGAGATAGCCGGCGTGTGCTAGAGTCCACGATCTGTACCGGAAACCTCCCCCCGAGCGGCACTCAGGCCACAAACGTACGATCCCCCGTGGAGATATGAAGCTTGTCGGGGTTCATGGCTTGAGAGATGAAATGAGGTATTCTGGGCGTGCTAGCCCTGGCAACCCGAACGGCTTACGAAAACTTCTGCTTCACATGGGGTCCTGCAGGTGGCGTTCTGTTTTGGGATGTTAGATAACTCAAAGGTGTTTCTTCAAGACGAGATTGAGATTGATTGTCGATTTTGGGCACTGTCGCTCATTGCGTCCCAGCACTCGGGTCTTCCAGGGTTATTATGGCGGAACCATTCATTGCAGATTGCCGAGCGAGCGATACCTGGACGTTTCCATGGGCGTTGGGCGGGTCTTGATACATTAATTCTTACGGTACTTAATTTCTGTCCTCCAAATCGACAACAGACGCATGACTCGCGTCAGGTGTGTCGATCTTGAAATCACTGTCGTCACTGCGACGCTGATCACCAGGACGATATGCACCTTTTGCAGCGCGGGTGGACGTACTTGAACAAGCCCCATTTCACCTAGCCTCCACGGCTATGTATGACATTTGGAGGGAACATACAATTGAGCACGGCGGGAATTGCCTGCTTCTTGCAGGCTCAAGTCTGAGTGCGGCACACGCCTAGTGTCCAGAGCACATGTCAATTTTCTCAGCGTGGGAAATCGCAGTCCAGTATTGAAGTACCGAGGTTCGGTGGCCCGAGTACAACGTGTCATAAAGCTGTCAAAAATGTTTCTATTAGCTGTCAGACTCTCACTCCTATCTTGAGATCCATGGCGGTGTAGTCAGGGCTTTAGTAACTCGCAACCATGTTCTTAAAAGCAACAAGCTAGTTCCCTACGCAGCTCGCCCTCGTTCTGATGCTGGAATTTGAGCTTATTAAGAAAGGCGGCAACAAGGGCCATACATATACTCAATTTGGCAGTGCTGTTACAAATACAAAGACATCCAGTGTTACTTAATTCCATAATCGATCTCGTCGTATCTCACTGCGGATGATTGACAGCTCCACAGGCCAGGTACAAAGTATATAGACCATGGATTTCTCAGCGAGGCACATCGCAGTCGCTAAAGTTGAGCAAAACCCTTTGATACGCTGTATGCGCTAGGGAGTAAGTTTTCCACAGCCTCACGTTCCAGCATTGGTTCACTCACGAATACAAACACGCCTGTCACAAGAAAGCGAAAATCTAGGATGAACGAATCATGTTTTGTGGGAGTGCTCCCAAGTACTTAACACTTCGGCAAGTTCTGCTGCATGCTCCACTCACAATATGCCCTTCATCTCACCCGGTCACCGTGCGTGCTGCGCGCTGCGCGCTGACTTCAGGAGCTTGTCGATGATGCGATCAGTCACAAACTCCATTTCAGTATACTTGAATGTTCTGTCCAGGGCGAGAGAGCACGCGCTTGGGGTTCATGGCGAGTAGTCGCCAAATGCTGTATTGTCATCTTGGGCGGAGATGCGGCTGGCCGCCGGGAGTAACTACCGTCTTGCTAGCTAATGCGCAGGAGAGGAGTAATTATAGGAATACTCTGATCGATCAGTTGGTCTCATGCCTGTTAGCGGTAAAACTGGTAGTCAAAGCCTCCCAGACCGTCTCAATGGTTCTCTCTGTAACATATTGCCATCTGCCTGACAGTCTCACTTGCCAAAGCTCGACTGCCACAGGCCACATGTAAGTGCGGAACGACATATGTAATACTACGGTAGCTACTGATGAGGCTACAAGATAAATACTATGGCACCTCGGCAGGTGGTCCTCAACCGCGAGGAGGCCGGAAGCTCCGGACAGAGTGGGTTCGTAGAAGACAGAATGAACGTTTTGATATGTAAGGAGGAGGTCTTTGACATCTCAGACCTTCACACATGCGCGGATCTGAAGAAGCTCGTCCAGGAACGTCATGTATTGGAACACGCAATTCTCCTCGACGGTCTCGGTGGAGTCAATTGTCTGAGGAAAATGCGATGCGAGTTTCGTCACAGTACCGAAAACACAGTTTAGGGTCGTCACCGAGCTACACTGTGGCATGCACTCGACCAATTCACAGCGGCGAGGCCGTTCCACACCGGTCTGTGCTGCCAGCCAGGCCCGAGGCTGTGGGACAAGTTCCTACGGTGGATAAGGCTGACTAGTCTAATGCCGGCTGGACAGGGTCTACTAATGCATCCATACAGTCCTTGGGACATGCAATGCTGCAACACTTCCTCCTCACTCATGTTTTTGGCAGGTTGAGCATAATTTCATGCCGCCTACGGCTCTTCTTCAGCGTGCTCTTATGGTCAAGACCCAACTGCTTCCACCGCACACGTGGGGATGGCCAAACCAACCTGCGTCATGCATGCCCCTTGAAAGCCACGCGTGACAGTTGCCCAAAGCTTAGGTTTGAGATGTACATCTGCATATTTCAGGGCTCATCATCATATGTGGGCGAAATGTCAACTGCGCCCGCTCCGCAGCGTAACAAATTTCGCACAATGATATAGAAGCTAGCTGATATAGACAGAGCCCTGGCTTGCTTCGGTCGGTCCTGACTCCGTGTCAGCTGGTGCTCCAAGGGGCACGAGCAAGCCGTCGATCTTCCGTCTTCAAGGGCGTTGATGGCATGCTAATATCGAAAGTACCTATTGGCTTGATACTCTGTGGGTTCATCATTGCCGGTCTGGCCTTTTGATTTTGGGCGAATCTCTCTGACCTGTTGCAAATTCGTGAACCCACTTTTCGGCGCATGTGTGTCGCGCCGGCAGCTCGGTGGCTACAGAATTCCTGGAATTCCTGAGCTGTCACTTGGAACCTGCTTGATTTTCGACAAATCTGAACTGCCAAAACCTCGATCCTCTTCCGCACGAAGGAACTCAGGATATCCTCACGACGCACTTCTACAATTTCTGCGACGGCCGCCGTCGTTAGAGCCGTCGATGTGTGGAACGTGTACAGTACACCTAGACACTGAAGGACATCTGCTTACGGCACAGCCACAGGCCAATTGCAGAAATACCACAGCTCGGTGCCGGGCTCAAAGGCGAGTTCAACAACGTGCGGCAACATCCGTGATTTCATCACTTCCGTGACCCGGGACGAGTACCGAGCGGCGTTCTAGACCCCTTACGGGGCGGTCTGCGAAGTAATATAACGTGATGAGATTCAAATATCCACTGGAAACGTGATGTCTGCGGCGAAAGCCCCATTCCCACAGGCAATACTCAGACCAATTCGCTGAGGGATGATTGGGACAACGAGATTCATGTCGGACCCGCACGGCGTTAATTTCGAGTCAGTGACGTTCAGCATGCTGTGTGTCCAGACATGCAGACGGCGACCTGCATAAATTTTCTGCTTCTCACCGTTGAACAACCGCTGGCCCTTCTGCCTACTTAAGGTAGTCTTCGGAACATGCGTGTACGATGCCCACTCGCTCGTCCTGTATCAAAGCCGAGAGAGAAGCCAGGCCGAAGCGTTGATTTAGGTAGAGGACCGCAAATCAGAAGACTGAACGCCGCACATAAGGCTGCCAGGTTGAGTGATATCTATGTGATGTTCCCCATTTTGGGACTAATTAGAATTGCGCAGAGAGAATCAAGTTCCAGCGTCAACCGAGTCCGAGGGCTTGGAACCGTTGTCGTGTGCCGCGCCCGGGGGAATCTCGCCAAGGAACCATACCCTGGCAAAAAGACACATGGCTGGCAAGGCTTAGCCATGGTCCATCTCTTCAGCATCAACAACCCGGTCACTCGTATCTCCATGTCCCTCCCGCGGCCACGAGATTGCGGAGAAAGGACCTCGGGATTGAACTTGTTAACCACCATGGGAACTTGCAGAGACATACACACAAAGTCAGCTCAGCCATGCCTGCCATGCTGGAGTGGACCGACCAACGGATCGCCAGGGTGAGTTTGTCATCTCAAAATGCCTGTTGGCAGCGCGGCGTGCTAGGGCAGAGCACATCATCACCCGGGGTGTGAAATTGAGATCATACAGAAATGCTGCATGCTGACCCAAGGTAAGCACAGAGTTGCGCAAGCGGCCTGAAGCAAATACGTCAACTGTGTGGGCATTGGCCAATGTATCTGGAAGAAGTGCCCAAGTGGTGGCTATCCGTATTAGCCTGCTAACCTTGGGACTATATGTGCAAATTAGATGTCATCCAGAATTGACGGCACGCCAGTTACTGCAGAGAGCCCTCAGGAGTCCGCATCAAGCATTGGCACATGACATTGATTGCGTTTGGTACTCAGATGTCCTGGACACATGGGCGTCACCAAAAGGGGCACGAACCCCAGCACTGCTGCAGTCAAATCCCCGGTCAAGTCTCACCAACCTGGTCGCCCTGCATGTCCGATTTCTCTGCGTCCAAAACATCAGCGAACGCGGGACTTGCCGTGTGTCCAATCCACAATGTGCCCCTGACCCATGCAAGGTGGCGCACAGACAGCGCGTTGCCTTGGTGGAGTGTCTGGGGCCTCGGGACTTTGCTACAGTGGTGGAGCGTCCAATGTACTGTCCTGTCCTGAGTCCGTACACATTCGACTTCATACGAATACTGTGCACATCCAGAAGATCAACAAGGCTCCAACCCAGAACGCTTTGTCCGAGAAATGGGAAACACCGAGTCGCCCTCGACGAATATATTTCAACGAATCTTGGAATTCTCCCTGAAGCAAAGTTCCATGTCCTGCCCATCAACACACGATTTCCAAGCTTTCTATCCGTAGTAGGCATCGCCAATTTTGTTGCCCATAAACCCTCGTCGCTCCGCGCACGCTATTCACATCAGGGTAAGCACTGCGGCGTTTCCCATGTCTGTCCTTCTTAGCTCCTCGAAGAAACCATGATCTACGCCATAAAGCAGACTCCTTTGAATGGTGGGCGCGCGATATATGTGCGGATCGTCAGAAAGCACCCCCCCTCCACTCCTCCCGTCACCACGGGAGGTGCTAGCTCTGCTACCTGCATATTGCAACTGCGTCTACTTGCTGTACCCTCACGAATTGATTTCATATTTCAACTCTCACTCTAGCACGCCTTACTCGCTGGTGCCTTTCCCCGCAAGGTCTCCTGGTCTATCTTGCAAGTCTAACCAGCAAAAGAAAAACGAAAAGAGGGGCCACGGTACTCTCCGACGAACCGGACAGAACATCGACTGAATCCGCCCAAGACTGCGTGGCTCTGCAAGAATTGCCATTTGGGGAGTTTAGCTCGTTGTCTTGCCGCGAGGATCACACTACCAACGGCGAATTACGCCAACCAACTCATCTCCACAGCCTAGAATCGACGATCTAAACGAACCTTGAACCATGGTCTATTGTGGAAAAGCCTCTTTAGGGTGTTCTGGGTGTCGTAAGCGGCGTATTAAGGTATGTTCCGCGTCTGTTCAGCCTGGCTGATCAGAATTCCGAACCTTCTCTGTACACGTGGAGCACACCGCCACCACGTGTTTTGTCCCTAACACAACCCTATCACTGTCTCTGGAGATGGAAAGTGTTGTCGTTGCTCCGTTCAAGCTCCGTTGACTTGCAAGAGTGCCCGTCAAAGTGGTTCTCGTGGCCAGCAATGTCGAGGTCTACGAATTATAGTGGAGCGAGGACGCACGGGGCCATCGTCCAATGTCCTCGAACGTTTTGCAGTCGGACGACGAGTCAAGCATCAGGACTCCAAGCAGCTCATGCTGTTTGGAAACAAACAAGATTGATCTGTACAAACAGTTCGGACGATCACGAGCTGACCAACCGGTTGTACCCAGTGTGACAGAAGACAGCCCGAGTGCACACAATGTGTCCGCCTTTCCAAAGCTTGCCCCGGGTACAGGGACCAGCTTTCATTGATGTTCAGAGACGAGACAGTGAAAGTTGAGAAGAGGGTGCGTGCCTCCTGGGCAGCGAACGACTCTCCGACAGCGTCGAGCTCCTCCGCGCCGCCTGCGGGTCGGAGCACAAACCCCACTTCACCACCTGGTTCGTCCAGAAGGTCAGCAACATCAACACCACTACCAACCCCTCCAGCCTCCATCGCATCCACATCTCCAATATCAGCCAGATCAAGGCGCAGGGGAAGCGAAACTCCCGCTTCGTACGACGGTGCTTTCCAACAACCCGCGTTCGACCATTCTGGGACGTTCGAGGTCGCGCCCGTGCTGTTCACACCATACCAGTACCTTGGTCCAACATCCTCGGAAAGTGGCGTGGCGTACTTTGTCGAGCACTATGTTCTTGGGTACCCAGACGAAGTGAGGAACGCATCAGCTCTGAACAGTCAAGAATGGTTCGGGCATCCCGCGGCCCAGGCGACCATGGCAGCTCTGGGTCTTGCCGCGATGGGCAACCTCAGCAATGACAAGCGGCTGCAGCATTTATCCAAAAGTCAGTACGGCGAGGCACTCGTCAAGACGAACGAGGCTTTACAAGACCCGGTGAAGAACCTCGACACAGCGATGCGAGCGACGATAATGCTGGCACTGTACCAGGTAGGTCATAGGCTATTTGCAGGACTGCTTCGCTCTGATGTCGTGGAGCCTAGATGCGGTCTGGCTGACACATTGGCTTCTGCTCTTTTTAGTGCGTTCACATGACACATGAGGCCCACGAGAATGCGAGGGTACACATCATGGGCTGTATGGCCCTCTTCAAGGCGACATTACCCACCCGGACGGTGCCGGCAATGGGCGTAAGAGGTGTACTGCAACTCTCCTACTCACTGGTGAGCAACATTCACAATCGATGTCTCGAGTCTCACCCACACAAGCTGACGCCTCTCACAGCTCATTCCCTGCATACACAGCAGCGTGCCAATGCCAGACAACTTCTTCGACCCTGTCCGCGACTGCATCAACGCCGGCTTCCTGCCCGAAGATGAGCGGCCCTCGGTCGCACTCATCCACACCTGCGCACGCTTCGCCGGCCTCAGCGCCACCACGCGAGCTACCATCTACACGGATGGGCACGGCAGCGGCGTCGCCGCCGCCGACGTGATGCAGCAGCTAATATCGATCGACGAGGAGCTCGACGCGTGGGAGACTTCGCAGCAGGGTAAGTGGCAGTACACTACGCACACGGGCAGCGAGCTGCCGCCCGAGGCCGTATTCCGGCAGACATATCACCGCTACTCGGACGTCTGGACCAGCCGCATCTGGAACCACTTCCGCTGGGTGCGGCTGCTGACGAACCAGCTGCTGGTCGAGTTCACCCAGAGGTACCCCATGACCGCTGCAGGCGTCGTCTCGTTCGCGCGGACAGGCCGCTGCTACGAGACCATCCGTAGGCTGGCGTGCGACGTGCTCACGAGTGTGCCCACGCATTACAAGCACCCGCGGCTAACGTATCGCCATCTCGACGCTATTCAGACGCATGGCGGGGCCGGCGCCGGAGCCATAGGGATTCCGCATCTCATGTTTCACTTGCAGGTGGCAGCGTGTGCGCCGGGCGTGCCGCTGGATGTGTGGACATGGGCAGTGGACTTGATGGAGACGGCTTGGGGTGAGCTGGGCATGCTGCATGCTAAGTCACTGGCTGGTTTATCGAGAAAGCACCGGGCCACGGTGAGCGAATTTGGGCTGGAAGGCATTTTGAAGTCGGAGCCTTTCGAATTTTAGGCAGGCTTGGCAGGTCGGGTCGGGCAGTGTGGTGGAGCGGAAAATGTCATGTCTCAATTTGGCGTGAGACCTGTTGATCATCTGGGTTGTCTATGCATGGAGTTTCGGTTCTGGTCTTGGTGTGGAAACTGTTGAAAAGGGTGGTGATACTAGCCTGGTCCGACCAATCCCGAGGGCATGTTCTGGGCTGTCTGTCGATTCTCGTTGAGGGAATATTGTCCTGCGACTAAGTGCTTCTTCTGGTCATGGTGGCCTCCGGGCCCTTGGTTGGGAATTGATGGGTTGGGACTAGGTTTTCAGCTTGAGATGCAATTGAACAAACTCTCTATATGCCGGTGCAGACTAATCAACAAACGGTGCGGCTGTCCCTTAGCTAGCACCAAGCCGCTAGATATCGCGACCATTCGAGCTCAGATCATTAAGCGGGGATGCCGATTGTCATATGCTTCATGACGACGCATCTGCTCTAGCCTGCCAATGTCAGCCATCATGTAGCCGGCCAGGTCGGTAGAAAGGACCTGTGACGGTGGAGATGATGTGGATTGTCGCGAGGCCCATTTTTCTGCTTCTTGATTCTTCCGGCAGTCACACCAGCTTCAAAGCGCGCAAGTCGTATCTGCAGTAACCGTAGAAAATCTCGATACACGAAACCTTGCCAACCAGAAATCATACCAGGATGCAGATCTTCGTGTTCTCTCTCGCCGCCAATTTTGCGGGCGTGCTGGCTCAAGAAATCAACAGCTTGCCGGAATGCGAGGTAAGCTCAACCTCCTGTCGCTCGCCCAAGGTGCTGTGCTTCAAGTGCTCGAGAACGAGAAAGGCGTTTGGTTCACAATCCAAGTCACCAATCCACCACTCTGCGCGAGAATTATCATGTGCTGATCAATTTGCAGCGGAACTGCGTCACCAACGTAGTAGCTCTGGGACCCAGCTTCGACTGTCCAGCCATCGACAATGGCCAGTCTGCGCCAGACTGTCTCTGTAGCAGGGAAGCATTCGCCTACGCCATCCGCGACTGCTCCCAGGAGTCATGCCCCGAAGGCACGGATGTCGAGCAGGTCCAGAGTTACGGCCTAGAATACTGTCAATCTGGTAAGGACTGCCTCTCCGAATGCATCAGAGGCGTGGGAATGGAATTAGCTAACACATCCTCAAAGCTCAAGCCTCGGTCTCGGGCACCCCACTCGCAGCCATCGGCATCTTTTCCTCTGGCGCCCCGGAAGCCTCGACCACAGGCGCTGAGCCATCGTCATCGTCGGCCTCCGAGTCCAGCAGCTCTCGCGAGCCCATCACGACCATTCCCATCATCTCCACCATCACGTCGGGCAGCAGCACCGAAGAGACGACGCTGGGCTCGACGACAATCTTCGCGGGAGAGACCCTCTCGCCCTCGGCCAGCGCCAACAGCAGCGAGACCAGCAGTGGCAACGGCACCGGGACTGGAGCAGGAGCTGGAGGAACGTCCTCGTCGGCCGTCACGACTCGCCCAGTCGTGAGCACCGTCACCGAGGCCTCGACGACGCGTGAGACGACCGTCGGTAGCTCCACTGAGTTCTCTCAGGCGACCGGCGCCTCCAGCTCGGAGGGCGCAGGCGCGACAATGGCGCCGCTTAGAATTATGCCTGCATTTACGGCACGGCAGGGTAACGGTTTCAGCACCGGAGCATGGATTATGCAGGCGCTCGGCTGGACTGTGTTCGTGGTCGGTATGGTGCAGTTGATGTGGTAGAAGTGAGAAGCAGCAAAGGGAAGCCCCAGGTTGGGGGTGGTAATGATGGCCTTGGGTAGAGGCTGGTATTCGTGATTTGTGCGTCTATTTATCTAGAAACCATAAGCAATAATCCGCTCTTTGAATCGCAATTCTATACAATGCAACACAATTCATGTGCCAGGCTTTTCTGCCGACCCGTCGACAGGACTTCGTTTTGTGAGCTTCGGATCATTAACCCAAGTCTTTGCTAGACCAAATGCGGGATCCTCGTCCGGATATCCCAAGCTCTTCCTCAGCTTTAACACCTCATCTCTTACTCGCCGTGTGACTTCAATTCGTATCTCCTCGGCCTCCTTGCTATTCTTTAGCTCGTCTGTCAGCTCGCCGATCCGCAGTACATCCGGCTTCTTCAGTCGTATCGGCACCGTTGGTCTTGTGGAGACGATGCCATGCCGGCCGGCTTGCTTGTCCGAGGCGACCATCTTCTCGCTTAGTGCAGTAGCATCTGTGATCTGCTTTTCGACGACTGCAATATCTGCTTCTCTCTTCTCTATGGCTTTGCGTACAAGGAGCTTCCACTGTCGCCGCAAGTCGCCAAAGGTCGACTCCATATCCACCTTGTCGCCAAACGCTACTTTCACGTTCTTCCCTGCTCGCGGGACAGCCCTTGGGAATGTACGCTTCTCGTTCATCACATCGATCGTGCCATCGATGAACATGGGTACCAAGTCAGGCATTGGCTCCGCTTCCAAGATCATTCGAGCCACGCCCCATTTGAAGTAGCGCATCTGCCTCTGTTCGTGCTGGTGCACCAAGCCCTCGGGAAAGACGTGCACCCAGGCGTGCCGATTCGAGAGGTACGCCGAGGGCGCATAGTGGACGTCTTCACCGTTTGTAGAATAGATCATGCTACCCTCAGTGAAGGGGTCGCGTAAGCTCGCCAGAAGTGTCTGGACGCTGACCTCCTTCGGCACCGGAGTGACGGCGACATGGTCAGGAAGGGTCTTGAAGGGGTAGGCTGACAGTAAACGGATGGCTTGTGTCATGACGGGCTGGAAGAGCCCAGCATGAGTGGAATGCATTGTGCGATGTACGGGAAGGACCTGGCCGAGGGTGAAGTAGGTGGACAAGAGCCTGTTCTTGAAGCAGATGTCATGGGCTCCGAGGCTCCAGCGCAGGTTCCAGGGCTGGAATGCGACACTGAGAGGAAGCACACCCCATATCAGAGGGTCGTCGACGCTGATAAATGTAGTGTGAGTTAGGAATGGTGGAATTTTGATGTACTACGAAAGCCCACTTACACTGATATGTGATTGCTGACTGTCATCGGCGTGAATTAGAATGAGATATCGTGACATGGTAGATGAGGACGAGGTGTTCCGAACCAGTAATAAGACCCCTCTGTCTCTTGAAAGGGTCGTTCCGTTCCTCCAATAAAGTGGCGAAGTTGTCCAGCCCAATAGTCTCGAGAGTGTTGAAGCCGGTTAAAAAGCCCTTGGAAATGGACGTTGTTAGACCCAAGACCATGGCCGACGAGCCCCGCCATAAGCCGTTGGGCCGACGCTGCGGATACTGGCCATGAGCAACGGCCACCATTGTGTGACTGGTTCGTTGGTAGAGACTGGTGTGAAAAGAGACGGGTAGATTCAAGGGGCTGGTTCCCGAAAGTCGATGAGTTGCTCTCTTGTTGTCGAGCGGCTGCTCAAGTACAGCCTGATTGTGGTTAAGCCGGTAAAGAATGATCCATCATAGTTCCAGCATGGATTATGAGCGTGAGGAGCTCACGACGCAGCAGCCACGAATGAGTGGTGTCGTGAGCGCGTGTTATCCACTTTGCGTTGTTGATGCGGCTCAATTGCGAAATTCCTACGATGACGGCGACAAAGTTTCGACCAGCCAATCCGTCGGGCTCGCTTGTCAGCAGGCGACCCCTGTCCTTCGGGATCTGCACTAGGCAGGGGATCGGCTGTTGCTGGGTGCTCGCCCCTGCCAAATCCAGACGTCAATAACACTTGAGCAGGGGTCCCACTATTTACCAGCCACCGACCACCTCCTTCCCGTCCAGTTTGCTGCAGCACCTGCAGTTCCTGAATCCGTTGAATATGCTTTTCTTCCACTTTCGCTCGACTTTGACTTTGACTTCTTTGTCGAGCAAACTTGCACACTTTGACACTTCAACGCATGAAAACACGAGGCTGCATGTTCTGGCGACTCGGCAAACGCATCTACCCCGCCACCACTTACGAGCTTCACTTACACAGTTAGCACTTCCTATATGCCTACACTGCAGCTAGCTTTTAGCGCCCACCGCTTCGTGGCACCGCTGCAACACGAATTGTCATAGAAACACGCTCTTCCCTTTCCTCCTACACGTGGATCTTTCTTCCTTTCTCTTCGAATCTTGCACCCGTGTTCCAGCCTACACCCGCATTCCAGTGCTCCGACGACCCGCATTCCAACGTCCCGATAACCCTTCGCTAGTGACAACGTCGTTGACATCGACAAACGACGACGACCGCAGACATACGTACACTCACGAGACTGCTGAGCCCCAGACGGGTGCCCCCGCCGGCGAGTCGCCGTCATGGCGCCGCTGGACGATATGTCCGCGCCGGGCACAGCAAGCTATGACTCGGACACCATGACTGTTGGCGACGGCACTTGGGACTTCACCAAGAACGACTTTCTCCTGCCCAACCTCGTGGGCCTGAACTTAGAGACTACCCAGTATAATGGTATGCCCAGATGCCAACTTCCACACGTCTCCCATCAATTGGAGCTGTCCGAACCTTGATACTGACCCTCATCAACTCTATAGGCATGGGCAATCGCTTCTCATCCCTCCCGCAGTACCACACGATCATTAAGGCACACGGCATAATAGGAGCCACTGTGTTCCTCTTCATAATCCCCGCAGCTGTCTTCTACGCCCGCTTCTACACTCGACGACCAGGTTATGCGATACGATTCCATGCCTATCTGCAAATCCTCGCAGTGCTCTTGACGACCGTTCTTTTCACCTTGGGCTGGTTTGCTGTTGGACCGGAACGAAGTCTGACCAACCCTCACCATGGCATTGGAGTGGCCATATACACTCTTATCCTGGTTCAGATCTTGGGAGGATGGATTATCAAGAATATCAAGGGTCGATCGCTGCGAGTCAAGCTGCATCAGTGGTTCGGCCGCACAATTGCTCTGTTGGGCATCGCCCAGGTGCCTCTTGGTCTGGCCTTGTACGGCTCTCCAAAATACCTCTTCATATTGTACGCAATCTGGATGGCCTTCCTGCTGTTCATGTACTTCATCTTCGACTACCGAGCTTGGGACCGCCCCGATTACGACATCCGCGACCGTGATGGACGATCCGAGGTGACGCGAACCGAGCGCACCGAGCGCTCGGATCGAAAGTCTAGTGGAGGAGCCCGATGGCTTGGTCCAGCCGCGGCCGCTGGCGGCCTGTGGGCCTTGATGCGTGGGCGTAAGCGAGAGAGGTCACAGAGCCGGGAGAGAAGTCGCAGCCGATCACACGCCACAAGACTTCGAAGTCATAGTCGTGGCCCGGAGGTGATTCCATCACGACGCGAGAGCTATGTTGAGGAGGAGAAACATACCGAACGATACAGTGAGCGACCCAAGAAGAGCAGCGGTGGAGGTTTCAAGGATAAGTTCCTTGCCCTCGGTGCTGGTCTTGGAGCAGGCGCTCTCTTTTCTCGCATGGCCGGCAAGAAGACTCAAAGGGAGGATGAAGAGTACTCGGCCGTCGAGACAGATACACCGAACAGAAGACGTCATTCAAGATCCCGCAGGCGTTACACTGGCACAGTCATTACTGACTACAGTGATGAAAGTGAGGAATACCGCAGAGACGGGCGGAGGTCGCCACTTCTCCCAGGCCCAGGCGGCCCGTCAGCCATGGCAGCAGCTATCAGCGCTGCCGAGAGGCGGCAGTCAGTCTCAAAGCCAGCGAGACCGTCGACACCACAACGTTCCCACCGCCGAGGCGACTCTAGGATTGAAAGCACTCTGGGCTCGGACTACTCATCTTATGTCAGTCCATCGAGACGCGGCAGTGAAAGCCGCCATGACAAAGGAGCGGTGGAGAAAGGCCTTCTGGCTGGGCTGGGGCTTGGCTGGTTTGCCAAGAAGATGAAGGACCGAAGAAACGACAAGAAAGATAACCACATGATAGAAGAGGAAGAACGCCTGCGAGTCGAGGACGACGACAGGCGAGCTGGTCGACATGAACCGAGATATACTGGAGACGGCTATAGTCACAATACTCCGCCGCGGAGACACTCTCGTCGCCAATCCTTGCAGCCGGCGGCCACCATCAGGCCCGGAACCGGAGCGTCCCAGTTGACCGAAGAAGAATCCTCCCTCATCGAGACACGACCACTATCAGGCTACGACGCACCAAGACCTGATCTATCCGCCGGAAATTACCCGCAGTATCAGCCTCCGTCCGGAACCATGCCTCCATCGGGGCCACAATATACTGCACATATCCCCATAGCCCCTCCTCCTCCTCCCAGTATTCCGGTCCCCATGGGCAACGCATCACATTCTCGCATGCAGTCACGACACAGCTTTGATGACCCAGCGGTGATGCCTGTGATTCCAGACGATCCGCAAGGAATTCTAGCTAGGGAGTCGGAGAGCGATCTGTACGACTCGCGAGGAGACACACAGTCTGAGAGCCGTCGTAGGGCAGGTGAGGCTGCTATGGCAGCTGCGGCATCTTCGGCGGGTATGCTTGCCGCAGAGCAAGAGGCGCAGAGACGAGTGGAAGTCGAGCGAGGTGGCAGGACACCGCCAGTTAGTGTCAAGGTCAAGGTTCACGACGATAAAGACCGCAACGTTACGCTACGTCGGCTTACTGAGGAGGAAGCCATGGCCGCGCGACGAGCCCGGAGACGACGCGGCGACTCGGTTAGCAGCCTGTCGGGCAGCGAAGTCGCATCAGGGTCTCGCTCACGGTACAGACGCGACACGAGTCGAAGAAGAGCTGGCGATTCTGGCGAAAGCAGAGTCGAGCCATTGTCACCACCGCAGCCGGCTTTTGCGGGCGGCAAGAGGCCGAAAGACTCGGCGTACTTCTCGGGACCGCCGCCTGTTCCCGGTCCTTCGGGCGCACAGCCCGCAGCCGGAGCAACAGTCTCAAGTCTAGCAAGCCCTGGTAGCCACGGGACTTGGAGTGGGATGAGTCCGATCGGTACCCCTGGTATGCCTGGCCCTAGTGAGGCAGCGAGTGCTACGGCATCGGCTGCAGACCGTCGGCGGCGACGGCGGTTGGAGAGGAGGAACGACAGACCGGCGGCGAGCGGCACGGTGGATTTTACATGATTCTTGTCTGTAATCTTTCTTCAATTTGTCGTTCGAGTGCATATGGCAGGAACATGACGTCCTGCTTGGCGTTTTCGGGGATACATAAGGGACATTTCAAAGTTATAATGGGTGGACAGGACATAGCCTTTGGCTGGCGGAAAACTGGCTTCACTTGGGTGGTACATCATGCCTCGAGCGAGGCATCCAGATGAGTAACCTTGTTCGATGAATTTGACACGACTTTCACGATGGAGGAAACAAAACGACAAAATACGCATGTTAGTTGTGCATGGCGAGAAACGGAAGTGTAATGTATGTAATGTGTTGACGCTGTAATGGTCCCAGATCCACAACGTGGAACGCGTCTGCAAGCTCAGAACAAAGGAGATTCAAGTGCCACTAGAGGGTCGAAGTACAAATAAGATGATGAGAATGTAAGAAGTTTGACTTCTCCCTTGTTTTGAGTCATGAGCTCTCCAGCTAAAAGTGAGACTGATATGTGTCTCGATGCTTCTCTCTTCGCACTGGAGCAGTTTCCCCATGTCGAGCTGATGTAGAGACACGACGTCAGGCAATGCGCATCCATCTTGCTAGATTGGAGTCGGGACAGTGACTTCAAGACTGGCTGATAACTAGGCAGGTAGACGAATACCTTCTCATTTGTGGTCCTGAAAACCATCAAGGCCCTCGGGGTGCTTAGCAATGAGCCGCTTCATTTCTTCCTTGACTCTGCAAGAAGATGATGATGAACACATAACTATGACCTCAGTAGTTCACAGGGTTTGGCGGACTTACCGATCCCACAGGAAAGCACGATGATTGTGCAGTTCAGAGTTGATGATATTGTCTCTCCTGCATGGCAAAAGTCAGCTCGGCCATACTTTTCGTACACCGTCTTCACGACATGAAAATGTTCCAGGTGCTCTTACATGGCATAGAGGGTATTTCTGTCATCGAAGTCACCTTCTGGCGACGATGGTCGCATTCGCTCTAGGTACTTGCTGACATGCGCCCCGGTGAACTGATAGCTTGGCTCACGCATCATGCCAAGGTCGACTATAAGATTTGGGGAGATTATCAGTACTCACCTCGAACGCTCTCAAGAATCGAATGGTTGACCTACGTTCATTATGGCCGTAGCAGCAGCAAGCATCAAATAACACGACGGTCTATGTATCCCTGTCGATCTGCCCATTCCTAGGCCACAAGTCCCCATGCACGAGCACAGGCTGGATGCTTCTGCCTCCGGTCTGGAGTGGACGTAAAATACGAGGTTGCACTTTCTCGAAGAATTCCTGTGCAATGGCATGTATCTCGGGATCGTGTCCATGAATAGTCTGCTGCCACCTAATATCTGAGCGAAGTTGGCGGGTGAAGAATTCCTCCCACCCATCACACCAGTCTTTCACTTGCGGCACAACGCCATTGAAGGTGGGCACATGGAAGCCGAGTTTCTTCGAAGTCGAAGCTGAGTTGGTATGAAGCTTCGTCAGGACGTCAACGAGCTCTGCCGGCGTCGGAATTTTCTCGTCGCTGAAGTTGTAAAACTCAGTCAATAAGAATGAGGCTGACGGATCCTGGTGAAGGGCGCCGTGTGGCAAAGGCACAACTGTATTCTGAGGCAGATATTTGAGAAGCTCCTTCTGGCTCTCGAACTCGCCATGGGCGAGCTCAAGGTGTCGAGCCCGGCGGATTATCTGTACAAATGTCGTAGTCTCTTAGTAGATATTTCCCTAGGTACCATGAATCATCATACAAGTTTCAGGCTGCTTGATGAGGTACTTTGAGGAAGTAAACCGATTGCTCACCGTCCTTCTTCACCTCAAGCTTGTATCCGTCCGACCAAATCCCTTTCTCGTGCGGCTTCACGGCAAGCACTTCACATCCAGCAGGCAATGCTGTCTAAGAGTCGGCCTTAGATCGGGAGCTCGATAATCCACCACGGCATGAAGTCAAAAGAACGGGGTACGTACCAGCAAAAATGGCTGGGTTGATGGTCTCGCACATTGTGTGTGAAACTAAACATGTGGGACACGGCTTTCAACAGTTTCAGAATAAGTAGCCTTGAGCTTTCTGACACGCTTGAATCGGAGCCCAGAAAATAAACAAGATGAAGAGTTACTGCTCGGCAAGATGTTTCCAGCGGGGTCAGCGGCGCAGTATTTTTGTTGGCTCAGGGTTGCAGGTGGTTTTCGAATCCAGAGACCGAGAGCAAGTTGTCCCCAGATTGTTCGTCGAAAGTTGCATCTTACCCCGATGCAACGCAGACTGCTCAAGTGCCTAGGTGGACCTTCCAAAATTACCTAGAACAATGAAGCAAGAAGACACCCAAAGCCGTGTATGATCGATCGCCTGTCGAAAGTATCACTGATACCTTCAGTCGTATTTTTCGCGACTCTCAAAAGCGAAAAGTCGAGTCTGCAACAGCTGCCATTAAGCATCATCTTCTTATTGGATTATTCGGATGTTGTTAAGCCGATGACCATCCAGACTTGACTGCGTGTAAGCAACCGAAAATTGGACCACTCCTGCTAAATCCTCGCTCGGTGGGGATGACCGTCAAAAATTTATATCGCAGACTTGCGTCGCGACGAGAAGTCGATCAGCAACTTACTAGACGGACTCCCGCAAGAAGCCAGTCAATGCGGCAATTTCCGCAGCGATGAGGCCGCTCCACCGACGGAGTTCAAACTTCTGCCTCTGGATCTTGCGTCTTTTGACAGTGTGCGGCAGTGCGCCGCCCAGTTCGCCGGAAAGGAAGACCGCTTGGACTTGCTCATTTTGAACGCCAGCATCATACGCATTGCAAATCAAACAAAAAGTAGTGGGTATGAGGTCCACTTTGGGCTGAACTACATGGGCCACGCACTACTCTCGCGACTTCTATTCCCGCTCTTGCTTCGCACGGCGGAGAAGCACGGGCCAATCGCTGATGTGCGCGTAGTTATGGTTTCAAGCGAGGGCTATACCATGGCGCCTAAGGGCGGAATACAGTTTGAACAGCTCAAGACGGAGTGCAGAGAAATGGTGAGTGAATTGTCGTCCACTCGAACAGGAATGAAATGTTGTAGTGAGATTCATAGTTGTGTCTGACATTGAGTGCTTGCCGAATAAAGTCATATACACAACGCTATAGGCAGAGCAAGCTTGCTCTGTTGTTTCTTCCGCGCCAGACCGCCCGCCGATGTCCACAGCTTACGACTGCTGCAGTTCATCCAGGCCGGATGCTCACTAATATGGCCACCAGCTTGAAGAAAGAAAGCTGGATGGTCAGACTGACGATGCCTATTGCGCCACTGTTTTGTGTGTCAGTCCCCCAAGGTGCCAGGCATCATTTATGAGCAGCATGCAGCGTTGGGGTCGTAAGTGGTAGCTATTACGAGCCTGTGGGAGCGAGTGGGAAGGAACAAAGCATTGCCAAGAATGACGATCTGGCAAACCGACTATGGGACTGGACGCATGATGAGTTGGAAGGTGTCGAGCCTCTGTGATAGGAACACTACCTCATTTTGACTAGGTTCGTGGCTGTCCGCCTGCCATTGTGCCTCAGTCTGTGCCCAAAGCGAACACAGGCGGGTGCGGCATGCTATGTAAGTGAAAACGGACGTCGATATCGGCCTTGTGACCTTCCAATACCAGCTCATCTTTCTTGCGAGCCCACATAGCGAGAAGAGGCTATTCGCCATGATCGACCCACTGGTCTACCGACACGTGCTTTAAAAATGGAGTGGAGCTCATTTTCCTCGAGAAAACCTCGTGCAACGGTTCTATCCACAAATCTTGAGTCCAATTCCCGTGGGCTAAGATGTTCAGACACCGTACCGAGTGCGGAAGGCGGTCAACCAGACGGCGCACAGGCGTATTCCACCTCCAGAAGCCCATCAATGATGTGACTTGCATGGTCAATGCTTCGGGGCGGAAGGAGCTCAGTGTGTCGATTGGTGCGTCCCAATCTTCTCGCGTCTGCCCACGAAGTGCAAGTTCCTTTAGTGAGTGGCGCTGCGGCAGGAGAGCCTGCCCGATTGTCGAAGAATCAAGGAGCCCAGGCGCAGCGGTGTCAAAGGAGGATTCATCAGCGTCGGCGATGTAGAATTTCTCGAGTGCCTGAGGTAGTGGCCACAAAAACTTCAGGGTCTTTGCGTCCACCAGACAAAAATCTAATTTCACCTCTTTGAGGGTCGACTTGCCAGACGACTTTGCTAGCACTTGCTGGCAATTCGCTTCGTCATGTGCATAGTGCAAAGCCCTGACTTCTCTTCCAGACATGTAAATGATTCGGATGCTCGGCAGCATGAACAAAGGTAACAGCTTGTCAGCATTTACGCCGGAAGATGTGGACCAGCGCTGGGGCGAGACCAGTGAGATTTCTTGCAGATTCTGAAGAGCGGGAATGCTGCGAAATGCCGTGTAATTTTTGTACCGATGGTATAGAGGGTCGAGGATGATGTCTGGAGTGTCCAGTTGAAGACTTTGCAGTTCCGGCATCACCAGCAACAACGCGAGTGCAGGATTGTTGTAACCAAGATCACGATGAATGCGTCTACCTGTTGCAGGAGGCGACTTTTCGTTGCAGAGCAGCCTCACCACCAATGCGCTCAGCGCCTGACATGGGCTGACGCTGACATCTTGCGAGGTTGCAAACCAGAGGTTCCAAACATGGCGTGCCAGCTGCGGCCGACTTCTCAAGACAGCGAGGAACCTCGTCAGCTAATGGACTCGGTAGTCTCTGAACTGGATAAAGCGGTAAAGTATAGGCTCAGCGACAGATCGCAAATGACGACAGGCAGCCGCCAGAGCAAAGAGATCGCGAGCGACGCACAGCGGGCTGTTGAGAATGCGGATGTTTATGTGAGCCTGGCTTTGACTGCTGAGCATCGGTTATTGATGAGCATCGTTCACGCCCCCGAGTAAGGATCCTGTAGTCGCCCGAACAGCATGCTGTTCTCTCATCCGATCCCTGATCGCAGCGACCAATCTTTCTGCGGAAACTATGGGCACCATGATGCGTTCGTTGCTCTCGGGGATGTGATCTCGTCGATAGGTCACAATGGATGTGCCAGTCCCGTCGATGTCAAGCGCCGAAGCGCCGGCGCACCTATAACTTCTTAGCTATTTTTCAATTGCTCTAGGACTAGCAAGATCCCGAAAATCTTGTGGAGAATCTCGTTCGGAAGACTGAGGAGAATAGTCATGATGAGGATATGCAGAGCGCTATGTCTTCGTGCCCAGCGACTGCTCAGTCGACCCTACGATGGGACTGCTGAAAGAATTTGAAGCTGAGACTCCGCAAGAGCAGTTGCTGTTCCACTCGGGTCTCGTGGATTTCGAGGAGACGCGACGCGGCGCGTCTTGGTCGATGATTCAGCACATTTATCTCGGTTTTCGGGTGACTTAGAACTCATACCTGTTTATTGTGTCGACCAATACGCTCTTGAGGTTGGGATAGAGTGAAGCGCTCTTCGCTCAGCCAAGTTGGGAGTCTCGAGGTCCTGAAGTAATGAAAGAACTTGATGCGGTTCCTTCTGTAAGCAGCCGAGACACTGGGCACCAAGGACTTTGCTGATGTCAACCTTGGGCGTGTCTCTTCCTCTTGTCTTTCGATCTAGGTGCGCACCAAGACATTGGACTCCTCGAGCCGAGGACGAAGTGCCCGAATGGCCAACTTTCTTGTGCGTTATGCACAAGACTCCAAAGCCTCCGAATATGCCGACGCGCACTTTGCGTACGAAGCCTCTCTGCCTGTCCAATCTATTTCGGTCTACGCTTGCCTCTCGACTGTTGGTATGGTCTTAGATCCATCAGCATATGGGCAGTCACTAGTCTGGCTTCTTGGTAAGACGTATGGCAGGTGCTAAACTTTCGCGTGGAAGAAGGCACATATCATTTGATGTCGTGGCTGCCTTTCCAAACTGAGTCCTCTCTCACTATTACCTCTGACCCTCATCTCGCTGGCAGATTAGACCACAACAACATCTCAAAATCGACAATACAATCACATTCTACCCTCAATCAACGGCCTCTCAATATTCTTTGGGATCTCTACATACATTGCAGCTTCTGGCCACTCTTCCTATTCCGCTTCATACCAATTTCACCAAACCCACTGACTCAAAATGTGGAAGCACAGTACTCTCAGCGTCCTCGCCGTCGGGGTCTGCTTCGCTCCAACGCAGACGTATGGCACATCTGCCCCTTTCAAGCTTCAAATCAACAGTGCAGCCGATGGCTCCATTGACGGTCAATTCCTTAACTCAGTCCATGTCGGCGCAGCCATTGAAGCACTTGCCCTCTTGGAACATGGCCAACATGCGGTTTACACCTTAGAGACGCCCACTCCGGAAACCAGCATTTTAATACATGTGCTGGCGACACAACCTGACCCCACCACTTTGGAGCTAGCCTTCCCACGGGGTGCGACGAGCAATGTCGTGACGCCGCTGTTCAGCCCACCTGCAGGTCAGGGCGCATTTGTGGGGTTTGATGACCAGAACAGGATGTTCTCATATCTGAGTTACTACGATGAGAGCAGCTCTGTGCCGATAAAGCCGTCTTCGCAAACGGGCAAAGAAATGCCATTGTACCAGGTGAGTGATGGAATTCCGATTGAATGACAAAATTGACCAGTGGTTGACTGAACCTGTCGGCAACAGTGGCATGCTTGCTGGACGGATACATCCGTGTACCACTACTACACGTTGTCCTGGGTGCTTGGAGGCGTGCCGGACAACCCTACCTGTGTGCCTGTCGATGTCACTCGTGTCTTTCTGTAGAAGGTCGAGAAAGTCGATAAAGTCGTCCGCAACGAAATGTGGACATGGGACGAGCATTGTAACGACCCCTATTGCCGATGAGCAGCTTTCATTGCCCGACTGCTGCAAGTAATGAGGTCGGAAGGATACTATTGAGCTGGAGCGGAAGACCTCTTGAAGCCAGCCAGACCTGCTCTGCAGCATCCACCTAAAACACACACCAGGTCACCTCTCCTCAAGTACTAGTCCGTACATCAGCAAGGCCATCATAATCCAATCGGTTCAAAAATTTATGCACATGAGCGGCGTCTTTGTACTGCGCAAGACCCTAGTACGTACTGTTATGATAATTGACCCTCAGTAAAATTGGAAGTTATTCACAAGTTTCTTCTACTTGGTTACTACAAGCTTCTTTCTTGTCCACTCTACTATTCCCGTGGTTGCAGGGCCTTTGAGAATCCTGTCTTTCATCTCAAGATATTTTTCTGACATATTACTGCCAGTCTCGCCGCCTAACCTGCCCTCAGAAGATGCCAGCAGCATCGCCTGCGCGGTCGAAGACCGCCGAATGAGGTCCAAAATGAAAAAGTATAGCCGGACAATGAAGCCATGTGCGATGTCCTTGGAGAGCATGGTCGTTCCGTGGTTGAAGAAAGCCTTCAGAATCTCGCCCAGAATACCTTCGTAGAGCGCCGTGATACCCTCGGCCCTTGCCGTCCTGACAAGGGCACCAAATATCGACCCTTGTGCTAGTCGGCGAATTCGCTCGGCCGGACCCTGCCTTCGAGTCGACTCTGAAGCACCCTTTTCCATCTCTGGCGTTGGGCTCGACGGGGCGGAGACTTGTGCCCTGACCTTAGCAATGTTGAAAGGATAGGTGATGGTCGTAGCAACGACCTTGCTCAAAGCCGCGATCAGAAACACCATACCGCCTGACTCCCCCTGCCTGCCCCGATCCACAAATACCTTTTTCAAAGCATGTTGCAGATAAAAAGTGATGCTCGGGTTCAAGGTTAATACCAGCGTTGCACCATAACCCGCCCACAGTCCTGTGAAGCCCTTCTCGGCCCGGATGACGTGAAGGATCTCGCCAAATGACCGCTCTGTGGGGCTTCGACTCCCATCGCTCGACTTATCGTCCGATACGAGCGAGGCAGTCTGTTTCCGCGTGACGACGTTGCTGATTGGCGTGGTGAGAAGACGAGCGCAGGCTCCAGCGGCCGCGCCTACTGCCAGCTCTTCCCAAACGGGGAGGCGGCGGCTGGTTCCACGGGACCGCCGCGTGCGGAACCAGGTGTAGAAGAGGAAGAAGAGGAAACTGTCCGCGACACTCTTGGCAACGTCAGACCCAAGACCTGCGTAGAAGGCCCACAGACCGCCGTCGCGCTCGAAGATTTTGCCGAATGCGTCGGCGAGGCCTTGGTACTCTTCTGATGGTAGGATTGTCCCGTCTTTGCGCAGCTGACCCTGGACTTTCAAGCGTGTGTTGACTAGATCGAGAGGGTATGTGATGGTTGTCGAGATAGCTGTCCCAGTCGCTCCGGACACGGCATGCCCAATCGCTGGGAGGAACTTGTCGGCGGGCATCGCGACGGCTACAGCGCGGCCGGTCGATGTGACAAATTTTGAATAACTTGGCAGCCTATCTTTACGAGGCCAGACAGGAGAACTTGTATAGTATGATCTGGAGTATGAGACACTTGAGTTATCACGGAAATCAGCCCAGGAGTCTTCGTATCCACGCCATTGGAAAATCGGCACGTGCTTGAATTGACTCCAGACGCATCCATCCGGCCGTTTCTCGCGACGTCATTGTTGCCCGGGCCGAGCCTCGGCTCCGCTCTTCCGTAGTCGACAGGGATGCTCCACGCTGAGCTCCATTTCCCAATGCGGAAAGTATTGAAGTGCCAGTTCACCGTGGACCTCTTGGGGTGTTGACAATTTATGAGCATAGACCTCTTCTCAACTCAACTCCACAGAATTCGATTGGAATTTGGGTGTCTTATTTCTTGTCAGCATTGCATCATTGCGGAACCTAAGCATCCGCCGACGGGGCTCCCACACTCTCTATTCAGACTTCAACGAAGTCATTGCGATCCTTCCGCACAAAATTCGAAAGACAATGCTATTGGACATCATGTAAAAGAACTCAAACTATCAATTATCGCATAAAATGTATTGTTGACTCATGGCATTGAGATTTCTGTCCGCTCCCGCTTCCCATCACATCAAGTTGTAGCGGCGCTGGAGGTATGAGCTCACTCTAATCAAAATCACAGTTTGATTCAACTAGTTGCACATCGTTGTAAAATCTTAAAGCAATAGCTGAGTAAAGTTGAACAACACCTTAGAAGGGTACTGCGGTGGAAAGATCGCAGTGAGAATGACATCGTTGATCATGATCTACGGACAACGCACAACTGATTAGCTTGCTTGTAGCATGTTCGAATGAAGCAAATGTGCCAAGGAATTAGGAATTTCGATCTAACCTGAGTATCCTCGCCAACTTCTGGAGTCTGCCAGAATCTAGCATTGTCGCCTCGGGTGACCCTTTTGTACGCAGTCAGTATCTTCCTGCAAGGTCTAGAGTAACGAGTGAGTGGAGAAATCGAAAACTCACGTGAACACTCCCTCTTCACATCTTTCACACTGTACTACCTCCCAGACTTGAGGCGTTGGTTCATCTGACAGGGCAGCAGCAAGCTTTCCATCCGCGTCAATTGTCCATGCAGAACTTCTCCCTGTTCCATGACCTGCGGAAAGGAGGAATTGATTCTCGCCGCCTTCGACCTGTGCGACGGTCCACTGGTCTGCCTGTCAGCCAACTTGGAAATCATTAAGGCGCAGACATCGAGTTATTTACATACTTGGAATGGCACGACATCACCGGTCTGAATATCGACGCGCTTGGGGCCAAGACTTCTGTCCTCAGCGAGATTGCGCTGGACCCACCGCTCGCCCCAAGGGTTGGTGGCGATTGTAGAGATGAGGTAGAGACCATTAGTGAGCTGCATCTTGTGCGTTTTGTCAAGTAAAAATGACCTTGGATAGTGCTTTCGATTTAGGCGGGACCGATGTGTGGACGTGTACTCGTTGGTGCGGTTAGACCTTCTGAGGGATGGCTAACCTTCCAGATGATCAACACAAGAGGAAAGCAGATTCTCTTTATACGTTTATCACTCAATTCATATTTTGAAGCGCCAATGTAGTGTACTTTTGATCGTCACAAGACCATGATTCGGTGAGTAAAGTCATTGCGGATCCCGAGCCACGACCAGCGAATTGCTTACATGTGGCGCTCCAGGGCTCTCTCCGATGGCTGGACATAATCACAACGCCCATCTTGCTACCAATTATGACCTCAAGAGCAGGTAAAACATAGTCTCACTAGCCTTGGCGTCTCATTATCAATGTTCATGTCTCACTTTTCGTACAAAGCGGCCGCCGAACGAGTGCTTGGCACTTGATTTGATCTCGTGAACGGGGAAACACACCTCACTTTGGGTGAGCAGCTATACGAAGATCATGGTGAGCTTAGAAGTAGACGCCACATTATCTGAGAAAATCTGACAAGCACATGACTGGCTGGACGCCGGGCAATTCAGCACTTTGGCGATGGGCATTCTCGAGTAGCACCTCAGTGTGAGATACATGCACACTTTCCAAACGGGCGACATTTGTTTTCTTGTTGGCTGTTGTAGCTACAATTTCAGCCTGCCCAAGCAAAAGACACTATACCTGAATTACCGACCTCTGATCATCATCCGCGACAACTTGCACTAAATGAAACCCCATGCAAGGTTACTTGTGAGTTGTGTTCCGTAGGTACGTAGTTATAGTTGCGATTCTTGGAATGGCCTCCCGTATAACCAATCACCTTGGCACCCATGGACTGTATGAAAAACGGAACTTGACAAAAGCCAATTTTCTTCTTCCTTAGCACTATTTTCCAAGAGTCGAACGCATTTGCAGTGTTGAGATTGAAGAGTGCGGTATTTGACCCGCCGCACAACGACAGCTGAATCATCTTCGGCATTCCATTGCTGGACCGCACCAGGCTGCTACAACCCGTCTCTCCAGCCTGTTGCTCAGCTATTCTCAAGTACGAGGTCAAATGTCCTGGAATCCAGAGCCGACAACAAGGCCAAGGTCTCACATTGTGCCGGTGAGAGACTATCGTTGATTGTAGTATCGTGCTGTGGATGTGTCTCGGCGAGTGCTTGGCCACATTTTCCATCTTATAACCCGAGTCCCCGCTTCTATCTTATGTATGTGAGTCAACTCCTCTCATGGCCTTGAAGCAGTTATGGAAATGGGTGACTAATGACCGGTAGTGGCAAAGTATATGTCCTGGATAATTTCGAACCGTAATTCTGTGGCCCGGTTTATATTGACGATCCCTTCAACTCAGAACGCATGGAAGAGACTTCGCTATATGCTCTTGAATCCCGGTGGTAGTCAGCCAGAGATAACGTCTCTGATCGAGTACTTGGGTCCGGAACCGAGGGTCGACTCCACTCGAGTAGTCGGGAGTAGAGACTTCCAAAGTTGGCAGCGCCTTCCGCTAGCCGCCAACGCCATACCCATATCGGCAATTCTCATGCAGTTGATTATGGTGGACGAGACTCAAGACAGAAAACATGAATTCATTTGGTATCAATTGTCTGGTTCGACCAGATATCCGTGCCGACCAATGGGTTGTTGAGTCCGCCAGAATAACGCCCCTATAAGTCATACCCGTATTCAACGCCGCGCTTCCTAAATCAGTTCTTCCCAAACATGTTCATCTTAAACAACCTCGAGCTTGTGCTCGGCATGCTAAGCTAGACCCGCAACTGACGACTGTCGAATAGGCGCAAACGTAGCTGACCGCGCGCTGCCAGGCATGCCAGTTCCGGTCATGGGCACATCTTCCTCCTCGCCGTCTGCGTCCTCTTGGTCCATGCCAGGAAGGATAGGAACAGGAGGGCGGTGGCCGGGATGACCGGGCGGTAATCGTTGAGCGCCCCAGCCCTTGACCTTGAAGATGTTCTTGCGACCGTGGTCAGTGGCGGCGTCAAGTTGCTGCCGCAGGCGAGCCAGCTGAGTCTCACGCTTGAGAAAGTTCAGCTGGGGTTGAGCGACAACGGGCTGTGGGTTCCAGGTCTTGAGAGCGGACATGACGGCGTTGTACTCCTCATCCGAATCGACAGGACCGGCATTAGGATCATCATCATCCTCAATCGGGGCGTTGGCATCGAGAGCAGCCTCTGTGATGCAATTAGCGAGGGGATGGCCTTTCTCTTCGGGTCAAGAACTTACTCTGCTGACGAGCCTGATTCTTCTTTTGGTACGCAGCCAGCAGCATGTCGTACGGCAGTGAGCGTCCAGCAACTGCGCGCTTGGCTCCCATGCTATGCGACTTGCATGTAAGAGATCTGGCACACGGCTGTCCATTGGGCAGCATGACACCACACTGTCTCTCGACATCCACAGGGCCTAGATAGTTGTTAGCATGAAATCATGGCTACAGTCCAAGCCCCTAAGCTTAAAGTCACAAATCACTGGACTCGGACTTCGTGGAGGAGTGACATGGCTGCGATGAATCCACGGCAAGAATGGATCCACAGGAACATGGTCGTCAACGTGCGAGGGGGAGCGGGACTGGATAGCAGACTTACCTTTTGGCTTAGTTTTGGGCTTGGGCTCGTCCTTTTTCTTCTTCTGCTTGGGTCCTTTATCAGGCTCGCCGTCGGCTTTCCGCTTCTTGCCCTTCATGTCTCCTTCCGCCTTCTTTCCGGCAACCTTCTTAGTCGACTTGCCGGCTGGACCTTTGTCATCATCACCCTCGTCGCCACTCTCGCCATCACCACCGAGTGTGATGCCTTCCTCTTCGGCGCGTTGCCGCTCTAGATCGCGCTGTGCTTGTTCCTTGGCACGCTCACGTGCTTCGCGTGCGGCCTTCTTCCGGTTGGCCTTGTCTTTCTTGATTTTGAGGCAAGCGGTGATATGTTCGGCGGCGTTGGTGAGCATGATGCTCTTCTTGCACCACTTGCAAGAACTCAGAGCAGCGCTGTCAATAAGTGCTTTCCCTTGCTTAAACCCTTCCTTGGGCAGATCATCGAGAGGGTTCAGGACAACTTTCGCGGGTAGATCGTCGGAGGCGGGAGACGCTGCTCGCTTTACATTCTCCTTGGCCTTCGACTCGTTCTCCTTGGCTTTCGACTTCTTGAGGTCTGTCCGCAACAGCGCAGTGGTCAGTCAATCAACGAGCGTCGTTCGGGATGAAAGGCAGAAAGAGCGGACGAAAATCTGCGCAAACGCACCTTCGGCGACACTTCCTCGCTCATAGTCGCCGGCTTGATTGACCTTTGAGGTCCTGGCCTTGAAAAGTACCCGTCGCTTAGCTTTGGAGGATGGCGAATTTTTCTTCGAGGCAACCTTGATCGTGGCCTCGTTATCTGGAGATACGACACAAGTTAGCACGGCACGGGCAATGGTGCGGGGCGTGGACGCCAGACGCTCACCTTTGCGGTCGTCGGCCATGCTGGCTGTGGTCGGAAGCGCGGATGTTCGTTACTGTCGGGCTCGAGAAAGCTGGTCATTCGATGCACCTCGAAGTCGATCACAAGAAGCGTCTCGGACGGCGAGTATGAGCAGTTGTCGTTTGCAGGGCGTGAGGCGTCTCAGATCAGTCTTCGAAGGACCGCTCGCAGGTTCGTCACCTCAGGGGAGTACCGGACGCGTCGCAGGCCTGACCTCCCAGGCCTGCCACTGAAGGACGTACGATGAATCTCGAGACGATGGAAGGTGTATCGGTATAGCTGTGGCGTTTCTATGGCGAGTGCGTGCACGTTCTTGTGGAGCGGATGTGCTGGTCGTCGGTAAGGTCGCTGGCAATTGCGCTGGACAGATGAGGTGACGTTGAATTAGGCTCAGGTCCTCGCTGTGGAGTTGATACGCATGCAGGGACAGGCCCATCTCATCCATGCGGCTCTGTCTGTTCAAGAGCGATGACTAATCTCGGACTAATCCTTGTTCTCCTCGCACACATACCCCGTCAAGATTCGAATTGTGATTTTCAGGAAGTATTCTACCTGTAGATCGCTTTTCAGTCGCCTCTTATTTGATGGCGGTAACGCTAGAAGCTGTTCCAGGTCGGCCCAGTAAATCCATATATTCGGGGCGTCTCGACAGATCAGTTTGGAAGGTTTATTCGGCTAGGTCTAAGTAATCACATTTATCTCTTAGCTCCTGGCCAGACTGGGATGTACAATGATCCTGTATTTCATGATCCCAGATAACATCCCGAAGTCGGTCATCTCAAAGAAGCTTTTTGTTTCCTAGCTCCATGGTCCTGCCGGTGTACGTGACTTCCTGCCTTCGCTGTCCCTCGAGCGGCGTGAGCAGCAGAGTCCTAATTTCAAGAATGTAACTCATGGCTGAATGGTGTTTGTAAGGGCTTATTACAAAGTTGGACGATAAAATTGTTTAAAATATTCCACTTCACTGGCTCATCTCTTCTTGCGTGCTGTCAAGCAACGCACATGCAGGTGACCAGTCGGGTTTCTGGTGGGATTCCTGTGCGGGAAGAGATTATGGACTGGGTTTCTGGCGAGCATGAATTTTATGCACAGTGTAAAGCAGAACAGACGGTTGTCTCTGTCGTAATCCTTCGGGTGCACAGTCTAAGGTCTACTTAATCCAGAGTACCAAGATATACATGTGAGTAGTCTACAACGTAATCAGTGGAGGAATTTCTAACGGATGAGAAAGTGTTCGCTTATCCATACCGCACTCGTAATGACGCATTTCCTCCATCATCTCTTTAAAATTTACCTAGAAGCCTCGGAACATGTCCAAAGCCCAATAGTGACATTAACGTCCACCATACACGCATCTTCAGTTTTCCGAAAGAAAGCTCCTCAGCTCAACGAAGAAAAAGAGAGTAAATAAATCTAAGTCCCACATCGTTTCGTATAGAGCTTGTTGCTATAGTTCACGAATCTAGCACGACTGCATGGGCTGTTTAGTCGCTCGACGGGAACCGGTGGGTTCACTGTACACGGTGCGACGTCCTCGACCGGCGATGCAAGCCACGGTTCGACATCTCATAAATCTGAGCCAGTAGTTGACATAATACTTGTTGTTCACAAAAGGTTCCAGCTTTATGGCGACCTCCATACAGCATACAATGATAAGGAGAGATCCTGTGGTCTGTGTTGGCAAGCCAATTTTTTTAAATTTTTTTGAGAGCTAGGGTCAGATCAAGTGGCACTCTTCAAGCTGCCATCGGGATGTCTTCGGTGCTATTTGTGCAGGTTTCAGTTAGCACAATATGAAAGTACGGAATTATTGCGACGAAGGGAAATGCTGCACGTACACAATGTATACATGTGCATTCAGTTATATGCAAGTGTTCTTGAGCATGCGTTGTACTCACCAGGTTGTTGAACATTGTTTAATCTGTTTCAAAGCATAATCTACATATTCTGAATATTTAGGGCATCAGCCCTCTTTCTTCGAAGCTAAGTAACATTTGTTTCTCAAACAACATTCAGCAGCTCATAGTGGGTGGTGTCAATGTCCCTATATGTTAACTGAATACTCCATCTGAGATTCGTACTACTTGCGAAACAAGTGGCTCAACTTAGCAAGTGAGGATGCCAGAGGTTTGGGACCGAGTTTTTTCGAAGAGGGTCGCGCACAGCTCCCAGCTGTGGTCTCATGGCGAAGGGCGCGGATAATGTGCGTTCCAAGGAGATGCTGCAGTTTAGCTGTGGTCCAAGCGTGTGTTGTTCGCTATTGCGTACAATATGAATCGCAAAGACCTAGGTAGGAATGGACTGATAATTCGTGGCTGGCTGACCACATCATCATACCAATAACCAGTTTCTCAGTGGTACCTGCGGTGTAACACGTTTCGCTGAAGTCCAAAGGCCTTGGAACGTTACGGATGGATCATGCCCGAGGATTTGGCACATCGGAGCAAGAATCATGACGGGGACAACCATGAACTCACTTGATTATTACATCAATTCTGGGCGATGGCTATTTCGGGGACTGCCCAGGTGCCTGAGGCATCCACTGGTATCTGGAGCAGTACTCAGCCTATGCGAACGTACTGCAATGAATCTTTTGCCTTAGCCTCCTAATACTGACAAAGAAACGCAGATATAGAGTTGGCCTGCTCTCCTATTTCTTCTTTCTTCTCGCCTCACATTGTCTTCATTTTAACCAATTCACTTATTCTCAACATCGCTGAATTCCGAGGCTACAGTGGTCGAGATAATTTGCCCCAGCTTTTCTGCTTAAGTAGTGATGCAGTTTCTGAACATGTTCCCGCTTTCTACCTTTCATATCCTTCTCCTCAGCTCGGCTGCCGTAGCTGACCTTGCTCGCGAAGCCACGGTCGACTGTGGCCCAGAGAAACGTATTGCTTTGGCTCAGAGGCTGTAGCTGCGATTCGGAAACCCAAAGCCGCGCAGTCTAAAGCGGCCTTTGAACTGTTTCCGTTCACCGACGACGCCCATATTGGGCTGTGAGTGTCCATGTCCCCACGAAATACTCTGAGTGAGAGCGAGCTTGTCAGATGTCACCTAACTTGAATCCACAGCAACCCGAATGGTGTCGGAGATATTCAGGCCTCGTATTCCAAGAGCTCTACTATCGGGCTGATTGCGGTGATTTACAAGACCCTGATATCCATTGAAGCGGACAAATATCTCAACATAGACGACACCCACACATTTTTCAACGTCCCCGGAGTAGGTCACTCTTGATTTTGCTTGCCAACCCATGAGATCACCTCGAGAAGTACGCACTTGGACTCTATGTGCTAATTCTTTCTTTGCAAGAACCTCGGGCTCGCGCACATCATCCCACTGCCTGATACTCAGGTATTCTTCAATGTCTATCTCACCTACTCGCCGGATCCATGCCAGCTGGAAGAGGTTCACGCTTTCGTCCAGGTACCTTCGAGACTTCTTGGCGTATTTGTCAACATCACACTTGGGCTCTCGCCGCCATCTTCCATTTGAGTTCGGTCTCGTGTTGCCTCGACTTTGGATCGGGACGCGGTCCAAGCAAGCTGTCTAGTACCTAGATTTCAGACATGAGATCTCGACCTGTAACATCCTGCAGAATCCCGCCGAACCTGAGTTACACAGTTGCGGGGAGTCATGGGCATGGAGGGTCTCACTCTTGGGAAAGAGCTGTACGGGACTACGCACTAGTCCGAAGTTTGACATCAATTCCGGTATTGTTCGCAGTGGTGTTCATCTTGGTGGCAGACCAGTCAATGTTCTTGCTTGTCTTGCGGGTGGCCATAATAGAGTCCAGCCAACTCGGCTCTTCGAACTACACTGGAAGCAAAACCATTCCATAGTGCTGATATTTCTCTTCAAAATGCAGCGCAATTTTTTTCTACCTGTTCGCGCCGTGAAGGACAGTGTCCGTTGCCCTGGCCAAAATTACCAGCTTTTGCCAAGAGTCTGTTCCCAAATTAAGTCATCACGCAGACGATATTTTGCCACATTTCTTCATCGTAATAACTTTGCAGAAGACTTCCTGGTTTGTCGAGGATCCGCAACCCCTCACTTCTTCAACAACGTCTCCAGCTCCTTCACAACCGCATCACCCATCTCCTTGGTACTGGCGCTGCCACCCAAGTCCTTGGTCAAGATGCCACCGTCTATGGCGTTCTTCACAGCCTGCTCGATGATCTTGGCCTCGTTGGGCAAGGCAAGGGAGTATCGAAACATCATGGCGACAGACAGAATGGTGCCAATGGGGTTGACGATGCCCTTGCCAGAGATGTCGGGGGCCGAGCCTTGTGGGCTGGAATCAGCCTCCCGTACATATATGACACACAAACCAAGAAGGGTTTCACTAGACAGGAATAGACGTACCGTGAATAGGCTCGTAGATGCCGTTGCACTTGCTCTTACCATCCGGGAGACCTCCCAGACTGGCACTGGGCAGCAGACCGATGCTGCCGGGAATGACACTTGCCTCATCACTGATGATGTCGCCGAACAGGTTGCTCGTCATGACGATTCCGTTGAGAGTCCGGGGGCTCTTGATCATCAACATAGCCGCCGAGTCGATTAGCTGATGCTCCAGCTCCAGCTGAGGGAATTCCTTCTTGAAGAGCTCGGTGACGGTCTTCCTCCACAGACGGCTCGTAGCGAGCACGTTGGCCTTGTCCAGACTCCAAACCTTGGCAGGTGGGTTCTGAGCGAGGGCGAGGTAGGCTGATAGACGACCAATGCGCTCGATTTCTGCCTTGCTGTAAGGCTCGGTGTCCATGGCAAAGCCCTTAACGCCATCGTCCTCCACACGGTCACCGAAGTAGATACCTCCAGTCAGCTCACGCACAACAACAAAATCCACGCCGCGGCACACCTCGGCCTTGAGAGGCGACCTGTCGACGAGAGACTCGGAGGCAAAACTGCAGGGCCGCAGGTTGCCGTAGGTCTCGAGCTCCTTACGCAGCTTGAGAATACCGGTCTCGGGGCGGACTGGCGACGAGGGACCCCACTCTGGGCCGCCGATTGAGCCGAGAAGGACAGCGTCAGCGGATTTGGCGGCGGCGAGGGTCTCATCCGTGAGGGCAGTGCCATTGGCATCGATGGAGGCCTGCAGCACATGTTATTTTGCAGTCCAATGTAGCGTGTGACAATGCAGCCAAAAGGGAGAAGAGAGTGAGAATTGCCAACATGTACTTACACCACCAAAGAGGTGCTCCTGCAGGTTGAACTTGCCAGCAGATGGGCTCAAGGACTCGATAGTCTTGATGATCTGTGAAATGCTTGTGAGTGACGACCAATGTGTTCAAAGCTCTCGGCAGCTTATACCTTGACCGCCTCGGCCACCACCTGAATTGGAAGATTGAGTCAGCCCAGCTCAATTCAACTTGACACAGTACAGCACGGACTGGCTGTCTGAAGAATGCACGACAACTGCACCACAGCAATCTCAAGGTGTTAATGGAGACTTGCCTCAGGACCGCAATGGTCACCGCCCAAAACAACAATGTTGTGTGTTGCCATATTGAAGAACTGAAGCCTTATGTGTGAGGAAGGGTAAGAATGTAGGGTAGGTCCAGGTGAGGTTGTGATGCTGTGATGCTGTGATGCTGTGATGCTGTGATGCTGTGATGTTGTGAAGCTGTGAAGCTGTGGTTGTATTTCGAGGTTCAAGTGAAAAAGTGCCCCTCAACAACCCCGCCTTCCGAGATCGGCGCCGCCTTTCTGTTCATCGTCACTTCCAAATAGTACTTGATGGATCTCTCCAACAACCTCAGAATTCTCATATGGATGACTGCTTCATACACTGATGGGTGCCCTTGGGAGATTGAATGATTATTGATACCTTTCACCATAAGTCACATAATTTCCTTGTGAGTGAGCTCCGACAGTCCGGGAGCTTCGCCGGACCTCTCCGTCTCCGAAGCATCCGCATCATTGCCAGTTTGCCGTCGTGGGCTCCTCGAGAGCCTGAGCTTTGGCAGGCTACCTGCTCAGTACGCTACTAGAGTCGTCGTTCTGACGTCGAACGTTGTGAGGAGGGCACATAGCGGGCGGCATCCACTTGCTGCAATCCGTCTCTACCAGAGGCGACACATTCTCGGCGTTTATTGTGAGTATTTTTCTCTCTCAACACAGCTGAGTACTAAGTATGTAATAGAACACGGGAGGAAAAGGACAAGGGCACGTAATGACTGGTGAGACCTGAGTTTGGCAGACACGGCAGTCTCCTTGTGAGCAAAATAGCTGACAATTATGGATATCCGTGGCTTTCGTTGTCCGGCAGATAAAGCACACAAGCCTGCCAGCTTAGTACACCTTCTTCATGATCTTCACAAGCACCACACCCTCGCTCTCCTTCCCGGTGATATCCATGAGCCTCACAAAGCGATATCCTAACCTCAGCCGGTCCAGCCTAATACAAGCCCACGCAGCCAGATCGTCCCGCCGGAACTTCTCATCGTCCCGCACAATAAATCTCACAAAGCTCAACTCCTCCACCACGCCCGGAATCACCTTGAACTCCAATATCTCGCCCTTAAAATCAGGATCGCACGTTGCCTTGACCGTCTTCGTGCGAGCCTTGTACTCGCCCTCCTTGTCGTCATCTTCCTCGCTCTTGCGCTGGGCGGCCTTTGCGCGCGCCTCGGTGGCCGGATCGCATTCATGTCCGTCGTGAGGAAAGTGACCGTGTCGTTCGCCGCCTGATTCGACGTGAAGCTCGACCTTGAGGTAAGGGTTGAAGGATTTCGCTGAGGTATCTGAGGGCAAGGGTATGTTTTGTGCGGCGAAGACTTTGATCTCAAGGTCCAATGTGCGATGTTGTACATGAGTCTTGTCTTCGGGTGCATTCGGTTTGGCACAGCGGTAGCCTAGGATTGTGTGAGCATCACCGCAGAACACCATGGCAACGACGGTGATGACTTACCTTCTGGCTTGAGCACGTATCCCCCAGAGCCTGCGAACATGGCCTCGTTCAACCTGTCCTTTTCGTTAGCAACAATTGCAGCCTCCACCTAACACAATCATAAACTTACATCATGCCCTCGTCCCAATTCTGCCAGTTCAGCGCCACGATCTGTATACCCTTCCTCCAAAATGGTGCCGGATCCAGATTCGACGATCCGATCCTGAAGCCAGATGGATACGCCCTCATCAAGTACTTGCGATTGTGCTCGAACAACTCCAGACTCTGCTTCTCGTGCACTTCCTTCACGGTCTTCTCGCCCAGCGAGAACACGTGCGCCGGCATCGAGGCCTCAGGATGGCTAAGGGACTTGAATGACACGGCTCGTGTGTAGACACCTAAAGCACTTAATTCGTGAATAATTTTCGAAGGCTTCTTCTTCTGCTTTGCGGCCGCCTCAGGTGCAATCTGGCCTGCCGTCGACGAGCCCTCTTCGTCGGATGCCCCTGCTACCTCCTGGCCCGGGGGCGCGTATTTCACCTTGACGAGAATTCGCCGACGAAGCTCGCCTGGAGGCGGCGAAACTTCGCTATCTTTCTCGGGAGGGTCTAGGAGTAGCCCGCTCCAGACTGACTGCATAATATTGACCATGATCTCCTGCTGTGCTGCACCAGCGTGGACTTCCAGGCTCACAATGAGCGGCAGGTCTGTTACGGCGAACGCATAGTCTTTGATGGCGGTGCAAACGTCGCGGAAAGAGACCTCGCGAGTCAAAGTGTACCCGTGAAGTACACGGGGCTCGACGATAGCCACCTCGGGAGACGGCGGCTTTGCCACGGGCGTTGAGGAAGCCGCTCCCTTCTCACCGTCTGCCGTGGCCGGCGAAGACCCAGTCTTCGACTCCGTCTTCTTCTCCACGAATTTCTCGAACCTCCGTCCCAACGACGTCTTCTCCAACCTCTGCAGCATGGACTGTGGGAGCTTGGACTTGGCCTTCGCGACCTTCTCCTTGCGCTTTGCACGACTCTCGGCCTTTCTGGCGCGGATCTGTGCCTTCTTCGGATCATCGTCTTCCAGGTCACTACTCGAGTAACCATTCTCATCCGAGTCCGAGTCGTCACCGTCCCACACATCAATCTCTATGCATCGGCACCCCCGCAGCAGCACGTTCTTGTACGCGTCCGTGCTCGCATCGCTGCTGAGCTGATTACCCGTGAGGTACGTGTTGTGACTGCTGCTGACAAAGTAACTGCTGAGCGGGTACGACAGGTCCCCGGGCGAGGCTGTAGCAGCGCTTAATGGGCTGACAGCATTGCTTGCGTCACTGGTCATGTAGCGAAGGAAGTCCTTGAAGTCCAACGTGACTTTCTTGGCCAGGTCCGTGGGCAGCCCGTCAGCGTTTGACGCTGGATCGCCAGCCTGTGTGCAGCGAATGAACGTTGTTGCTTGCTCGATGTGCCACTCGCCTACCTCGCCGGCGTGGCAGTTGAAAATGCGGTCGAGGTAGGGGAGCACGGTAGCCGAGACAGTCTTAATTTGATTGTGGCGCAGGAACTTGTCGCCCGAAACGCCGCCGCCAGCTTGGTGGACGGCTTCATGCTCGGGCGGGAGGTCTTGCTGCTGTGAGAGCGCTTCTGGCTGGTTTGGTGGAGCTGATGTTGTAGCTAGATCCGGCGTTGGCGTTGAAGTTGGAGCAGGCTGTAAGGACAACTCTGGCTGCTGTGCTGCAGCTGGTGCAGGTGCAGGAACTGGCTGCGATGACGTTTCAGGCTGCTGAAGAGGAGCTGCTGCTGCTGAAGCTGGAGCTGGTGCTGGTACCGAAACTGGACCTGTAGCTGTAGTTGATGTTGGAGCCGGATCCGACACATTTGTTGGAGCTGACACCGGAGTCGAGGCTTGTGCTGAAGCCGGAGCTGATGTTGATGATGCTGCCGGCACGGGTGCCACTGGTGCAGTCTGTGCTACATCTGGTGTTGAGGCCATTTTGGATGTGAGACCTTCGCGCGCTGCCAGCAAATCTGGATGCTGTGCAGAAGAAAAGAAGATACGTCTGTGCTACAGACACATGTCGCGACGAAAACAAAATACGATGTGCTTATGTACAATAAAAACGGAGCGTGTATAAATAAACATGGGCCTGACGGGCCGTGAGAGGGTCACAGTCAGAAGAGGCCAACCAGTCCTCACTTCGGCCAGTCGGTCGTGCCTTCTTTCACCGCCTGCCCCTGGAAGCGATCTTGGCTGGGCAAGTTGTGCTGGGCGTGGTGCAGTAGTTGAAGAGGCCCTGAAAGTGGGCTCTCGCCTGATTTGATCGACGTCGTGCGTGTCGTAACGAGACTGGGGTAGAATGATGATTACGAGCTTCGAGAAGCAGATTGTCGTCACTGCTGGCACTGCGTGTCGCCGGTAAGATACAACTCGCCGAACAACCTTGGAAGTCGTTGCGTTGTCCTACTGTATCTAGGTTAATGTGGAAGAGCAAAAGAAGACTGCCAGCTCATGCGAATGATCTCCAAAACCTGATATGATCACCTGGGCGTGCAGTGTCTCCTGCCTGGAACCCTTGGAAACCAAGATTGACAGCTTGCCGTTGAAGAACTGCCATGTGCTGCTATGCGTCACTTGACAAGCTGTGCTTGAGCTCCTCACCTGAGCTCTTCAAATAGGGGCCCAGCCCGGTTTCATGGGCCTGTCAGGCCAGCTGCGGCACCTGGCACGCTGAGGCCCGCCGTACCGGTACAGCGGGCGAGCTTCCCCACAGATCCATCCCCTGCCAAGAAGCGAGGTGACATTGTTGATGGAGCTTCCATATTCGAGGCCTCAGTTTGACGGAGTAATTAGCACTTCAGGTAAAGCTGGTATTGCAAGTGCAATTTTGTGCGCGAAAGCTACTATGTTCCTGAATGTTTGCAATGCAGTATGACAGAAGCGCTATCTACACTTTTGCCAGACCAAAACACCAATATCAGAAATGCATCAAACGCCATGCTCATTTGGCCTTGCCTTGTACCTTGTCCATTTCACCATCAAGACAACGCCATACTCCGTTCTGTTTCTACTTTCCATGCCATGAAACTTCACACTGCTTTCCATTGCCTTTGCAGACTATTACCGACCCGATGCGGCGTTCTGCTCTTCCACTTTTCTGGGCGGATGCTACCACGCCCATAGAACCTTGTGGTGGAGAACCCTGGCACCAAGTCGCTCGTACTCAAGGGCGTTGACCCACGAGTCGTTCTGCGGAAGCTTACCAAACACACTAGCTCCCTTCCACACCACCACTTGCTCATCCATGTCCCTGGCGCTGCGGGACACGAGAACACGCTCTGCAATGTCTGGCCGCCGCAATTTGAGCTTGTCCTCAAGGTAGCTGGTGAAGTGCGGGATCTTGGCACCACCGCCGACGACCATAATGGAGCCCATCAGATCACGCACCTTCTTCTCATCGCCTCTAGCAGCATTTTGAATGGAGGTCATGATCGCAATGTCCAGAGGTGCAATGGGAAGAATGGTGTCGTGTTCCATCGCCTGCAGCTTGAAAACTGGAATTTCCGGGTCGGTATACGAGCCTGAGTGTCCTTGCAACAACTGAGGATTGAAGCTACCATTGGCGCCTGGTATGGGCGTGCCGCCGTTGGGCGCAGGACTGTCGGTGCCGTTGGCGTTACCGCCAAAGACGAACGGAGGCGGGACTGGAGTGTTAGCACCCTCTGGTGCAGGAGAAGCGGCGTTAGAGGCCTGCGGTGTACTATCAGCGAAGAGGTTGGCTAATGGATTAGGTTTTTCCTTAGATGGCGTGGCATAATCCTGCATGGGCGGTACCACGGCCGCATTGGTCGCAGGGTTGGAATTCAACGAGGGTTTGTTGAGAGCCAAAATAGCGACTTGTGCTGCCGATGGTGGATCATCGGGATGCTGCACATCGTATGCATCATACGAGCGGTCGATGATCTTCCGGCGGCCTCGGAGCTTGGTCGAGTTGTCGAAGATCTCGGGATCGTAGAACCCCATTGGGGCCAATATTACCTCGTCGTACGTTTTAAACTGATACTTTCGGGTGGGTTGATTCGGAGCCCGCAGATGAAACTGGCCCAGTTGGACTGAGATGTCGGCTTGGGTCATTGTGCAATGTTTTATCTTCAACTCCTCGGCCAGCAGGAAATCGTAGCGGCGTCGGAGGTTGATGTCTGCGTAGGGGAAGTTGTCGTACAGCATCATCTTCATGAAAGTCTCGGTGACGTCGAAACCGCCGTACTTGAGGTTGATGCGTGACTCTTCCACGACCAGTCCGTCCTCGACGCAGGCGACAGACGTCTTTTGTGCTCCAACATCGACGACGCATGCCTGAGTATACCCGGCTCCGAAAGTCGCAGCCATACTCTCTTGAATGAAGCAGACCTTTGAGAACTCGAACCAGTTCATGCAACTCCGCAGCGCCTGCCTTACGTATTTCTTGTCGTATAGATCGGGAATCACGAAGACACACGAGTAATGCTTCCAGGCACTGTTCTTGTTCAGCCCAAGATCCTGTCGAATCGCCTTGTCGAGTAGAGTCTCGAAGTCGTCGTAGAGGTGCTCTTCGACCGTGTAGTCATCCTCGTTGAACCAGCCATGCTGTATCGGCCACCACACTTTAAACTTGGGGTCGGAGTCATCCGGCACTCTCAAGGCCTGGTGACCGATGAAGCAGGAAGCCGCGGAGCTCGGATCGTCTATCGACTTGACATCCGTCCATTCAACTTGCAGCGGATCGTTGTGGACAGGAATGACCTCCGGGTCTGCTCTTCGATTGTAAGTCATGACAAGATCCTTGGAGTTCGGCAGGACCTTGCGCTTATTGGCGCGCATGTCTATCTTCAGATCGGCGCACTGCTTGACGTATTTCTTGGACCACTCCTCGCCATACTGCTCCTCGGGTGTGGGTGCCTCGAACTTGCGCCGGGGCAGCGCCTCGTGCTGCTCTGCTTCCGTCTGGGGAAATCGCGTGGCTAGAGCCATGGGTATGGTTTTGGGAAGGGCGTCGCTAGCGAAGCCAATTCGAAGATTTTGGCTGCCTGGGTGGATGACGATGATGCGAGATGGGTCGTAATTCACTAGACCATTGCCGTCTTCGTCCTGCACAGCAGGTTCCTCCTCCGGCACATCCTCCGCTAGCAGCGGAACCTCGCCTCGTGGGTTGAGGGCTCGTTCGCGATCGCGGTCCTTGGCCAATTGCACAATTCTATTGCGATTGGCGTCGCTTTGCGTTCGGAGGGGCAGAATCTGGTCGTCCCGTTTCATGTACTCACTGGAAAGTTGATAGTTCTGTTAGTGTTCACTCCAAAACGTTCGGAGGGGATCAAAATGAGAGGATCACGTACGTGTAGTAGTTTTTCTGATTGATTGCGGCGACATCCGGCCAGCTCGACTGCTTCATGCCATTGTCAGTCCGCTCGAGGCCTGGGTAGTGCGCAAGGTGTCAGCAAGGGCGCATCTTCATCCTCGCCGTCGCATAGCGTGGCACAACGCGACATTGACAGATCAGGGTTACTTACCCTCGCGGGCGAGCACGCGCTCGCTGACTTTGCCAACCATCGTGGAGCGCTCGCGGGTGACGGGTTCGTAGGTCGGGGGTCGAGGTCGTGGGTGAGGTTGACGGTGGGAGGATTGAATCGGCTGGGCTTCACTTCCTCGAATTTGTCCCCTCGACTGCTGTTGGCGCAGGGCGCGCTGCAGCTCCAGGTGCGGATCTGCACTGGGGACGATTGACCCATGGCGGTTTGGCGCAGGGGCCCTGTGGCTGTCATCCCTGTCACTGGCCAAACCGGGGCCTCTAGCGAAGCCATCACCATCTCCTTCTCTGAGAGGAGGTCCTCGATTTTCCATAGTATCTTGACCCAATCCGGCTGGCCAAGTTGTTGGATATTTTTCGATTCACAGGTACCTTCGATATCAATCTCTGGCACTTTCAGGATACTTAAAGTCGAACCAGGAGCAATATGCGCGTATACAAGACTTAACACTGCCTCACATACATAGCAACACAGAAATAACGGAAGCTGGTTACAACCTGTACAACTTCGAGCTTCTGGTATAGCTGTGGGATGAATGTAATGGTTTTCTAATCTCTTTTGGGTGCATATGCCATTGTTCCTTATTGTCAAAGGCTACTTGCTCCACCTTGATGCCGTCAAGCTGTGGCCCATGCTTCGCCAGCTCTCACAAACACACCTGGGCATACAAACTCCTTGGATAGCATTGGTGAAAATTCATTCTCATTTTGAAGCTGCAGATAGCGGAGACGCACACTGTGATGGCAATATTGTTCTTTGGCATGAGCTTCATCAATTGCAACTTTGGATTGCATACCCCAAGCAGGCCAAAATCTAAGCATCTTGATTCTTAATTGAACGAACTTTTGAGAAATCTCGATAATGACCAGCTTACTATGAAGAATTTATGATGTTCATAAGCCAGACACATAAGCTCAGATGCCATCTGGATCTCGGCCTTTGATTCTTTTCATGTTTCTTAGATCCAATTTAAAGCGGTAGTCCACCAGTCACTTACATTTCTATGGAATCCAACTTTCACGAGTATAATATTCCAAGCTTTGAGATTCAAGTGTCAGCCAGGTACTGATGTACAAGCCAACCTTGAGTGTTGAACTATTTGCACTAATAAAGAAAGTTCACTCATTTTTCGAATTTGTATTACCAGTGTAACTAATAATGATTTACAGGTGTACAGGTATGACTCCTTATTTGTGCAAAGAGAAGAAATAGCCAGTATATAACAACAGCAATAGTATAATAAGATTGGAAACATTGCGATATTAGTTGTATCTGTTGCTGAAATGCATACAGAATGGCTTTTAGCCTCCTCAACACCTGGAATTCTAGCATATGCAAATATTTCTTGACTTTTGCACAATTTACAGTATCAAACATATACTTGGCAGCCACCAAAAGTTTGGTTCTGCTATAGTCTTCCTAATGGTGGACTGAAACAGTGACTTGGAGGACAGCCTATATTCCTTAGTCAGAGGATCACCAAGGCATTTGGCACAAAACCCATATCTACACATTGAGCAAGCACAAATTGCTATACTTACGACACGCTTCAAATTATCAACCAACTTCCGTTTTCCCATATTGCCAGTTGGGAAAGAAGACAAAGCGAAAATCTCATCCCACTTGGGGTATGACGTCACATGGTGCCGTCCTCAGGCGCCATCAAAGACCACAACGACTTGCGTGAAACAACTACAGGACACCTTTCGTGACCTCCAAGCAGTCTTCACATCTATCCACAGTGACTCAGTTTCTGTTTCACATCAATCTGTATGCCAAAACCTGAAAGGACTACTTTCAGCAAACTCCACCAAGATCAAGCACAGCATCAGTAAAAGCCCGGAAGCAGCTCACCTCCACACTAAGGTTGCCTGAAATCGTCACGTCTCGAGCGGGACCTTTGAAGCTCTCAGACCAGTCCTCTCAGACCCGAAAATGCCTCCAATTCCCATCTATGCCCACAGCCCCATCAACGCCGCCACCAAGGCGGATGGGATCACTCCCAGGACAGCAGAGAAGGGTCCCGATACATCCTCTCCGGCGCCTCCACCAACAACCACCCAGAGCGGTGCGTATCCTGCTGCTCAGCCTGGAGCACCAGCTATGCCCGCCCCAACAGGCGCGTCCTCGATGCAGCAGCAGTACGCTCCTCCTCCCCAACCAACACGGACACAGCCCCTCGAAACCCAAGGCCCCCCACCGCCCCAAGCGAACGCCTTTCCCAGTCCTTTCACCGCAAGCCCTCCGCAGGCAGCACCCACAGGCCTCCCTCCGCCTCCCAGAGCAGGAGAGGCCGCACAGCAGGCTCAGACATCCTACCCACCTCAGACTACCTACCCGTCTCAGATGTCCATTCCGGCACCACCCGCTGCAATGTCGCAAAGCGCCCAGCGAGGCACGACCATTGCCTTCGGCCAGGCGCCCCTCGCCTCCGAGCACCCTCAGGGATACCAACAGAACCTAAATGCAGGGGAGCTAGACCGATACCAGCGCGCGGCGCAGGAGGCCCTCGAGCGAGACGAGCAGGCGGCGCGGCGGCCGAGGCTCTCGGAAGGTGGTGCTGATGGTGTGTGGGGGAGCGTCAAGGGGGCGATGGCCGCGGCTGGGGAGAAGATCGCCGCGGCGGAGGAGGAGGTGTGGAAGAGGATCAACAAGGACTAGTAATAGGGAAGTCTGCGGGGAATATAGATGGTGGTGACGAGGCCGGGGCAGGGGTTCGGAGCTGGGCATGACTCTGCGGAAGGGAAGGCTGAGTGGGTGACTGGAAGGTGGATCGTGAGACTGGGAATGGGAAGAACGGACGAACGCTTGGTGGGTCGCGATGGAACACAGGTCTTCTACATGGCCAGATTCATCTCGTACGCAGGCCTTGAATTGTCTTTGTCGGAGTTCTGGGCGTTCTTCTGCGTTGCGAGAGGTATGGAGGGAATATGGCTGGAGCGGGAAGCGAAATGCAGCAACCTTATTACTACGGAGTAAGGATACACACATGGATCTCGAGCTTTCATTCCACGCTGTCTTTCGGATGTCCACCGGGTTCACCACAGCAGAAACATCTGCCATCATGTCACAGGTCTGCGATATCTCGTGGCCTCAACAACCGCAACCTTACCCTGACTGAACTGCCCGCGACGTTGGGCTAGGGTGACAGGACGGGCTCGGCTAATTACATCGGTACAATAATCCCAGAGCGATAGGCAGTCAGATCGAAGGCAATATTGGCTCGTATCAAGACATCGAGTTCATGACCCAATCGCACATGCTCAACGAGAGATAGACATTCACGAGCTGTCAAAACAGGTTCTTCTCCGGTATCACAAAATTTCTTCACAAGAGGGGGGGTCCATGTATACGCAAGCACGTCAATATAGAATAATAATAGAGTTCACCCCCGGTACCGACGTCGACTGTCAATGCTTTAGGTTCGCTACCGAACCACCCAACGATGTTCGGAATTCCCCGTGCGAACGGAATCACAGAAGCTCGCTCACCGGGTAATCGGAGTGGGCTGGTGGGTAACGGCGGGCAGGGGCTCCAGTAAACGTTTCCCTGTCAAGTGTTTCGGTTCGAATTCCTCCTTGCGTGACCCTCGATGACATCTCTGCCCCGGATCTGCCTCACGGACTATCCGCAAGAAGCCAGGTACGCAGCTGCGGGCGGACGAAGAGACCTTGTTTGGATTCTATTTACAGAAACGCCTGGAAATTAAACAGACATGCGGGTATCTTTTCGAAAGCGTCGTCTGCAGGTTTATATTGTGTGTGGACGGACGCCCGCCCCATATTGACAAGGGACTTGGCCCTTCGCGGGGGTTGCGGATAAGGGGTATCACGGAAAAGGTCAGGTTTGGGGGGCTATGCGACTCAAAACGTCGAAACAGGATCCACTGGAAGCTCAACAAGGTACGGCTATTCGGTCAGATTGGGAAACTTGATGGGCGCTCTCGAGCATTTTTGTTATCAATCTGAAAATCTGTCGAGCAACCGAAGTGGTGGTGCGCGGGTGCAGTGGAGGCTCGTCCTATTCTCTTTCCAAAAGGGAAGTGGTCCTACAACGGGAAGTGGGCCGACCATTGGGACGAGCAGTGATAGGAATCAAGTCACACACGAATTTGGAAATCCGTGCAGCGTCTTTTGCTGGGTGATGTTGCCGCAAGCCGGGACACGAAGACTGGATCGCCTGCAAGAGAGCATCTTGTCGCAAAGAGATAGCCTACAATTGGCCTGGCTTTTCCGGTCACACTCTACACAGTGGATAGTAAGGAGTTGTCTGTACCGCGCAATGGTAACCAATAGGATGCTAAGCCTTAGACGCGGCTCTACAGCCTGACACACCCAGAGCGCGGGGCTACGGACCAGGCTGGGATACCGAGTTGGCGGCCTCCGAAGGGAAAGGGGAGTCAAGTTGTCAACAGCGTCACAAGTGGACTGACAGGTCTTGAATCCGAAAGAATAAGAGCCGAGATATAGCTCCATGGGAGCACCACGGTTGTCTGGACAGAGAAGGATTCATTTCCCCAAATGGTTGAGTTCGTTATGCGATGAGAGGAAATTTTCCAGTTTTGTTCGGGGAAAAGCCACCACGCCGGTCCTTGTTTGCGGAGCGTCCGAAGGAAGAGGAAGGTAGAAAGATTGGTGTGTAGACCCACAAAAAGAACAAACCATCGAAGGTCCCATGGAAGGATCTGTTTTCCCTGCCTTTGGGTAAGGTGAGCAAGCGGTGCATTTGAGTATCTCCTCGAGGTCCGAATTGAAAACCCGGCCTAGTAGTCAAGTTGGGCTGTAGCGTAGCTTGGGCTGGCAGGGCTGGGAACTACGCCCTATTGTCCTCGGAATGTAGTGACGTTGGTAACTGGCAAGAACGCCCAATACGACGACACATGAATTCCGCGCCGTACCGCAGCACAGTGCAAGTGCGGAAGAGGTCGAGCTAGAATGCTAGACGGGTGTTATTGATGCCACTCAGGAGACACCATGGTCGTGACCATGCCGATACATTGCACACAGCTGTACGTGATTTAGCATCATGGGAGACACGTATCGAGCGACTGGCCTAGAGCAACTACCGTAGTATAACCGCAAAATATGGTGAAACACACTGGATGCAGGTACACAGTTTCTTGTGCATCTTCGTCAGGCACGACATCCCCTGCGAGGGCGGGATCGTACTCGTAAGCCAGTCACATATTAGTGAAGGTGTCGACGGCATTATGGTTCGTGATCACTATGACCAGTGGCATCTCGAGTTGGGCTTGATGGCGCTTCGAGGTACCGAAGATGTGGCTTGAGCTTCGCCTGTTGTGAGCTCAAGGGTGGCTTGACAAGCTGCGCATGAAGATCTCGAGGAGGGATCCCATACCCATGTTGGGCTATAATGCAGCATGGTATTGCTGAGCTGTCGTTATAGGGACTGGGGAGCCCATGCCGCAGTCTGACTGTGCGTGCGAGAGCGAGAAAAGAGAACAAATCAGCTGTGATTCGCCAGACGGAGAGTCAAGTCGATGCAGTGCGATGATTAGTTGGACGGCAACTAGCGACTGGGCTAGAGGCCGGGCTAGAGATCCGCTGCTGGCAGTGCGATGGCAGCAGCGCCAAGGAGGGAATCGTTCAGGATGTTGACTCCGATACAGGTGGCTTCGTAAGCCACCCTTGGTGATTCCCCGGTCGTGTATCTTGGACCCGGAACCTCGAGATGAGGCGTTCTAGTCTCTTGCTGCTCGCGTGATGAATAGGTAAGCAGCGTGCACAAAACCTACTCAATACAACGAAGCGCGCGCGCGCGGCGGTAGTGCGGAATGGAGACGGGAAAGCCTCGCCTCGAGCTGGTCAAACGTGCCAAGAGAAGCCAAAAGGTCGAAGAGAGTGAAGAAAGTCGAGAGCGTTTACCGGGTACCGGTTGGATCTTCGACACATCTGATTCACCAGTTCGGCTCGCCAGCCTGTGACAAAGCCCAAACTGACGATGAAGAGCACCTCCAACGAGGCCCGCCCCTCGAGGGATTTCGGCTGGGTAAGGGAACGGTCCTCGGTAAAAATCGCTGGAAGGGTCGGGTGTGGTGGCAACGACATTGCAAGCTTTGGAGGGCGCAAGAGGAGGCTCAGACTGAGAAGCTCAGAAATAGCCCCTCGTGGCCCTGGTGGCTTCAGATGTCGCTAGATATCCTCGATTTGGACAAGCGATGAAGTTTTGAGACTTCATGATTTCGCAAGCTGCCGCAGTCCCGGTGTCCTGCCACTGTCGAAGTTCAGATGATGGACATGGATATGGATGGTGTGGTGCTAACGAGCAGAGAGCACTATCGGCCTAGTCTGGCAGAGAGGCGGGATATTGTGGACACTATGATGCTATCGTGAGCCACCTGTGGAGAAAAAAAAGAGAAAAAAAGGAACCAGTCATTCAGCGGCCTTCACTGGCTGGAGTGGCATGATAATTCCGGCAGTCTTTCCGACAAGGTTTTGCGAGCGACAGGTTGCCTTAGTGCAAGTTGACTAGTTGACTGGTTGACTGGTTGACTGGTTGACTGGTTGACTGGTTGACTGGTTGACTGGCAACTGCCAACTGCCAACTGCCAACTGCGCGCAAGTGAGTGCGTGACAGGCGATTGGAGAGCGGTGAGTGGAGAAGAGTATAAGCTGCAGGTGTTTTAGGACGGAATGTGAAACGGGCCCTCTGCTCCTGCCGCAAAGTGTGCTAGCCGTAAATGGATCTGAGTGGACAGCCTTCAGCCTGGACCTTTCCTGAAATGAGCTAGTGCTAACAAGGGTCATGCCCCTTGCCCACTTTGGATCCAACGACACTCGCTGAAATCAGCCTACCTCAACCTCAACCTTAACCACCAAACTCAGTCTACCACCAAGCTGAGGACCTCCTTCTCCAGCCATCCCGTCTACACTGTGCCACCATGTTCAAAAAGTTCCCAATTCGGATCTCGGAACAGGGCAGCTCAGTCCAGCCCATAGGGAGCACCAGCACCAGCACCAGCATCAGCAAAAAAACCTCCCTTGCTGAGAAACATCAGCCACAGCCAACTTATGTATTACATCAACAGCCTTTTGGCCAGGTTTATCTGCACTAAGAAATGTCATTCTCGCCATGGGATGACCCACCTGCCTCCTTCATCAAACTCCAGGTCAGTCGGCTGCTCTCCGGGTTGCTGATGAAGACGACATATCGAACTGCTTTCGGTACTTGGCACTCATCTCCCATCCTACCTTTCGGAAGCCAGACATCATAGTCTTCGTCAACCATGTGTCCAGTGGGACGATTGCAAATCCGGTGCTGGCCTGTGTTGGCTGGCACTACTATGTTTCCATCCCTACTTCTGCGGGTGTGGCTGCGGCTTCTACCTAGGGCTGATACAGCAGCCTCCGTGTCAGCGCCTTACCGAGTTGCTGGAACTGCAGTCTAGACCTGCGCCTCAACAACTTTGAACTTGGTCTTGTATCTGCACTGTATGCTGGCGTACACTGGCAGCCCGAGCGAGTGGTATTGTGTAGTCGACATCCGGCAGCCCGATTCGCAGCTCAGCGAACAGGCGCTATCCCTGCCGACAATCTTTGGCATTTTGGCATATGCCGAACCAGCAAATGTCAATCATTGCACTGGTCTTTGGAATCCCACAGTCAGCCGTCAACGTCTTGACGAGCCCAGGGCTGCCAGGATCGAGCCCACTACCATCAACTCGATGCAACCCTTTGCCGCGACGCGCTAGTTTTCACCAGAACATCGCGCATAGTCCATGATAGGTTTGCGGTGGCCTCGGTGAAGGTCTTCAACACTGGCGCCAAATAAACTTTCTCTACTTTCGTCCAGACTCTGGTCTACAACGACCAGGGTCAGGTCCCTTGCGAGTGCTCATGACGGCATGTTTGAGCCATCAGCTAGACGAGGCGAGCCCTATTGCTCTCCCCACAATCGGTCGACCGACTCCTCCATGGGGGTGGTTGCCCGTGTGTCGTGCCCGCGTGCCTGCGGTCTTCTCCTCCGTGGGCGTCAAAGCTTTGACAGTCCACCCACTTCTGGCTGGTGGTGCTGAGACTTGCGCTCCATTTCCCGGATTTTCTTCCTCTTCCTGCAAACCATACCTCGGCCCATCCCCTGTACTCTGAGCTGAGCGTGCAATTTGTCGGAACAGTTGCCGAGGACTCGACGGCTCATGGTCTGGTGGGCTTTGGGAAGTACGTACTCTCCCTTCCGGGTATTTTCTCTGCCATTGCCCAAGCCCCCCCCTCCTATCTCTTACCGTTGCAATGCTCCCTGTCTTCCGCATCTGTCAGTCCAGACCACTGCGATGATGTCTCACTGTCTATCCAGAACAGCTTGCTTCATCCACTACACACACCAGGCCATTTTTGTGCTGCTGTGGTGCTAGCAAGCTGCGACCTTGTCACAGCATCTTGTGGGAATGGTGGGTATGTGGGCACTTTTCTCGACGAGTCACTCGATGCTTGTTCCTTACGTCCAAAATAAGACGTCGACTGGGTCTGTCCCTGCCACGCCGGCAACTCAGATCCAACCCCACTGGGATTCCCACACCTCGCCGTTCCGCGACAGCCCTGTCGAGTTTCCTGAGTTTTGATCCTTGCATGCTACTCGAAAAGGCAAAGCCTAGCAATGTCCCTGCTGCCGAGTGCCCTGAGTGCCCACCTCGTTCACAGACTGCAGGTCAGGCTGTATCAGATCAGCACCTACCGAGCTTCCGTGTCCTTTCGGCGCTATTGTACTGATCAGGGTTGATGCTTCAATACCACGGTACCTTCTTATATACCTGAGTATGCGCCGGGGTGCTCTTGCACTGCCTCTGGCTCTTTCGCCCTCCTTTCCAAGTAGTTTTTCTTTCAGCACTTCACTGCCAGTCACTCCTTTTCTGCGCGCTCGGCCTATATCAGATCTCCGCTTTTCGACCGCTGCTGTATAATATAGCACGAGCTGGCTCTCCTCCTCGGTCGGAACGAGTCGTGAGCCCATTCGCGTCAGACGTCAACGAGCTGTACCTCCAACAAGTACAACTCATCACACTCCTTTTATCCCTGTCGATGAACTCAGGTCTCGAACATCACATCAACAACGATCGCCCAGCAAGATTTGTCTCTCTCTTCGCCGCGGCTCTGTCATCCTTTTTTATTGTTTCACACACAGAGGTTACTTGACTCGAGAATCCGGCCACATTCGATCCTAAGATCTACGCGTTCCTTAACTCCCAGACCTTCCTCTTCATCCTGACAACAAGCAAAGACTGCTCAAGCATCCCATCTCTCGACAATACCGGAGAATATCCCTCTTGCCCTGTCCTTGGTTCCGGATCGCTCTCACATCCAAGTAAGTTACAAGATCGCCTGAGAAATATACGATGACACACTCTCGACATCGATACGTTGGCACTGTGGAACCCCTCTATTCCCGCCCAGGTTCTCTCGTCCGTGTTGTGGATTCATGCTAACTATGATGACAAGTCAGCGTTCAGCTGGTTCTATTTGATATTTACATACTGACCCTCCCTTGCATGCAACACCACTTGCGTTGTGATGGATTCGAGTCAGGCCCAATTGTAGGCCGCCTTATATCCTTTCACCGTAGACCGTTCTTAGCTTACACGACTCTGCACATACAGGAGGCATCAGGCACAGTCACCTTCTTTCGCCTTCCACCTCAACGACCAATTTCGACGTGACGTGCCACCTTCTGGACGACACTCACAAATGATGAACATGGCTAGTAACGAAATGCCGGTCAAAAACGAAGCCACGGGAGCACCACCAAACGGAATGTGGACTACTCCAACCTCAGCGGGCATGCGACCGCGCCCAGCGACGATTCACGAGGGTTTCTCGTACTGCATGGAAGGAACTTACGAAGGTCTACCCGCATGGGATTCGTCAAATCTACCTATGCAGCAGCAGCAACAGCAGCAGCAACAACAACAGCCAACGCCTAGCGATACTGTATCGTCGAGGCCAATCTCAGTCCACCAAGAATTTTACCCCCCAACGACAATGGACAATGGTATGTTTTCTAGCAGGTCGGCCAGGCTATCCAAACTCAAAATTGACATAAGTGATAGGGCAATGGATGCAGAAGCCTATGGAGGACAGTCTTGAGATGCACGGCATCGACCCCGAATTGACTATCGGGCAAGCTTACACGACGGATGAAGCTGTCCCAATTCTTGACCTCCGCTACCCAGGACAGCCTTTGGAAGGTGACTCGATGAACTTCGAAAACGGAATTAACCCTCGACGTATGTCAGGCTCGTCGTTCACCTTGTCCACTTGCGGTGGGCTCTCAGACATGACATCTTACGAGGACTTCTCAACAGCTCTTTCCGATGCTCCCTCCTTCAGCTCAGACTACCCTCCCCCTTCCAACAGAAACTCCTTGATGTCGTCAACACAGCTGTCGCCTGTCGCCTCGCCGCGTATGACACCGCAGAGTCGGTCTGAGCTCGTAAGGACGCATAGCAGGGGCCGCGCCTCGCCGTCGCCGCGACCTGGAATGCGATCTGCGCCATACAGTGTGGAAGGGGCAAGGAACAACAAACGGTGGTCAACGGGTTCTTACGGCACGATGCAAAACCGGAGACAATCGCCCTTCGTCTACCAGCACACACCCGACACATACGGAGCGCGCATGAACTCGAGACATTCATCGCCTACGATTCAAAATCAGCAGATGCCTCTTAACTTTGGAAACTTGCAAGCGACGCAACATCAACAATACTACATGGGCCATGCTCACCCCACCGCTTTCCAGCGCAATAGCATGCTGTTGCCTTCGCAGTTGCCGTCGCAGGAATTCCATCATGGTCACCACTTCGAGAATCCACCTCCGCTTTTGTCCCACGGACTGTTTCGCATGCTCCAGAGCAACGCCGACCCTCACTCCTTGCACGGGCACTACACCGATCTGTCGGATCCGCCAGATCTATATGCTTCTCTTCACGAAGAGCAAATTCCACCGCCGCCTGAGGACATGAATCCCTCCGACCCGGACTTGATCCCCCACGAGCAAGAGCTGAGGTTTGACGGCGACCTTTACACACCGAAGTGGGTGCGTGGCCACGGTAACAAGCGTGAGGGATGGTGTGGAATTTGCAAGCCGGGACGCTGGCTGGTTCTGAAGAACTCGGCCTTCTGGTACGACAAAAGTTTCACCCATGGAATCAGCGCCGCCACTGGCCAGCCCTTCAACGAGCCTCAGGAGACGCGGCGCATGGACGGTAACCCTGATGTATGGGAGGGTCTCTGTGGTAGCTGCAACGACTGGATTGCGCTAGTCAGCTCGAAGAAGAAGGGCACAACGTGGTTCCGTCACGCATACAAGGTAAGTTCCCTCCCAGCACTATTGGTGGGTGAGATCTTAGGATGTTAATTTTCCATAGTGTCACACCCATCCCAAGATCAAAGACGCGCCGAAGCGCAGGAGAGAGAGCAGCCATCAACGCTTAGCCGCAGCAACTACGGCGAGACCGAAGGTGGAGCCAGGCCAGTCTTTGCCGCAGACGCAGCAGAACCCAATCACGCCACAAATGACTCCATCGTCGATGACCACCACGCCAACGCATCACACTGCGCCTCATCAACAGCAGCCTGAGCACCACCAGCACCACCAGCAGCAACAACACCAGCAGCTCCAGCAGCACCAGCAGCAGCAATATCATCAGTCCATGGTGCCTCCTCCCGCTCCTGCACACCTTCAGATCCAAGTTTCTTCTCCGGCGCACCAGAGGGCGAATCCCATGGATACTCTCAGTAACAACATGATCTGAACTACTCGTATGCTCGACTCAAATGCCAACGCCACTACACTCTTCCAATTTCTACTTCCCAGTATCGTCTTATGACGATTTCTTTCTTTCGCAAATGTCATAGGGATGTCGGGAAACAAACGGAGCCAAGGATACCATAGAACAGCATTGGGACAGGTTGGGAGGTCAAAATGCTTTTTCACACTACGCCAAGCGAGGTGGGCCACAACGAGAGACTAGGGATGCAGTCGTCTCCCCGAAGGAACACTCTGTCTTGCCAATCCTCCCCAGGCTCACAATATCGACTCATCTTTCATTTCCTTCCAGTCTTTGTGCGCATTGCTTATCCCGAGTCTGTCTTTTGTGGGGGCTGATGATCCAGGACGAACGATGTTGATGATGAAGTTGAAAAAAATGGGACCAGCACGTCAGTCCGGGGGATTGTCGGTTCCACTGTCTATACTGCCTTTTTCTTTACAACAAACTTTCACACGCTCATTACCTTCTACACACTCATTCATCACACTTTCATGTCTTCACTGAATGGGTTATCATGTCAATAGCCTGGTTTTCGTGATTTTCTATTTTGTTTTACATAGTCTAGGTAGATAGCTCATGCCCTCGGACGGACACACGAAGACAGCGAGGCGCATATTTAGCAACTGATTTCTGGAGGTTTTGTTCTGGACTTGTCTAAAAGAGGAGGATACCCAGTCATGGATTTGGCAAGATAGGGGCGGGATGCAATTTTAGGAATCAGAGCTCACTAGGCAGGTTCTTTGAGGAAGGTTGTCTGCGACAATGCCATACTACATTCAAAGCCTCTCTCTTGCTACGATTGTGACATTATTCGCAATTGTGTACGATGTCTTCCGAGTTCCCAGACCGTCACTCGTACCATCATCAGTGCCCGGAGTCATTGCCGTGCCGGTTGCAGTGAAATAGACTTCACCATTGCGTGCGTTAGTGAACATCATCACCTCTCTAGCGCCTGTGACACTTCACCACAACTCCAGAAGACACAGTCACACGATTTCCCTGACTCTACTAGTCCTATCAGTGCGCAATGACGTATGCGTACGCGTCCTGATTGCTGTAGGGAATGCGCCCAACCGTGAGAAAGGGGATTGCTAGCAGTGCTGGTGCGTTGTGTCGCCAGACGCCGCTCGTGAAAGAAGGTTTGGCTCAGCGCGGAAGCCGGCGTTTCAAATCTACCCATTCTAGATTTCCCAACTTGTGGCTAGCAGAGACCTATTCTGCTCACAGGGCTGATCCTAAGCCACACACACAAACACGCACAAGCTAGTAGCAGTTTGATACCGAGCAAGCCGGTTTCTTCGCACGAAGTCTCTAGGGATAGTTGGGATAGTTGAAGTTTGTCTGGATCATGGGGCCCCGGAAGCCGAGCCACGGGTCAGGGTAGCAGTCAACAGCCTCGTCCCGTATCTAGGTAGCCCTCGCAAATCATTGACAAAGTTTGGGATCCAGGCACCAGGCCAGCCTTGGCAGCAACGGAAAGAAGGGGGGGGGTGTTCAGCGTGGGTGGAACCAATTCGTCCCGTTAGTCACTCCTCCTCAAGATCCCCATGTTCGGGCAGCAAAGAATTGACTTAAGCCCGCACCTGGTAGTTAGGGTGCTTCATCCCAAGTTGTCTAACATCGCGATTCGTCTCGTGTTTTGTAGAGCTGGGCTCCCGAAGTCCGTTTGGCGTCTGGGCGGACTTGGTGCGTCGGTTATTCTGTACCATTACTGTTGTACATCTTCAGCCTCGTGTGCGTTGTCCACCAGGGAGTCTTGAGGCTTCCGCAGCTTCTGACGACGGCGTGGCTCCATCGGATGCATCCCCCAGCCGCACACCCATGCCATGTGCAGATCCTCGCTTCCCTGCTCTTTCAGGTTGAACCAGCGTGAAAAAGATGTCGTGGGGGTCCTGGGTTGCCAGCTGGCAATCTTGCGCACATTTCCGTCCACGGCCCAGAGTCATCAACCACTTGGTTCCAAACGCGCGCATGCGCACGCGCTCAGCCGCCCCCCGCTCACGATGCCTTCCGCACCACGGTAGTCGGTCCACCACACGTCCGGATGGGGGCTGCGCAATCAGAAGTATTGTGGGCCTACCACATGGCACACATACGAACACAGAATCGCGATAGACAAGGGCAGATCCAACAGACCAACTAGCAGGGAAGCAAGGCTAATCGTGGCATAAATGCGGCTCCGACTGTCTGTCAAGCACGCAATGCGTGCCATACGTGCAGTACCTGACCCCGGGGGCGGCAATCGACGAGACGAACGCCGCACGATTGAGGCTGGAGATTTGTCGCTAGGCATCGAAGTCGTCGCAACGTTGCGGGCGAGCTAGACGCCTTGTTAGAAGTTCTTGATGGGGCCAAAAGAATTGGTACCCAAAGCACAAACGCGGACACGATCTTGACTGGATCGGTACACTGTGCGCAAACATGTGCAAGGACGACGTGACCCATGTTGTCGACGCCAATCCCAAGTTTGCTTCGGCTCAGCGTGGCTTTGTTCTTGACAAGCACGGAAACATGGGATCTGGGACACGGGGTGTCCCAGCCGTCTCATATCCCAGCATTCATGCGCGGCACCAGGACTCGCCGATGACGTTTGGATATTCTCTGGCACACTAGGGCTTAGAGGAAGGAGGTGTTCTTCTTTCGTGATAGCTTCGTCTTGACAGCCTCTTCTGACTGTCGATGAGGGTGGTTCGGGTGTGTGGGCTCCAGGCTTGGCAAGCTCAGCTCTGCAAGCGATGGACCAACGTGATCGGTGTATGGATGACTCCGCCGTGACGCATCCTTGGAAATATGACGCGCGGCAAGGAGGGTGTGTCCTTGAATGCAGCGAAGTGGTGGTTCACATGAAAGTGTCCTGGACGTAGCAGTGGGATCGTGCGGCCCAATCTTGTGTGTCTCAACAACATCGAACTGCAGTCTGCTCGTCTGGGTGCGCGGATCGCTGCAGTGTGGGATGAAGGAAAGTCGCTCGCAGGGAAATTAAAAGATAAGAGGTCGACGTGGGGCATCTTCAGCCTTACTGCGGCAGTGTGGTAGAACAGGGTAGGAGAGGGCTCTGGAGTCTGGACCGCTCACCCCACCTTATCTCAAATCTGGCCAATCACTGCTCACGGCAGGGGCCCTGTCGGTCGACTTACCTTTCCCATGGACAGCTTCCCCTGATCTGGCAGTTTTAGGCTGTCTGGCCCAGCTGGCCTTGCCCTCCACTCATCCTCTGGTGATCCGCGGAGACACTCCCGACAGCCACACACCCTCCCAGCCGTCAGCTTCTTGGTGCCCTCCTATCGTCACCATGCCAGTCACGCCACTTCCTAGGCGGTCCACACTTTATCAAGCCACGCTCGTTTGTCGACCTGCCTTTCTTTAGGGTACAATCTTGGGTCTGGCCTGCGAAAACATCTATTTGTGGTTCCTCTGAATGCAACTGTCGTTCAAGTCAAGCTACCAAATCTTATACGTGCCTTCTAGGCAGGGAATCAATTTGTCAACCTGTCAGGCCGGATAGTCCGCTTCTATTCGGAAATTGCTTCGGCCACCGCCATCACCAAGCCCTCTTGTATTGATCCTTCGAGCTCCGTCCAGGTGCAGCTCACACGTCACAGCACGCCAGAAGCCATGGCATCCATCTGCAAGCACTTTAACATGCCTGCAGGCAAGTGGAGCTGGACGTCTGGCACCTGGATTTCAGCGACGAAGGGCACGCTGGCGCGCAGCTCGTGCACGCAGCAGCAAGCCAGACTTCGTCTCAATGCTGGCTGACGCCCTCACCAGTAGCTGGTGGTCTCGCACGACGGAAGCGCTGCTCACAGACATGCGTCGGCCGCCTGCATTTGACGCAGGAACCTGCAGGAGTCCAACCTCACATTACTGGAGCCATTGGTACCCTCTCCGGCCTTAGCGATAAGAGGCTTGCAGCTTGCAGCGTGGCTTCATCTTAACCTGCAGTTGGCAGCCATCCAAGACACACACATCCCGTCTCATCCACTGCTCAGCCATCGTTACTTGTGGACGCAAGATGCAGCATTTAGGAGGCGCTCCTCTGTTGCTCCAGAGACCAGTCTCGGGTGGCTGAGGTGCTTTCGCATGTGGATGCGAACCCCCTGCACTTTGTCTCAATGACCGACGTGCGCCGGTGGCTGTGAGAGATCAGAACGGGCCAGGCAGCGAGTCACGTCAGAGGACGTAAAATGAGGTCCAGATCGCCATCACGCCGACAAGACCGCGGATTCACCCGGACAGCGCTCACCTGGATGACAAGCTCCTTTAGAACACACCTATGGCATAACCACCACAGGATCAATCATACTTGACTCAAGAGAGTTGCATGTGGAATGCGGAATTGGCTTTGTTTTGAATGTATCCGCTTTTCAGATTCGTGGCTCTGACCGGCCTGCTGACAACACGCTGAATTATGGTGGACTCGGCCCAGCAGATGAGCAGCTGTGCACATCAAGGCCACCTCACTGTTTCCTCAGCTCTGCAGATAGCCTCAGAGTTGCATCTCGAACGACTGACATAGCGGCTTTCTGTCTGGGGGAGCTGTATTGGGAAGCCGCCTTGCGAGCAGTCAATTTGCGCAGAGACGTTTGCGAAATGCCGACCAGCACTTTCGCACAAGCGATTTCGACGATTTCACATAGCCTTATGCGTGCGTTCTCGACCTATCTCACGTTGATGTGGATCCGCGCGCTCCTGCACGCTGCTTTGACTCACAGTCTGCATTAGTTAGCCCGGCCGGGCGATATTCCGTACGGAGCGCAGAGCTCAAAGTGGCTGCTGGCCCACACCCATGCGGACACCAAGATCCACTGTGACCAATTGTGATATAATCTGCTTCATTCGATGAAAAAAAATCATTAAGGAAAGCAGGGCTCGAAGGCGCAGCTGTAGCTGATGAACTGCCTTTTAGGGCTAATTTTCATCTGTGAGACGATGTATTGCCCTGGTTCACAGCTGACAGCTTAGAGCTTTCAGGAGCTTGTCCGGATGCATGGACAATCTAGGCCCCACCAGACGGTGCTTGAGACGGCTAAAATACCGAACCAGCGGTAGCTCTTGATATAGCTCGCCGGCACAAGTGCTGACGGAAACTCAGGGCCAGACCAAACAACAGACTGCAGCTAAGAAGTAGTACCTTCTGCTAAAGAGCCTCTCGGCACCCGTTCAATGGGTGAGACTCATCGAGGAACTTGAAACAGTCCTGTCGATAAGATGGGCTTGATAGTCTCTACTCCAATGACGGGCGGCATCTTGCAGTGGCAGGAAAGGTTCGGTATGCAATGTCCACGAGAACCAGACCTCCTCGGCCGCTCCTCTGGCATTGGAATCCGAAGCTGTCAAGGGCGGATGGCCAGGCTCTCAAAGACCCGAGTGCCCGTAGCTTTAGAAGTAAGCTCGTCCCACCTACCAGGCTGTTGGGTTGCTTGATGGATTCTGCTAGCTCTTGTGATTGCAAATTCCGACGCCGTGCTACTTAGGTACTTTTTCTGCGCCCGCACAGTCGCTTGCTTAGCCGCCCCACACTTCTTACTGCCGTGCTAGGTTCGGGCTCTCTATACGATGCCAATTTCCTTGCTGGCTCGCCAGTCTACTCATGCCACTCGTTAAACTCATCCCTCTGCTCTGGGGTGTCTCTGTTCTTGTACATGGTCGTCCAACGCATGAAGAGCCTCAAATTCCAAACAAAAGACAGACGAGAGGATCTATCCAGCTGCTAAGAGACACGCCGTCTACCTGCCGGTCGGCGCTTCGGGACCAAGGCGCTCAGGTTGTACCGTACGGAGTACTGTAGGTACCCACAGACGTGCACCAACACCACGCTGCACTGTCTTGCACACTCGGCTCACAGACTGCATCGAAAAATTCACCTGCCGGAAACTGAGCCAAAACCACCTCTGACGACCCGGCCTGCCCTGCCTCACGCCCTAGGATTGGCTCTGCCCTGCTGGAGCTGCCTGTTGGTACGGCAATGCACAGTAGCCCGTCTGACTTTGGGTTCTTCTGACAAACGACTTGCTAATGGCAATCTTTTCTGCTGTCTTGGCCTTCCTTTTCTTCCTCTGACTTGATACCCAGCAATCCCTTCGTCTTTTCTTCAAATTCCTTCAAGCGTCTTGCTCGTCTTCTTGGGCTGTCTATTGCATGTGCTATCATCGGCTGGACGCTGGGACTGACCTGCCGTTGCGCGCCAAAGGACAAGAAGCATTCTACCTACAGCCTTCACGCCACCAACACCTGAAGTGTCGGGCACATCACGGCTTCATTACAGTAATGAGAAATGAATGATATGCAACACTAAACCAACCTCGGTCTGAAACGTTGGCACCATTTTGATCCCTCTAGACCGGTCCGGAGGCAACACGTCAAGCCGCGCCCCCCCCTATAGGCGGTATTTGCCCGGTATAACGGTGCATGAGGTCGGACGAACACCACCAAGGCTCGAATCATTGTGGACTTTCCTGATGGTCTACCACCTCGGACTGTAATGTTTTCGGGTCTGCAGAGACAAGAACCCCAATCAGTGCTATGAGTGCTGGCGAACAGCAGGCAGTAACCAGGTATGGCATGCCGACACCAGCGCCCTCACCGACCAAGCGCTACCCCATGGGGGAAGACGCCGTCATTTTCTTGCCGCCCACCTGGGCAACGTTCGTCCCCGCAGCGCAGTCATGGCATGCTGACAACCTTCTCCCTTAGCTTTGGTGAGCCAAACGCTCGGCCACACACTCCACGACGAACGCCCACGCCTGGCTTCGCGAGTCCACCTCCTCAGACTCCCAATCAGACCCAGAGCGTCAGTCATTCAGACGACCAATCTGGCTGGACGCCCCGGTTTGCCGAGGACTTTTCCGTCTTCAATTCCACCCCGGGGAACTTGAGAGCGAGGTCTCCCAGCGGCGCATTGAAATTCGACCTCTTTGCGCCTGTGAGTCCAGTCGCCCAGTCCACTACCAAAAAGCGCTCGCTTTCGCCCGAAGGACTTCCCCTCGACACCGTAACCCATGCGACCCTTTCCACGGCTGCTCACTCTACCCTCGCGCCCGTCACAGCCTCGCGACCGCTGCCCTCTTCGCCCGGTCTGCTGACACTCTTGCACAAGGACGCCGCCGTTGAGTCGGCCAACGCCACGTATAGAGTACAGCATCAGGAACAGCAGCGATCGGTGAAGAAGGCACGGACCGCCAGTGCTTCCTCCGGTGGTGCCGCCAAGTCGCCGTTCCTTACGCCAAAGGAGACACAGACCGCGACGCCTCCTCCATCTTCGAGGGGCGGGCGCAAGCTTGCGCCGAAGCCTCGGACGGCCAGCATGCAGCAGAACCAAGCCTTCCCCCAACCTGGTTTCTCAAGTGTGCCGCCGCCACAACCGCAGCTCGACACCAACTTTGCGACGACAGGCAACGCGGACGATGTATTTGGGTATTCGATGGCGCCAGCCACTGCGCCGCCCGTAACGGAACCGAGGTTCTGGGGATTTGACATGGACACGAACGGATTAGCGATCGATGTCGATCTTGCGGCTACTGGGACAGATCTCTTTGGCCCAGTGCAGAACCAAGGACACAGGCAGATGGACTCGATGGATTGGGGAAGGGCCAACGAGATGTTCCAGCAGTCGGGGATGGTTGCGCAGTCGGAGCCGCAAGACCAGCAGCAGGTCCAACATTCGCAAGAGCAGAACAATCAGCAGCTTCAGCAGGATCAGTCATCCAGACGCGAGCGGACTCTTGCACCGAAGATGGCGAACATGTCGACCCCGAACATGCCATCCCCAAACCAGAACTTCAACTTTGGCCATATGCATATGTCCATGGACACTAACCCGTTCAGCGCCAGCCCGGGCGGCGTTGACCCAGGCATGTTGTTTAGCCAGCCACCCTTATCAAGTGGCATGGACAGCAGCGCAATGACCATGTCCATGTCTATGTCGATGTCGATGGACAACATGCCACCGCCAACGTCGTCGGCGCCCGCCAACTTGCAAGAGACGACAGCGAGAAGGAATAGTGAGAGCGTCGCCTCGGTGGCATCATTGCCTGCGCCCACTGAGCCGCCTCCATCTGGAAGTCAAAAATCCAAATCAGGAACCGCTCAAGAGCGAGGCAAGCGCAAGCAACTCGGCCGTCCGCGAGCGGTCTCGCCCACAAAGAGCTCAGGGCGACCCAACTTGTCGCGGAGCTTTAGTGAAAGTGCCAAAGGTGGAAAACGGACGGTGGGCAGTGGACGGAGTCTTCTGCCAGCGCTGGCTCCGCTAAGACCAGTCGCAGTCCACCAGCCAAGTCTCCCCCCTCCTCCTCAGGCCTCTCAGAGCAGCAATCGACCGCAGTCGCAAAGTGGACCATCTGGTGGGAGGCGCTCGCCGTTGAAGTCGTCACACCACCACCGTCTTTCCAGCCTGACATCCATTCCCGAGAACGCATCTCATCTGTTGTCGCGCTCGAGAAGTGCGAAGAGGACGTCGGTCAAGTTTGTGATCGACGAGAATGGTCGAGCTCGTGCTGAGACGATCGCAGACGAGGACGACGATGAAGAGACTGAGCCTGAACCAGACGCTGAATCCACACTGCCCGTTAGCAGCAGCCAGCGCAGCGTCCAACGCAGTTCATGGACAGGACCGCCTTCCGTCGAGTCTCCAGTCCCAGTGTCAGATGAGGAATACTCTTCCTCGGAGGACGATGAACCCATCATCATCCCAAGCCGCAACACATCCTTTAATTACCCTGATCCACCAAAGACCTCTGGATCAGGCAGATCAGGCAGCTCACGCCCGCCGACCGCGGCCAACATTTTCAATCAACAACGCATGTACCAGCGCTCCTATAGCGACCGTCATCCTTTTACCCAGAGCTCTCGTTTTGATTCAGACAACGACGCCATGGACGTCGATACTTCGCTGCAGCACCCACAGCAGCCGCCACCAAGGCCCTCCACCGGCGGCAGCTTAGGTGACGCGGCCTCCGAATTGCGCAAGGTGATGCAGGCCGGGATCTCAAGACTCCCGACCAGCGGTCAGCAACCGCCGCCGCTCCTGGGCAGCGCTGGAGGCAGCGGACACAGACAGCGCTTCACGCCTGGGCAAAGGAGTAGCTCGTCCACTATTTCGGAGGCGAGCCTGCCGGAGACGTCGCCAACGCAGCAGAGTCAGGTGCGGTGCATTTGCCACAGGCCAGACGTGGGCGATGGAGGCTTCTTGGTCAAATGGTATGCCATATTCTCAAATCTTCCTGTGCTCTATTTACCCTTTCTGGGTCTATCCCACTCTTTGTACCCTCTATACGCACTTCACACGGTTCACCACTTTGTCTGCTTACTTGTCATTCACCATCTCGGATGGCCACCTATCCACTGTCAGAAAAGCTTATGCTCCACGACGCAGCGCGTGCACCCCCGAAAAGCCAAAACCACACAGCCAGTCAGCTCCTGCAGTGCCATGACAACACAAAACAAACAAACAAAGAGCCCAGCTGACCAAACCACTCAACTAGCGACTCATGCGACTCCCTACTCCACGGTCGGTGCGTCGACGTGCCCGCCCCGCAGGACCGGCCGCATGTATATATCTGTGCATTCTGCGCTAATACACCGAATATGCGCGGCGGACGCATGCGCTACACGGGCCGCGCAACGGCCGGTGGCGGCGGTAGCGCTTTGGACTTGATGGGCCCGCCGGTCCAGCTATCGTCTGCGGCTGCTGCGGCGGCGGCCGCCTCGTCGCCCTTGGCACACAAGTCATTCCGGGCCTTTCGCTGAGTGGTCCTGAGTGAAAAGGAAAAATGACACGGGCCATTTCGTTCATGTTCGGTGGCTGCTGCGCCGCCATGTGGCCCTGGTCGGGTCGACGCTGTGCAGACCGTGTGGATTTTTACAATGGACCAGGCATTTCGTTGGGGAGTGCTGCGCTCGATTGGGGTGGTTGCGGTATAAGTAGGACGAAGTTGAAACGTTGATGCGCAGCCTGCTCGTTTGTGCTTAGAGATATCGTCACTTCACCCGTACATTGAGGAACAAAGAGACGGACACATCACTTGAGATACCCCTTGCAATCACGCGAAGAGCCCATACTTGGGCTTGGACGATAAAATATTTAGAGAATTCCCGCAATGGACAACTTATAATCATGTCAGACCTATGTTCACGACTACGCTTAAGACTTTCAGTAGTCATACACTATTCTCACTACACAGGGTTTTCGAAGTGGACAAGTACTATATTTTAGCATCGACAAGCCACGGAGTACCAGTGATGCGGTGCTCTTTACGTCTAGTCTTGTGTGGAAGAGTTATGATTGACGAGCGTGGCCGTCTGTGTATTTACGTGCGCACTGACGCAGGGGCTTGCGTCCGTCCATTTACTGTGTATCCACCTAGCAGACCTTGGGGTAGGCCACGGGACATCTCAGACTAGCCCCGTTGAGCTAATTCTACCACCAAAAGAGATGAGATGAATAGCTTCAGATGACTTCGAAACTGGATCGAGTGTGTCGGCGCAGGCACATTGAAACAAATAGAGGCTTGGCCAAATATGGACAACAACATATATGAGCAAACGGTGGCATTGGGAGACCTTAGTCTATTTTTTGTTCTCTGAACTCCTTGAACAAAATTCTCGCCACCCAACATGAAGAACGAAAACGAAGCTCGGCCCTTCCTAGAGTACTCGGACGATCCAGTTGGGTCAGGCGAGGCCGGCACCATCACTCACATCCCAGAGACAACAAAGAAAGCCATTCGCAGCAGTCGAGTCGCACGCGATCTAGTCATATTCTTCGTCGCCTCTCTCCTGTGGCTTGGTGTCTTGTTCTTCATTGTGCCAGCGCCCAGCGTCTCCACATCAACAGCCACCTCCTCCTCGCCCAAACACAAAGGCATCGCCGCCACTGCGACAGTGCAGCAGTCCAGCGGGTTCGACTACCGCCTTCACAACGTGACCTCCAACGCACACTGGGTGAACTGCGGCAACTCCACGGCCGAGGCGCGCAGCAGTGGTTGCAAATATGACCCATTGTTGAATCACTGGGTGCCTGGGCAGTGTGCAGACCAGGAGTGGATCGATGAGTATGAGGAGGACGGTTCTTGGGCTGCGTACAAGGAGCATGTCTCGCTTCTGCCATTTAGTAAGACCACATGCTAACCAAAACTCAGCGTGAACCTGACCAAGCAGTTGTCCCCGGAGGAAATGGGTACACAGGAGCACTATTACACATCCGTTCGGGACCATGTCAACCATTGTGCGATGCTATGGAGGAAGCAGTTCTGGACGCTCTTTGAGGCTCGCAATGTGTTTGACGGAGTGATTGTTAATACGTACCATACGGAGCATTGTGCCGAATTTTTGGTGGATACGATGACAAGGAACAGGACAGAGCCGACGCTGGTCAGAGTAGGGTTCTCAGGGTGTTGGATTCAGAACGCAGACGAGCTGTGAAGGGCCGGATCCTACTTTCCAGCCTATCATTTCGAAGTAGGGTTTGTGTGAGCACTTTGCTTTGTTGTGATTAGTAGCACAACGTTAATACCACCGTCTAATATCCCTCTTCGTGCTGCCCATCAAAGTCCTAGCCATGTCGCGAGCTATTGAATAGACTATGCCTTTATCCCGATCTGTCTTCCCGCATAAGCTGGGCAACATCGATCGGGCTATGTTGCGTCGTGTAGGCCTGCCACTCTTCCTATGGTGAATGACCGTGTTCATGTTTGTGAAGCGGTGGCTGTATGAATCCGAGCGAGGCTTTTCTGTCGCGGCATCAAAATCTTATTTGTCTCATTATCAAGCTTTTGTTTGCGACCTCAGGCAGGTCTTGCTTCACAAGATAGATTGAAGATCTCAACCGTGAGTTTTAGAAAGTTTGACCCGCTCAATCAATCCATGTGCCATCTTCAGCAGTAGATCTACATGAGGCATCTTCAGATACCATCGATGGCTGATCCCCCAAACCACGCACATGTCAATGATAGTGCAACTCCGGGTTCGCCCTAAAATTACATCGACACCGACACTCTGACACAGGACATTCGTTATGTCTCGCGAACCACTGCCGCGCATGATCCAGATGCAGCACGTGCTCGCACCTCAGACAAAACGACGGAAAACTCAGCGCCAACTTCGACGACGCTTCCGGGTCCGCCGCCGCCAGCGCCGGTGTGTCGGACCGCGGCACGCCCACGACCTCGAGGCACACCACGCAGCGCGGGAGGTGGCGCTTACAGTTCGGGCAGGCGATGCCCGAATTGGCGGTGTTGGGCATCTTGTCACTGTACGACGGGATGGACGGCGTGTGCTGGCCACTGCGGCCGCCCTGGGAGGCGTGGTATGGGCCTGTGATTGTTGTTGGACCGGCGTGGCCGGCGCTTGTGACGGTAGTAGAGGACGGGAGGGAGGACTGGTGGAGTGACGTCTCGGCGTCGCAGTAGACGCAGCGCAGGGCGATTTGCCGGGACGGCGGCTTAATGGTCGGGCGGCCGGAGGGATCGCGCTTGCTGCGCTTGGTGCTCTCAACCTCGAACTTGGTCCTTTGGTAGAAAGCCTTGTGGCGCTGGAGGTAGGCTCGGTACGCATTGCGCCAGGCTGTACAGCGGTAGTCATCAATGTAGCGTGGAGCGCAGAAGGACATGATGAGGGTAGCGGTTTGGATGTCGTGAAATTTGGTGATATACGTGGCGAGGATGTCAACGGTCTTTTCGGTGATGCCCGTAAGGACGATGCCTTCAATGTCGCCCTCTGCGATAGCTTCTTCGACTTCAGCAGCGAGCCACTGCGTCAGCTGGCCATCGTCGAAATTTCGCACGGCCACAAAGGCGCGGTCGCGCAAGGGTAAGGAACGCTGCTTGGCTATCATGGCCCAGTCGCCGGTTGCGATGTAGGAGGATATTGCCCGAAGGTAAGGGTCGGTCTTTGCTGCGACCACCTCGTCAAAGTCCAGTTGCGCTGCTTCGCCCCGATCCCCTTTGCTCACAAGCTGGAGGGCCAGTGAGACAAACAGTAGTTCGGGATGCGCCTTGCTCCCTGCTTTGAGAAGCTGGATTGCTTCTTCGTTGTTGCCTCTGAACAGAGCGAGAGCTGTCATCCTAGTGTACCATGTGGAAAGCCTTGCGGCGGTCTTTTCGCCAGTCTTGGTAACTTCTTCCACGGCAAAAGATGCGCCCCATCCACATATTTCCAACATGAATTGGCGATGATAAGGCTTCCTCGAATCCACACCGTTGAATCTTGGTAGATCACGCCTTTTGCAGATTGCACTAATGCACCGCGTCCAAGTAGCTCGATCATGAGAACCATAACCCTCTGCGAGCCGCAACGTCGGTCGTTCTCCTATCTGCGGTTAGCTTTCCTGTTAGGTATTGCTAGAATTTCAAGAGCTTACCAAGATCCTCTGACCAAATCGAGCTCACTCCCAGGTAGCCTAAATCCAATGGATGAGCTCGCATGCCGCCGTCTAGGCACGCCTCCTCGGCATCTAGGAACTAGTCAGCGGAGGCGGATCTGTCGAAGGCATAAGAAGCGACTCGCCTTCTATCCAAGCCCAAGCAGACTTCAGCCAAGGATCATCATTCACGATGGCGCGATTCGCGCGGCAGTCCAATAAGTAGCTTTCCTTAGCCCGCAGGAGCATTATGTGATCCAACACGACCAGTGCAGGTTTTGGGAACCCAGCAGTCTCCATGGTCGACTTCAACAAGGCCTCATGAAGAGATCGACTGGTATGTGCTGACACCTCATCTTGGGCACCAATGTCCAGCGTTGCTAGCACTGCGGGAAGATCGAATTCATCAAAGTCGTCCTCATCGAAGTCGGGGTGTGCAATTCCCCACATATACTTCCTCAAAATCTTGAGTTTTTGCGCAAGGGTGGTTGCCTGTGCGAAGGACTCTGGAAGAGGAACACTGCTGGCGACCTCATCTACTAAGATATCCTGCTCTGTGGTGTGGATGTCTTGGGTCGTATCGGCTATAGACGCAACGACGCCTCCGTCAGGCCCAAAGATTGGAACTTCAGACAAAACATTCTCCAGGAAGAAAGGGCCTAGCGTCTCTTTTGTCTGTAATGAGTTGAACTGCATTAATTCATGATACGCACTTCCCTCTGTAATCAGGTCAGCTTTGGAACGGCAGACCAGCCAAATCATATTCGTGGCTAATCATACCTTCTAAACCTCGGTAGGGCGACTGCCACGGGGTCAGCTTGTAAGGATATAGTCTTGTGGTGGCTGGGATCTCAAGAACCTCGAATGCTCCATTATTTCGAAGAACGAGCAACCGAGGTCTAAGTGATGGCGAAGGCGAAGTGATCCAGTCAAAAGACACGATGCGCTCATTCTTCCGGTCTGGTTCAGTGTATAGATTGTCCATCTCGTGTGATCTCCGCACATGCATAAGCTGTGGGCTTTCCGACTCCGGATCGGTCGCGGAGAAACCAGACTGCTGTGTCAGGAAGACCTTGAGCTGGCCTGTACGTGATAACACAGCGAGCATGCCCCTCTGGTCACGGCTATAGGCAAGCTTGCGGATGAATGAGTTCCTAGCACCCCTAGCTTGGAGATCTCGCTCCAAGTCCATGGCTCGATCTAGTCGGAGTGCACCACCCAGAGGCAAACCGTCCATATCAACAGCTTCCAGATAAGAAGTCGATGCTACACTTCTACTGAGTGCCCTTCTGTCCCAAACCATCACCCCGGGAGAGTCGAGTGCTGAAGAGGCGAAGTAGTTCTGGTCCGCATAATCAATGGCAAGATTGTTGTTGCACTTTGTTTGGAAATTAATGACCGACTCGTAGCCTTCCCGAAGATCGTGTACTCGCAGTCCGGAACCTTTAATTCCGACAACCAACGTGCGAGGATTGTCCTCGAAGAATTTGATGCTTGAGATGGAGGCATTGTGTTCGAGACGCTTCACCGGATCCTTCTGCAACTGATTTTTCCCTGAAAATCCAGGAATGGTCTCATGAATGGTCGAAAGGCGGTTGACGTCCCAGATGTGAAGACAAGGGTCGTTACGTACTCGGTCGAGCCCCACTGCTAGCAAGCCGGTCGTGTTGAATGCCACTGCCAGACATGTGCGGGCCACCTTGGGGGCGAGCTCCTTGTAGTCGTTCGAGTTATCGTCCACCCTTAACAAGTTCACCATACCAGTGGACGTTCCAACGGCGACTAGACCCGGTATGGAAGGCGACCAATCGTAGGTGGTGAGTGGTGGTACCTCATCGTGCTTGCTGATCTTCTGATAGTCGAATCTCCCTCGTTGTGCGTGGCCAGTAGGCTCGTAAAGCTGGACAATGCGATGTTGTAAATTGAGATGTAGGAACGAGTCTCGCTCGGCATTGGGAGACCACTTGATCAGACCCGGTTCTGGACGATCCATGGCCATGTGTCCTGGAGGCCCTCAAGAAGAGGAGCCTGACGAGGACGATGATGATGCTGGATTAGGAGCCTCCGTTGACGAGATGTCCCTCCATGTAGTAGGATAGTGCTATCCAATCTTGATCCTCATGATAGCTGCCCCATCTGAGCTTTCGACGGATTGTGCGATAGTGCTTGGAATTGTTTGATTGTATCGAGGACGAAATGCTAACGGAAAGATGATATGCCCGGCGGCGGCTCACTTCTAGGTTGCTCATGCCTGTCAAGCTCCCCACATTTTCTCAGACCCCTAACCCAGCAGCATGCTAGGATCCCCAACTAGCATCATCCTTGGCGGCAGGGTTGGCGAGCAAAAAGAATCCCAAATTCGACTTTCCGGGAACGGCCAAAGGAGCAACACCGACTCTGCTCTCTGACAGCAATCCGTTCCCTATATTCAACAACACCTGTCACTAACAATATTCTCGAATTCCAATCGGTTGCAAGTCTTTGCGATGAGTTCGAAACGAGGATATGCTGAAGTCGAGGCATCTGGACCTTCGCGCGAGGGAGGAAACAAGAGGCGCAAGCAGTACAAGAACAGATCGGCAACGAGCAACGATGGCAGCAACGGTCCCTCGAGCCAATCTCTGAACGAGCTCAAGAAGCGTGCGCGAGACATCCAGCGTCGATTCGCCAAGGTAGACAACATGCCGCCTGACATACAAAGGAACTTGGAACGGGAGCTGGCGCAGTGCAAGGCGCAGATTGAGGACTTGGGGCGCAAGAAGAGGCGGAGCGACATGATCGGAAAGTACCATCACGTTCGGTTCTACGGTATGTCAGACAGAGATCATTTATGGGGCAAGACACGCAGCTGACACATCCCTGCCAGAGAGACAAAAGGCGGAGAGGTTGAGGAAGCAGCTCAAGAAACGTCTGGATAAGGCCGATGACCCTGAGGAGAAGGCTAAGCTGGAGCAAGAGTTCCACATCGCCGATGTCGACTGGCACTACGCGAAATACTACCCTTTCATGGAGCGCTATGTCGGGCTGTACCTCACAGCCAACACAGCCGAGACGAAGTCGGATGCGTCCGAAGAAGTGCCTACAGCAAAGCGAGCGCTGCATTCCGAACGGCCACCCATGTGGAAAGTGATAGAGGCTGCTATGGAGGAGGGTCAGCGTGCACTGGAGATACTACAGGAGAGAACTTCCGAAGTGTCGGCGGCAGCACCCCAGATCCAGTCGCGTCCGCGAAACAGCTCGGGCAAAAAGGACGGAGAGGTGGAGAGCAAGGAAAAGAAACCCGAGAAAGAAAAGAAGCATGGAAAAGCCTCCAGACCGGTCGAGACTAAGGACACTGAGGACACAGATGTACCGCTGCGCGCTCAGAGAAAGGCAGAGCAGGAGAAGGCGGAGCGGCGAAACCCAGGCGAAGGCGAGAATGGATCTGGGTTTTTCTCGCTTTAAGTTGGGACTAGTGGTTTGCTCTTCTTCAAAGGCACTCATTGTTGATACCCAGAGATGTAGCTCTCTATCGTCCTGTAATATGGGACGGATCACCATAATTTGCGTGACCCAGGCGTTATGTGCAATATTTGTAGGCATGACTTTGTTTTGCACCCTCTGAAAAGTGTTGCTTTGTTCGTGAGGTCTTGTAGGCCATTCACCTAGTGCTCTTTCACTTTTCTCCCTCCCCTTCACTGGTCGACCTTTGCTGGCTCTCACTCCAATATGAATGTTTACTCCATATAAGACAGCAGTATACGACTACATTGCTTTTGGACATTGAGATTGTGTTGGCTGGGTATTGAGTATTGGCCAATTGAAAGCACATTGACCCAGCCCCACGCTGCAGCATTCACGCAGGAGGCCTACTGTAATTGAGTGCAACACAATATGAGCTTCTAGCCCACTGTTGCCATTCGGCCAAACCTATGAAGACTCATATCTTATAAACTCCTCTCACGCCTCAATCGCTTGATCCCAGCACTTGGGACTATCAAGCAACCGGCGAAGTCTAAGAGTCTAGCAAGATCCCAACCCAAGCCACTGCCTACCTCTAGACAAACGAGGATGGCCATCACGGCCAACGAAGACCCAGTGGTCATTCCCATTTCAATTTACACGGAGGCCAAGGCTTGGATTGCTCATCAAGAAGCATACGAGGCTGAGCACCAGAAGCCTGCTCCCTTGACCGCCGCCCAGCGCATTGCACTACAGGCCCTTCGTCTACCAGCAGCGGCCCCTCCTCCTCCTCCTGCTGTCACAGCTTCCCCTGTAGTCTTACCTACCGGCCCGGCTCTCAACTACGTTGGTCTATTGATGGGTAAGGAAGCTCCTTCCGTCCACCGTTCATCAAGATACAAAAACTAACCATGCGCGCAGAGTACCACCAGAAGCACCAACGGACCATCGCCGACTTCGAAGAGGACGCAGCCGGTACCCTTCCAGGCCCCGTTATAGCGCGTGTCTGCCGGGTGACCATCGCAGATAGCCTCGCCCACGAGAGCGGCCACATCGAGCGCTTTCCTGCCAAAGGCTACGGCCTGAACGCCGATGGCTCGGAGCCGCGCTTCACGAGCAAGAAGGCAGCCAAGCACTTCGCAGCCAAGTGCGCCATTGAGTGGCTGGTCACCCAGCGCCTGATGGCGCTGCCACCGTCATTGTCGTCAGCTGTGACGGCGTCGTTGCCATCTTCTCAGCCATTCGAAAACTCATTCCCCGACTCTGCCACGTCGAGCCTGAAGGGGGCTGCCCAACGCTCGAACAACACCCTCTCACCACCGCCCAAGCGGCAAACGATGGGCGCAATACCTTTCGCTGGCGAGGCTGGCATCATCGCGGACGGCCCACCGGCAACCGAGCAAATCACTAAGCTCTGCGCCGACCTCAACATTACCGCGCCTAGATACGCCGTGATCGAATCTGCTCTCAACCCAAACACGTACGACGGTCGCGCAACTTTCGAGCATTGGGGCGACGAGGAGCTCATGGCTTTGAACGACGCAAGCGCTGTGCACGATGTGGTGGGCAAGGACAATGCCAAAAAGGCCGTCGCTGGGAAAGTGTTGGCCAAGTTACGGGAAATCGAGGCCGCGAGGGAGGCGCAGTGGCAGTTGCTGAAGGCGAAGGCTGGCTGATATCCACAGTGACTAGCAAGGAATTCTGAGCTTGGAGGGGAGTGGGGGAGTATTAAATTGCTTTCACGGATTGCTTGCGGTGCTCACAGCAATTTGCACACGTACTTGCTATGCTATCACCGATGGCAGAAAGTTGGGTACTATCTGGCTATAAGTGGTGGGTTTGTACACGACATGGAAGATGCGCATTCGAATATACCATGTATGGCTTACGTTGAACCATGGAGAGCGATAAGAACATCGTCTGTCTCATGGATATCTATGCTCCTACTAATGTCACCAGCTCACACGGAGAAAGAGATCAGCACCTAGTAGTCGACCCAGTAGACTGACTTGTCATCAAGCACCTCTCTGACTCTGAATAATGCTTGGTATGCTTCACCTGTGTACAGAAACACAGCTAATCAATCTCTCAGAGCGGGAGGTACTGCGTTGCCTCTTCCTCTTCCTCTTCCACGTCCTCCCCTCGCACCACCCCGTCCCCTCGCGCCACCCTTCCCAGGCGGCGCCCTCGCCTTCAGCCCCTCAGGCAGATCCGCAACCTTCTCACCGTCCTTCCACAACGTGCCCACATCCTCCTTCCTCCCAACCACCTCCTTGAAATACTTGACCGGCACCTCGCCCTCCTCGCCCAGCCCCTCCGTCAGCACCACCCCATTCTCGCTCACCCACCAAGTCATCCCACTGCCATCCTCCAAGCTCTGCCGCACATCCAGGTAGACCAATAACTCCGCGTCGCCGCGCATGCCGCTCACGACGCCCGCCGCGCCATCTTCCGGCAGTCCTGTCGAGCAGTGCACGTGGTTGCGACCCATGCGGCGCAGGCCGCCGCTCTCGACGATGCGCTCCCAGAAAGCGAAGTACGTGCCGTGCACCACGACGGCAGGCACTGTGTCGAGCGTGAGCGGCGTGAGGAGCGACTCGGACTCGAGCGGGATCGAGTGGCCTTGGTTGGCGCGGATGAGCCAGTAGGCCGGATCGGATTCGGCTGGGGCGGCGTCTGAGTTGGCGGGTTTCATTGAGAAGCGTTGCTTTTCGTTGTCGGCTGTTACGGCGATAATGTCTTGTACGGTGGCTTTGAGAGAGCGGACGGGACCGTACAGTAGCTGTTTCGAGGGTTAGATTCGAGATAGTGCTGCAGATACACCTCGACGGGTGCCAGAAGTGGGTAAGGGTGAGGGGAGTATGCGCACGAATTGCAAAGAGCAACGCCACGCTCGAGAGCGCAGATCCAAGCAGACAATCACTTGATGCTATCTCTGTCCATGACCCACCCCACCTCGCAACCCATTCAAGAAACATCACTCACCACCTTGTCAAGCGGCGCATACCCCTCCTTATCCAACACAATGCCGGCATTCGTAGCCTGGTGCCGCAACAGCCGCGAAAGCGCCCTCGAGATGTCCTTTTCCTTCTTTGCCGCACCGCCAGCACCACCGCCAGCACTGCCGCCCTTCTTGCCCTTCGGCTGTGGCTGCGCAGACTCGAAGCGCTCCGCTATGTCGTCAGTAGCGTCCATGGCGGGCCTGTATGAGTGCTGGGCGAGATGAGATGATGAGAGGTTGAATTTTCGTGTCGCTGCACTTGAGCAGAGAAGTGCGGCCGGTGAGGAACGTTGGTGTTGTTGGCGTTGGGAGATGTTGCTTGGGCGCGATGGGTGGTGAGATGTCAGTTTTTGTCTCGTAACGAAAGTCGATTGGAGAAGTTTGTTTCGCAGGGCAAGTTCTACTTTCATGGATGATAGATAGTCTTTGTTCTTCTCACAGAACGCGGAGGATCTGCGTCGCGGGTTGGTATTTACTGAGCTTGGAAACGAAGACTTATTATCAGGGTGCATAGAAGCTGCGGCTGCGTCTCCGCTAAAAATCGAGGTTGCTCCCTTCAAAATCTCATCAAGTGGTCGGCCTGACCAACCAGGATCTCGCACGATGCTTCAACAGCGACAAGTTGCGACGTGCCTCTCACACTCTCTCAAAGAACTACTTATACTACAACTCCAGCATTGCTGATTGTTTCACAAGCTACTTTCAGAGTTTTTGCATGGGCCCGCAAATTGCCCACAAGAGATATTGTTCAGCTACAAAGGTAAGGCATATGATACATTGATACAAGCTGCCTCTAACGAATATCTAATCACAACCCAGATCTACACTAAAGTCTACCTGCTGTCCCTTATCATATCCTTCCTGTTTCCCTTCATTCCAACTATGTCAGCGTGGGTATCGAATGCCGGAACTCCTGTGCTGGGCAAGAGAGGAAATGTCCTGAAAAGAGATCGTTGCTTCAATGCCCAAGCCGTGTCCGAGGACCTCGGAGCCCTTGCTCAGCTGCTCTTCCTAACTGCTCTTCCTGATGCATCAAACCTCCAAATGCAGTGCCGTCGCCGCGGCTGGTCATCAGCTTCATTCATGCTCAACCCAATACAAATGCAAGGAATTACGCCCTAAATGCTATGCAAATCTTCTCCCGTCCAATGCGTGTGTACCTCTCCTCAGTTTTTACAAAGCCGAAACCGCCATGTGGCGCTACCACAGCAAGTTCATTCCGCACTAGACTATCCTCGTGACCGTCCTCGTGCAAATACACCCAGCGCTATCATCTGTACCCGCCCACATTTGAGGCTGTACCGGAGATGCTCGGAATGCCGCTGTGCCGTTTGCGGTGCAGACTAGGTCCCCGCGAAACACTGGCACTTGGCGGGGCGGCGATCGAGTACCGTTGTGCTCGTTCATCTCCTAAGCGACCTGTCATATTGCTAGTGTTGTTCTCTTCTTGCGCCAGTTGTCGATTGACCTGCAAAAAGCGACGTCCACTAGGCGTCGTAGGCGTCATCATGCGAGATGAAAAGGGCCCTGGGGTCGGCAGGCCAGACGTGAGTAAACGCGTCCGAGGCAGCGCAGCGTTCGCAGAAGCGGGTTCCTGGCCTATCGGGCGGCGTGCTATGCTGTTCTGGTTGGGGACATTGATTCTCAACCCATTGCCCACATCTGCCCTTGCGTTGCTGACTTCGGTGAACGCCCTCGATGGGGCTCGCGACTGCATCTGTGGCTCCTCATCGATGTTACTGACGCGACCAATGGTCGTCACGCGTCGGGGCGCAAAGACCATAGACGACCTGCGATTGCCCTCCGGCTCTTCGGGCTCTTCGCTAGCTGTGCGCCGGGTCCGGAGGAGCGATGTCTTCCGTCCCTGGTCGTCTGGCTCCTCGGTCACTCCCCGCCGTGCTCTTGCCAGTACCAGAGAGGACTTGCGCCCAGTCATCGTGTTGTCGTCCCCGCCGCCAATGATACTGGAGGCATATCTGGGGCTCGGCTCATTGGACATGCCACTCATGCCTGTGAAGTTGAACGTGGCTCGCTTGTCCAGTCTAGTGACTCGAGGACTGTTGTGCACCTCAATACTACTGAGCGGCTCATCAGGGCCGGTGCCATTGAAGACCCTCATTGGCGGGCTGCGCGGTGCCTCGTCTCTGCCGCTCCGAGACGTCCCTCGAGTTTGTGGTCTAGAGGTGGACGTCGTCTTCCGATCCGGCTCGTCTTCCTTGAGAGCAATGCACAGTTCAGTCAGACTTCGACAAATACTATCCGTCTTCTTCCGAAGTTGCCGGTCAGTGATTGTGCTTGGTCCTCCGACTCCAATAGTGCTCGCACCGCTCGAGATGGGGCCTTGTTGGCCAGCCATACCCATCAACTGAGACAACGACAAGGCATCGTTGGCCGCTGCCTCAATGGCGTCGTATACGTCCGAGCTCACGAACGGCTTGGTCTTTGAGAGGATTGACTTGAGATTTGACTGCGTTTCTCTCTGAGAAGAGGCGAGACTGACAAGCTCGGTCTGGGCGCGTTTTGGGGAACCTGACAATGTAGTAGCACCCGTGCCAGCCGTGGGTGGTCTTTCCTCAGGAGTTCTGGAGATTGCTGCGCTTGAAGTCTTTGGCAGCTTACCAGTCAACTCCAGCCGGTGAATCCGAGATTTCAGTTCGTCGAGCTCGTCCCAGACTGTCGAAGGCGCAGCTGTGGAATTGGATGACTCGGATGCCTCAACGTGTTGACCATTGGGTGTCTGCTGCGTGAACCCGTTCTTGGGTACCAACGGTGAGGAGTTGAAGGATTTCGATAGTCCACTAGGCTGTTTGATAGAAGAAGATCGAGTATGCCCGTCCCCAGTTCTGGTAGATGGCCGCCGCGCAAATATGGAGTTCCTTTCGACGGAGTTGTCGACTACACTTTGCGTCCGGGGTGTGATTGGAGACGGTTTCAGGGTCGCCACTCTGGATGATCCCCGCGATGAGTCCAATTTCAAAGATGGTCGACCCATCGCACTATTATGAAGTTCCGCATCCTGGCTTATTTGCTGTTCGGGCTGGTCCTCCGGCGCTCGCCTCGTCATACGAGATGTTGGTACTTGTTGGTCGGACAAGCGTCGTGCGACCGGGGGAGGTGACGGGGGCTTATGGATGGTACTCGAGTAGATCGACTGTGGACGTGAGCGTGGGTTGCGCGCGGTGCGCACAACACGAGACTGCGGCTGGTCAGCTTCCATGCGGACTTCGAGACATGCGCTACTGCTTGCAACGACTGTACAATGGCGTTCTGTGTGAAGAGATGAAGGGATGCTGGCCCAAATAGACATGGAATGACCCGAGACATGATCGCAATTATGAGGTATCCACAACGACTCGTGAAATGCAGGGTCACCTCTTCAAGCCCACCAGGGACCGGAGCATCGCATTTCATCCCGCAAGTGGGCGTGCATTGTGGAGCCGGAGATTGTGAGAAGTAGCCCTCGAGCGATCATCCCTCTAGAAGACGCTGCACGGAGATGAAAGGATAATTACTCACTATTGTATTTTGCTCACCATCGCTGCCGTGATCAACACTCCGGCGGGGTGTGGAGGCTGAGGCATCTTCTCGAGCGATGTTCATGAAGATGTCGGCGGTATTGTTTTCGCTCTCGGCAACATCGTCATCCGGGTCCATATTCGGGTGGGTGAAGTCTCGCGATCGGTCGTTGGTGTAGCGGCGGCCCTCAAGGGCACGCAGCGAGTGGTCTCTGGAACTGTGGTCCTGGTATTCCTCTCCGTCACCATAGTAGCGTGATGATGAGTTGTTCATGTCGGCAGGCCAGCTCTTTCGGGAGCCAGACGGACGAAATGCTCGGATGGGCGGGATGCGACCAGGGGTGGCGCCAAGTTGTATAGGTCTGTGCGAGATAGGCGGTCGTGAAGCATTCGAGTTCCGTCGCGGGAGTGCCTTGTTGTGTTCATCTGAAAGAGCGAGGGTCGCAGCCTTGGGCAATGTGCACTCTCGCTGATCGTAGATTGAATTGTTTGTCGCAGTGCCTAGCGAACGCGAAGGCAGGATGGCGCGCGAGGCAAACGCTGATCGAGCGCTAGCTGAGTCCCACGAGGAGTTCCGGCGCGCTGGAGGTCGAGTAGCAGACGGAGAGCAGCCCCAGGACGAGTTGCGACGAGTTCGTGGACGAGGGGCAGGCGTGTAATAGTGTGAGGAATCGGTGCCCGTTTCGGATCGATGCGCAAGCGGCGACAAGATGAGGGAAGATGATGTGCCAGCAGTAGCGTTGTCTCTGCGCGGTGTTGTTGATATACCAACTTTGGCAGCAGTGGGCGTCGAATTGACCGCAACCGCCGAGGCCGTCTGGCGTGTTTTGGCTCGCGACAATAGTAGGTTTTGATCGTTGGACGAGGCGATGGGGCGTAGTGGGCGTTCGTTTGGTGCTGACGTAGTAGTAGTGTGTGGGAGGAGATCAACGGCGGACTGCGGATGAGCACGGGTCCTTGGGGTCTCGTCGAGCTCGGTCACTGGATGCAGCACTGATGACAGTCCAGAAGCTTGTGCCGCTGGTCCAGAGCCAGAGGGCGTCAAGACGGAAGCGCTAGGTCGTGAAGGGGGGCTGTCAGCCTTGCCAGCGTGGGTGCTCGTGCTATTTTCTGCCCTGGCGGTGCCTGTAGCAGCTGTAGCCGCAGTGGAGACTGCTGAATCGGCCCCTGCAGACAGTGAGACGGCAGGTTGGGGAAGCGAACAGGGGGCGTTCTGGGCCTGGAGCAGTCCGCGATCGACGAAATGCGGCGCTGGGAGCTTCGAGGGCGTGTGCGACAAGCGATGCTCGTGGACAGTCGAGAGCTCCACGCTTGTAGGGTTTGTGGTGACTGCGGCTTGAGTGAGGTTGTCTGGAGGTTTTGGTTCCTGCTGGTCCCTCATGGTGACGTTGACAGTGGCAGGCGCATTGGACGGCTTGTTGTGGTCTTCCGACGGGATCTCCAGCTGTATTACTGTAACTGTGGATGCCGTGCTGGACATGGCCCGCAATTGCTGTCGTCTGTAGCTGTTTCGCGGTGCCCTAATGTTCCAGATTGACTGCGCCCTTCTCGTCTCGTTGGCCCCATCAACTCGCGTTTCTCATTTATTAGACGTTGGTGTGGCGTATTGATATATCGCATTAGCTTGAAGCGAGATCCCAAGATCCTCCTGGGCTCAGGTGGCCGTTAAAGCTATGTACCAGTCGGGCAGCAGGGGCATGTACCTGGTCCTCGGGACCGACCTAACTACACTGTAACTAGTAGTTGGGGACTCAGTAGAGTCCTGTCTCAGTTCAAAGAATGAATTCAATAGACAATGGTCTCGTCACATCACTCACTCACTTCGACTGCATGGAGGCGGAGAGATGATCGGCAATAAGTATGGCCAGTCTGGACGCAAACAAAGGGTGGATGAATTATATGCTGATCGAGAATGCCCGCGGACGTCCACGATTTGGGGGCCGGCAAGCACGAGTGTCAGACGAGATAATCGCGTGCCTTGCTTGGCAAGGTCACAGTAGATTTGATAACGTGAATGTTTCCAGGGGAACAGGAGCAGGCGGTAAATTACAACATCATGAATTTTGTTCCGTACGAAGTGGTATGCAGCAAAGGAACGGCAAGATGAGACTGAGAGAGAGGGGCTTGATGAATGGGTTTCCATACCCACCTGCAAGCTGCCAATGTCAATCACACACATCACGAGCCTGTTACGACAACGTCTCCTGCAGCAGGGTTCAGTGCCATTTTGATAGCGTGGAGATTTGTCGTCGTCTCGAGATCGAGTGTGGGTGGCATCTATCGTGAGTGGCCTGGCGAATCTTGTGGACACCCTGCGGGCACACCCGATTGGACATTGAAGCCGGAAGCCTCATCTGATTAATTGTTTGTACCGGGCTCGAGCCTCTCTCCTATTCTTGTCTCAACTTCTGTTACATATTGCCGACGGAGGCTTTTTCTTGATGCCTGTGTGACTACCTAGATAGCTTGTGAACGAGACGGGGAGTAAATACTCCTTCTTGTTCTGCCACATCCCACAAGAGGCATGTGCGTAGATATGTACTGGATCACGGAGCCAGTCAAGGTTCGCGATGGATTCTGTATGTAGCTAGAGGTACAATGCAACGGCTGTTTCTCACCTAGTAAATCACGTCGAAAATTGAAATCCCTACAAGGATCAGCCAGGCTGACCCAGCATGACTGAAATAGCTGGTGGTAACGCTCATACATCTGAAGACATGTTGAGCGCGGAGTGCATTCCCGGTTTGAGCCCTTCACATATTTGATCGACCGCTTCGACTGAACTTGTGATCTTCACAAGGAACTCACTATGCGATTGTTCCTTGTCTTGGTCGGGACAAGCCTTTGACAGCCAAAGTTCAACCTTGGAACCTTGGAAGGTACCCCATTTTCTCCGCTTCGACATCTGTGCTGTGCACACGGCGTTCGCATTTTGGGATGCTGTGTCCAAGTTGACAAAGACGATCATCTCATGATATGAGTACCCCGTCATCGTGCTTGAATTCAGTAGCAAAGGTGTGGCTAGTTCGACAGGTGCCGGGCCACCATGTTCCAGCGCATAAGAGCGGGTCGCCTTCACGCGTTGAAAATCACACACTGGTGCTTTGTGGTCTGAGGAATTCATTCGTTGCACTATCTGTTGTCTTCAGCTGTGCACTCCGGATGTCCTACCGCAAGCGCTTGTGGCCGTGCTTGATCTCAGTTCGTAGCCCAGGACTCCCCACACAGAACTCTCAACTAACTCTTGCGCTATAAGGCAAATGATACCTGCATTGCTGGTCGTGTCTGTAGCCCTGTTCAGGAGCACAATCGAGTTCCCGACAACAAGCCGGAAGACAGAGAACTGGACCTTGGAGAGCAACGTGCTGATTAAGTGATACACTCCATCCTCTCCCGAATCGTGGATTGGTGGATGTGTGAAAACAGATCACGCCGTTTCTTTGACGGCGTGTTGTCCTAGAGCTAGCACACGTCGCCGCATGGCCGTGCGAGCGACGAACATGAACGCTGACTGTGTTGATTGGGCAGTTCCTTACGAGCCGACGAGGACTTGCAACGCTCCTGCATCTTTGTCCGGCAAGAAGACGTCTCAAGCTGTAAGCTTGGGCTGGGTATGGTTGACGATGCTCATTGTGGACAAAGTCAGCCGCCGGTCGTCAAATGTGAATCGAGATGGAGGCTCGGCAGCAAGCAGAGCAACTTAGCAAGACCGAAGCACGGCCCGGAGCCAAGAGGCCGAACATGCGGCTTGCACTTCGACACACGCCGTCGCCGCCAAGCTTACATCATCTATGGCGTGCGGAAAATCGGACGACGCACCGGTCAGGTCACCTGACGACTTCCTGCTCGTACTGGGGAGGCACGTTTCGGAGACCCATTCGGCGGAATGTCGAGCGGTGGACTGTGCGTCGACAGTAGCAACCTGACGATCTTCCCCAGCCGAGCGATTAAACCAGCGCGAACTAGAAATGAGGCGCGTGTGAGCTAAGAGACGGTCAGTGCTTTAGAGACCATGCTTGTTATTCTCTGTGCCACATATGCCTGCAGGCTGAGGGAGATGAAGTGCTCGGAGATTGGTGATGTCAATTCGTTCAAGCTTGGAAATGTCCTGACCGTTTCGAGCTTCAGAATGACAGGAAACACCAAGCTGGGTCCCCAGTACTTAGTCAGAGCTTGAAAGATGCGACGGAGTCAAGCCCAAGCCAAGAGCAGCACGGTGCGCTTGTTGCCGCAAATCGGTTTGTCAATCATCAGACCAAGGCTAGGCCGAGATTTTGTGCATTCAGCAAACACCAAACAAGACAGCCTCAGTCGCAAGCAGACAAAGCTATGGAGGCTACGTGAGTGACGCTCTTGTGTCCAGGCTGAGGAATACGAACATGACTCAGAGTACACCTGGTTTGGAAGCACTTCAGCTGCTCGGGCGCATCTAATATCCTCATCTCAACCCAATCTCATGTTGCTCACGCCTCTCGGAACCCCACTCCAGGAAATGGGTGTCGGGAATACACCCACGATTATGACGACGACACGAGTCGATGTCAGCCTCGATCTTGCGTCGACCACTACAGATCGTCGTTCCTGAAATTGTCGGTAGTGAGGTTGTTGAAGAGTCAAGGCGCGTATTCTTGGACACGCGAGTGGGTGCTTTTCACACAGTATTGTCGTGACTGACCGAGTCCCGAAGGATCACAGCCCCAAACAGAACAACCAGACACGATTAATCCACGTAAAAATAGACTTGCCATACATAACATACCTCTACGGAGACCCCATCTGAGCCTCATCTTTCGGCTTATCCGCCCCTGTAGGCGGGCGCGCAGCCGCGTAAGCCGCCAACAACCTAGGTAAGCGCGAGCAGAGTTGCAGCGTGTCCAAGGCGGCGCGGCTGTTGAAGCAGGCTGGTAAAGACCGTTTCATGACTCTGGGCATTCAAGGCATTCTAACAGGCGTCGTCAAATGTTCGTCAACGCGATGCGCAAGTGTCCATCACCAGAAGCACTGAATTTTTCTTTCATCTCAATGTCCGCTTGACCAAATCATTGCCTACCACAGTAACGCACGCCGCCTCATCCACTTGGTATTCTCTGAGCTGTGGACCCGCTCCGAACCCCTCTCGAGCCCCGTGTTTCAGGTTCCGCCCCGCCGCCTAGTCTTGGTAACACTGTACTAGCGGGACTGTGTTCGGCTATCGAAGATGTGCCACGAGGGCGGCGGTTCCCGAGCACGTCTTTTCAGCTCTTGTGACTGGGCACATATTGACGGGTTGATCGATATTTTTGTGCGAATTGTGTCCGAGTGACACAAAACAATACGACGATGCACAGTGTTGTTGACGTTTGAGCTTTGTGTTTAGCGGGACACAGTTGGTTTTCGGAACAAGTAAATCGGGGAGTTGCTTTCGTCTGAAGAGGCGAGGCTCTCCAACGTTGAGCGACGACAAGATTGCAATAATTAGAAGTTATGTGGCCTTGTCAGTACTAGTACGACTAGCGCTGTTTCCGACAGCAAAAGTGATGAGGCTGGTCCAAAAAGCAACGTCAAAAGTACTGTGAGTATTTCGCGGGGCTTGCAAGCAAGGCAGGACAGCGGGCAGGGTATGGTTTCGGATTTGCCGTGTTTCGTTTCGCTCCGTACTTGGCCCGTGATCAAGCCCGGCCGTTGTCCGAGGCTCACTGTCGCTCCAGTGAAGTTGGACGGTTGGCTGCCGGTGTTCGGCTCCGGTTTTGCGAGTTTGAAAGTGCTCTTGAGGGGCGAATACTCCGCTTACTTGAAGTCATCAGGAAAGGCTGATCAAGTTACACGAACCCGGATGCCTTGTTAGAGGCGGTAGGCCTGAAGGTGATGGAGCCAGGGCATGGCGCAGCGCTCCACGCCTCCACCACTGGCGGTGTCACGGTCGACCTTACCGGACCAGGGCATGGAAAGTTTGAGGCGATGTCGTGCTGATGCTATGCGGGACCTTGGAGTCCCAAGGCGAAGACGAGGAAGGCGCAAGATGTCAATTCTGCGTGTGAGGCTTGGAGGTTGTTGGACCTTCTTGGCTGGGCAAGTGCTCCGAAAGAGTACCTACCGTCTGGACCTCGGCATTCTCTGGGGCGATGAATACTGCAGTAGCAGGTTACAACAGCTCACGAGTGATGGCTTCAGATCGTACCGCAGCCTCGGGTTACACTGCGTTTGATGATATGACTGGGTGGCGGGGTGTTAGCAAGACCGGGTAGCAGGGTAAACTGGGTGAGGGGGTTGATACTGGGGTTGGTACTATGTACAAGTAGACGCACAGACTACCTCCAGTACGCAAGTACGAAGGCGAAGGCGAAGGCGAAGAGAATGCGAGATGTCCACTGTGACAAGGAAGGTTGGGACGCAACTATGAAACCCCTTCCAAGACGATCGACACCCAGGCACCTGGGCAACCAGCATCGTTGTCGCATAGCAGTTGAATCTTGGATGAAGCGGCTGTCATGGACGGAGGAATTCTTTCGATTGACGGCAAAAAGTATTCTCACGAAGATACATAGTACTAGTACTCGGTAGTGAAATTAGTCCCGACGACTTGAAGATTTGCCGGTCGCGAAATGCAAGGATGCAGAGTGCAGAGCGCAGTGCACTCGCAGCTGCGGTGGACCGCCAAAAGCTGCCCTTGATTGGCTTATCGGTTACGCTTAGCCGCCGACGGTGCAAGATGCAAGGTTAAAAAGGTGTGGGCTGTTCAGACGTCCTAAAAATAACCGGCTGTTGCTTTGGTGCGCAGTGCCCTCTAAATTCGCGCACGCTTACCGGCACGAATACGGACACAAGGCTGACTTGCTACTTGCTCATGGACGCTTGCTTCGGTGAATATTCGACTCAACTTCTAACTCGCGCACGCGTCCAGCGGCTGGCTGAGCCAAGACGTTCAGGAGATATGAGCTTGTTCTATGGGGATCACCTCCTAAAGACTTACTTGGGAAAGCAACGAGCCCGTTCGGTGTCGCCATGAGCACTTTGAGAGCAACATGTGGCGACATTCCGCATTGGGAGGGCAGGAGGGCCACAACAAGAGTCAACTGGTGTGGCTTTGAGGTGCAACGGGGGTGGTCTATTTTGGGAAATTAAGCCCACAACCTTGCAGCTGCACCCTTCATCCAGCCTCCGCTTCCGTGCCGATGCTTGCTTGGCCTGTGAGACCCCAGCCCCTGCTCCCTCTCCGCGCCAACAGTCAACCCTAGCCCCCTGTTGCTCCCCGCCAATTGGCTAGGCAGTCCCCCATTTTGCCTCGAGGGCCTACGCTAGGCCTCCATTGAGTCCATTCATCCACCTTGCCCTGCGTGCCCGTCTCAACGTACTGTGTAAGCTCTCAACCGCTGTCTTGGGGTCGCTCGCATGCACCGTTCCATCTCGTCTCTCGTCAACCGCCTCCACAACATCCTCGCCTTCACTTTGGACCTGGCCTGTTCACACACATTTAGCACTGCTACTGCTGTATCGAGAAGAGCCTCTCGACTGGACGCTTCCACTCACTGATCTAGGCGGTTGTCAAGGGCCGCTGTGCATTCCCTCTCTCGCACTAGGGCCATCATCCGCACCCGCATCCTTCCTCCTCCTTCACTCCGTTCTCAGACTCAGAACCCCAGCACTGGACGAGCCACTTTGCCCATCCCTGGTCACAGTCAACAAGGTTCTTGTTGTCGCCTCGATCGTCGTCTCGCTCCCTCTTTCTTTGTCCCAGGGCTCCACTCTAGCGACCCTGTCCTCCGAACTACACGGCCTTTTGATACGACCTCTCCTCTTCGCCCAAAGTACTCCATCTTCCACTTCAAATCATCCTTCGCACAACTTTACTGTGTCCCGCGCCGTCTTCACACCACAGGCCACCCCATTTCGAAAGCAACGTCAGCGGAAAGAGGACCAGAAAGAGCAAGGCATTCCAAAAGACAAATCATCCAATCCACTCCGGTCCTGCATCCACGGCAAGAAACTGGCCTGAGGGTATACGACCGACTCGCTCGACCCAAACCAGCGATTGTTTCGTCTCACCTCCGGTCGCCAGTATCTGCTCACCACACTCTCATCGACATCAGCACTACCACTAGAGTCGTGGTCCGGACATCAGGTCAATCATGTGTTGACAACACAACGTCACTCTCCCATTCTGACATTTCTCCTCTCGAAATCCGTTTTTCCTTCTTCGCAATCCCTACGACTCAAGACCGCGCAACCATCATCACTCGCCAAACTGCAAACAGGATACAGCAGTGCTGTCCCGTGTGTGGTTTGTTTCGCAAACATACACTCTTACTGATCTATCAGCTGCTTGGCCGACCAAGCCCTTCTGTCCAGCCGAGCCTCCTTGACAGCAGCCTTTTGCGCGACAGACTCACATTGGGCCTCATTCTGGCGACCCGTCTGACCAGCACGAGGCATCGAACAAACAAGAACCTGGAACCAACTTGCTCGACCCGACTGCCTAAGCAAGTCAGCTGCTGACGTTGCGACACTACGCACGATCATGTATACGACCACAGCCCGGAGGTTATACGAGGATCAAATACCCTCTTTCATGAGTGTCTTTGATCTGGATCACAGTATGCAAGATTCAGAGGATCAAGATACAGTTACTGTCGTTGACCCTAAAATGATGGACATCGAAAACACATGCAGCCCGATACTTGGCCAGGACCCTACAACAATGCTACAACCGCCAGCGGTGGCACCAAGCCACCAACATCGCGAAAGCACCTCCCTTCAAACTTCCGAGTCGGCAGACTCGTCGCCGACAACTACAGTATCGTGTACTGACTCTTCGTCGCTCTCGGATCCGTCTCCCTCCTCGTCGCCTGACTCCCCTGTCAACTTGGTGCCTCTTAATGCCTTCCCTGGGACTACTTTCGGCGCGCTGCCCTCCATGGCCAATTTGACAGTCTCGGAACATGCGCCTCGCTTAACACGCCCCATGACGTCCCCAGCTCCCAGACGACGGAACATGAAGGGCCTTTCGATTCAACCGCCCTCTGCACCCTCAGCTACTTCATCCACAGGGCCCTCTGAGCCCTCTTCACCATCTTTCATAAAACCGCAGATCCCCGCCATGAAGAGGAAGCCTAGCAATCTCAGCCTGAAGACAAATTCGAACGATCTGGCAGGAAGGCCGACTCTCGAGCTTCCACAGAGCCCTCTTATGGTTCCGAAGCTCGCACAAAGGAGGGCATTAAAACACTCAACTTCTTCACCGCACATGCTGAGTGGGTTGAAGTCTGCAACGTTTGGCCCAGGTGGAGGCATGACATTTCCCACTGTCTTCGAGCGCAATGAGTCTGGCCTGTCGTCCGTCCTTAGATCATCTAGACCACTCGCGGCTGGCCTACCATTGTATCGGGATGAGCCAATTGAAGAGGAGGAATCGCCCATCAGGAGCCAGATGGCAAACCGCTTTGCTTTTGACATTGAGCCTTATCACGAAAAGGAGGCCAACGAGGACCAGAAGTCGCCCGGTTATCCTGATGGGCCTGTTGCAATCTACGGCGACAGTGTATTCCTATACCTGGAACCGACTGCTGAGGAGGCGCGCAAGTTTGACGTAGTGATCAACGTGGCCCGTGAGGTTCACAACCCTTTTGACAAGGCAATGGTCTCCCACGATGAGCCAATGGACGACATGTCGCCCATCCCAGACACAGCGGCTACAGACGCGAGCTTCGCTACCGCATTCGAGTACCCTCCGGGCGACAGGACCCCAACAACACCGAAAGCGATGTTCCCTGCGGAGGAGCCAGAATACATCCACATGCTCTGGGACCATAATACCGATATCTCCACAGACCTAATGCATCTTTGCGAGACTATCGAAAGGAAAACGCTCTCTGGCAAAAAAGTGTTGATTCATTGCCAACAAGGTGCCAGTCGCTCAGCCAGTCTGATCATCGCCTATGGGCTGTATCAGAACCCTGAGATGACCGTGAACGATGCCTACCACGCGGCTCAGTCGAAGAGCAGGTGGATCAGCCCCAACATGCGACTGATGTACTGTCTGCAAGATTTTCAAAAGCAGGTTTCCAAGAGGAAGACGTCGCCCAATTCCGCATACAAGCCGAAAAGTGGACGCACCCCTTCGAACCATCGGATGACGCTGTCGGTCGATGCCATCGAGGCGCCGAAAGAACCTCGAACGGCGCCTTTGCCACAGGAAGATCCTGCTGACTCTGAAAAGTCGCCGTCGCGGGCTCGTGGGATGTCCTCGCCCGACCAGCCTGGTGTCTCTCCAGGTCCTTCGTCCGCGCCATCTGCGTTCTCATGGTCTCAACAGGAGGACTCAGCTGATCCGGGAAAGTTTGGACGCTTCAACATTGCTGCGATCTTCACAGCTCCCACACCAATTGTCGACAGGAGCGCGGACTCACAGTTTGCAGCATGCTCGAGCTCGTCATACTTATTTGCGAAACCTCCTCCGTCGCCAGGTTTCACGTCTTCCTTTCCGTCTTTCACGAAACCACCACTATCGCCAGGGTTTACTTCGTCCTTTCCAGGATCTTTTGCGAAGCCCCCACCGTCGCCAGGGTTTGCGCCCTCGGACCCATTTGCAAAGCCACCCTCGTCGCCTGGTTTCGCGCCCTCGAATCCTTTCGCGAAGCCACCCCCATCTCCTGGGTTCGGATCTCGTCGATTTGGCGGAGCCAAGTCCATGGGATTCACACCAATGAACTTCGGCTCATTCTCGAGGATGGGCAGCGATGAGTCCCCTGCACCACCGGTCGAGCGACAACTTCAGGCTGTCAACATTATGCCGGAAAATACCGCGCTGTTGTCACCGCGAGCCGAGAGGATGACGGACAACCCAGTACACAACTCGTTCGCCGAGTTCAGCGCTATGCGATTCGTGGACGTGCCCCCAACTCCAAGCAACCAATTTTTTTCGCAACAGGCGGAAACAACCCAGGAGAAGCTATTCTCTCCTCGAAATTCTGAGTTCCCGCGGGATACATTCAGCTCTTTTGGAAGGCCCCGCCAAGTCTCAGACCCTCGAAGCCCACCAACCAAGGGCGAGGCACCCATCGTGAGATCCATCGATGAGATACTATAGATTATCAGAATGGGACAGCTATGGAATTCTACAATGGCGATACACATTCATGGTTGCCTAGCATTCAATCGGCGTTTCGAGGTCACATCCATTCGCTACATTTCCTATGTTCGCCTTTTCTTTCCTCAACCGCATCGTCAGACAATCGCTCAGTGATCAGCACTGGATCACGTTTATTTCATAAATGCAATGTATAATCTGGAGAAGCAACTAGCTCACTCCTCGGAGTATATAACGGTGGCGATAGACGCGGAGGAGCCACGGCTATCCACATCATACTTCGCGCAACGGCGTCTCTCTTGTCTTTTTTTTTTGTCCTTGTCTTTTTGGAATGCGTAATGGGGCTTTTTGAATGGCGCAGCATAGGCGGGAAAAGCTGATGCATCCCACTTCGGGGCTTTGCACTGGATTGCATATCCGCAGTCATAGGCAGGACGGTGAAAGGCCGAGAAAGCATAAAGTCCTGGGAAATGGAGATACGATATGACCTACATGATGGGCGATACCATGGAACTGGGCTAAGATGGAACTGGTGGCAGCATCAAATATGGGGAGATTAGTCAGTGTAAGCCACGGCTTGCAGAAATCAAATATCATGAACACCTCAAGCATGCTCCTTGTACTATAATTGGTGGAAGCGCTTTGACTGCTCCCACCAGCTAACAAGCACGACCGGTGAGCACTGCGTATCAATGCACCATGAGTGTAACAAAAGACATATTATCTGGTTGAGGAAGCTGCGCACGTCCTCAGAGCGACCTATGAGTCCGGGCATTGAAATTGATGTCCGCGGCTCCCACATTTTATTGTGGGCTGTCCAAGTCCAAGCAAGACTCGATCACTCCTGATGATACAAGCTTGCGTTCCACACCTTTTTCCTAGACCCTATGATTGCGCTGAGCCTCAGAGCTGTGTTGCTGGTCACAAGTTCATACATTTCCTCCAGTACCTTTCTCAGTACAGACGTTTTTTGAACAGTGTCTATCGTCTACAGAAGCACATTGCTTCATTCAAGGGCGAAGGGCAAGCACTCGTTCGCATACGATTTCCGCCCATCAGGTTGCAAGCAATGGAGTGTCTCTTTGCGCCTCGCCGTATCAGCTGGAGCAAGTTGCAAGGCTGGGAGAAGAATCTCGGCCATTGACACGTGCCATGACATGCAGCCAGGCTGTTGCGAAGGACGCCGTCCTGAAGTCGCTCGACATGATGGAGCAGATGTTGCTTCTCATCGTCTCTGGTCTCGAAGGAAGAAAGCACGTGATTACTTATCTGCCATGAGACTGACGGTGACACTGGAAACGCCTTTGTCGACCGATCCCTGGATGGTATATATGCTTACTTTCTTTCTCAGTGCAATGTAGGGTTCGCGCAGTTCATGGGCAGCAGGCAACATCTATTGAAGTCACCCATGGTAGAGCAAGTACGTGTGCGACTGGATTTAATACCTGCGCTATTGCCCTCTCGAATCAAGTACACGTGATGTTTTTGTGTTCGCCTATGAGACAGTCGTCTATGGATAATAAGCTGGGACACAATCGCCTATGAGTTAATCACCTGGGGCTGTGAGACACTCGCGTGTGGGACAGTACGTTTCCCTTTCTCAACTCGCACAATGTGTACAGAAGGTTCAAGACGGCCAGCCACGTCTTGAGACTATCTAGGAGAAGCGTTATTAACAATGCGATTCGAGCTCGACACTCGATTGTTCCAAGAAAAAAACTATTCAGATATGAAGGGTGTTTCCCACTTCAGTAGACTAGACTTTCGCCTCACGTATAATATAAGGTCGGCTTTCTGGTCCAATTTGCTGGCGCTATTTGGTGACTGATTGAAAGTGTTTCTTATGTTTACTGCAGAGATTTACTCCATATATATTATTGCTAACACTGCAACTTGGAACTAGTTGACCTGTCCAAGTATCAGCTTAGTGGATTTTGTGGGGCCTTTGTGCTTGCATTAAAATGTGTAAATATTGGCATGCCTTAAAGGCAGGTCCTCTGGCAATCTCAATTTATTATAGGGAATGCTAATGCTATTATTATATAATCGAGGGAAAAAAAAGCAATAGCAGTTATTTAAGCATTAAATATATTAAAGGCGAATGAATTATAATAAGTAGTGCTATATTAGTTAATAATAAACTATATTATATTATACTTTTAAAAAGAAAAATAACGAAATAATTAAAAGAATTAAGGATTTTATATAATATAAAAGTAAATATAGT